>JAVYIG010002061.1:0-275068 GCA_035222895.1 Strongylocentrotus droebachiensis | reverse complement strand
ACTGCGCTCTTGGCAGGTGCAGTTGACGATGACCCGGTGTTCGCTGCTACCTGTCGGTAGATGAGCCCTCTCCATACGACTGTTGCTCGGCACGCACATGTAAGACGAGCCACACGTCGAACACTGCATGGGAAAGGAGTGTGGAGAATTGGATTTTGTTAAAATAACTAACCTACTAATGTACTACAAGCATCTGCGCAGACAAGTCTATTGGTACGTATACAGATAAACTGAACACGAATAATAGGGTCAAATCTCCGACATAATGTTAAATACGTAGAGAGAATAATCTCCTATTGGTCTTCTGTCCAACAAAATGTATCAACAGTTCGTCTCTTTACGTTTCAAAATCGATCAGATCTATATCTATATATATGTATGTTCATGCAGTAATGTCAATATGATTTCATGTAAATTCCATGATTTAAAAGAAGGCAATATACAAAATCATAAATAGTGAAGGAATTATATCACAGTTTCTCTGTCTCCATTTTACGTTTTACCTTCAATATGCGGATAACTATCGGTTATTCAAATTTTCCCTCAAACCAATAGTCGTTTCTCTGATTTTTTCTACGGTTATTCGGATCAAGTTCATCTTGAGTCCGATTTTGTTTTCTTGAACACATATGAATTAGTGTACTCACTCGGTGGCGAGATGAATCGTGGCTCCGAAGCTTCTTGCGGATTCTTTTTCGACATGTGCCTACATCGAGTTCTATCTCATCGCCGTTAGTATCTATGATGATACAAACAAATCAATATAAACCTAAAGTAATGATACAAGTCATTATGATATACGACATACCTCTATAGTAGAAAATAAAGAATGAAACAAATAAATGTTTATGAGTAGTAAAACAAATCATTCAAAAATGTTGAATGACATTGGAGTAAAATACAAAGTAGTATACAGTTTCATCCCTCAATTCATCAGGTGACAATTAGTCATTTATTATTATAATAAATGTTAAAAAAGGGACTGAAATTCAATGGTAAAACGAATTCATATGAGGAATGTTATTTCTAGGCGCGATGGCTTGATGGTAGATCTTTGGTCTCGTAACCGAGAGGTCCCGGGTTCAAAACCAAGTCGATGCGCTAGTGTCCTTTGGTATATGGGATTGATCCTCACTACCAAGTCCCTCGCAGAGAACTTGAAGTCATTGGTCCCCTGTTGCTTACTTTCAAAGCATACAGTCATGCTTTTTTAACAGTCGGGTAAAAGAAACCAACCAATCAAACCAAATCATGTAGCTAAATGTAAATTATCCTTTGCTTATTCAATTTTCTCTTATTCATCACGGGCGATTCATGTTCAACTGCAGCGGCGGATCCGGGTAGGGGGCGGAGAGGGGGCACTGTACTCTCGTAAAGTATAAATAGATCAAGGAGCGTATTTGACCTGATTTAAAATAGATTAATCTACACTTGTTAGAGCTTAGAATATCTTTGGATGACACATTTGAACGACCATCATCATTGTTTCCTTCCTTGTTAGAATTATATATAGTAACAGTAACTCTTTTATCGAAAATAATATCGCTAGTGATATTCGTTTGTCTCGCAATGTATGGTCAACAACAGATCTAAAAGATCACGACGTTTCGTGCGCCGCTGCAACACTTCAGTAACTCTCTTCTTCGCCATGGGTATCTTCACTTGCAGGAAATACTTGCGCGATTGTTACAAAATATATTCCATTTGTCATTTTACGAAATGATTATGCCAAATGATTATCCAAAACTTTTAATGATGTCATCAACCTGTCAAATGCGTTCCGACAATCATACTGAAACAGCGAAACCTGATATAATTATGATTAGAAGAATTGCTACTAACACTTTGGAATTAATAGAACATTAACGGGAAAAGAAACTTAAAGGTATAGACCAGTTCTGGTCATTGCGATTGCATTATGCAAGAAACGTTGTGGAATCGATCAGAAAAGGTTTAGCATATCGGTATTAGTGTGTACTGCAAGATTCTGGAATCATCAAAATAATACGAAATTTGGCCTAGTCTTGGTAAAGTTACAAGCACTGTACACAGAAAGATGTATATGGGACTACGCGATATCTTTGGTAAATTATCATAATTATCTATCCAGGCCGGATAGATATCCAAATATATCCATTAGTAGGCGGTTTCCCGGCAAAATTTGTATCATCACGTATTAGTCAAAACATATTCTTTCACATGATTGGTAATAAGAGCTTCAAGAGGGGTCATTTCCAAAACTGGTTTATACCTTTAAAGGTAGTCCAGAATGATCCCAGAAAAAAATGTAGTTTGGAGAGAGTGCGTCAGTTATTCGTCATACAGTAATAAAATTACAGCAAGAATCGCATCGGAGAGGAAAATTGAAATGGATTTTTTTTGGTCATACTAAACATACTAATAGATGAACGAATGCATACTTCAAGATGAACGAATGCATTCTTTAACATGATGAAATGAATAATCATGATGAAAGTAGTTTGTTCATCGAATTCAGGAGGAACGCAGTCAACAGAACTATTAGTTATGGGGGGGGGGGGAGGGGGTCTATATTTTTCTTCTTACCAAACGAAATTAAATGCCATTCATAAGGGGAATGGGACTTTAGTCATACCTAACGTACAACATGAATAGCATTTAGAATTTTCGAGAGAAACGCAGGATAGTAAGCAAATTTGAATCGACTACGAGGGTAATGGTACAAACTATCATCGCCGGGATCACCGAAGCGATGATAGTTTGTAGCCATTGCCCGAGTAAAGGTTAATATTTGTTTTATATCCCACATCGGCAATAAGGTCTATTTAAAGTGAATTTTACATAATTAAAACAACTGATTCTGCAGACATTTTAGCCTCAGCTAAATTTTACAAAGCACAACATGCATACACACTGTGAAAAATTTGGGCAATATTATTTCAACACTTTTCCCCAACGTTGTGCCAATAGTCAACCCAACCATCTATTGGGCGATATTTTGCCCAGTGATATTGGTAAACGTAAGTACCCGACTTCACACATGCATAATTGTTTCGTATTTTGACCAACATTTGGGCAAATATATGACCCTTCAACTGCCCGACTACGGTAGCCCACTTGTTGGGAAAATCTTGACCAGCTGTTGGGCAAAATACGAAAATATTGCCCAATAGATGGTTGGGTTGACTATTGGCACAACGTTGGGCAAAGTGTTGAAAAATATTGCCCAAATTTTTCACAGTGCATGTATTATACGGTCGATGCGCGCTCATTTGACATAAACATTGACATTTCGCGTAACCTACTTTGCTATGCGCTAAATGCTTATTGAATGGGCAAGTGGGGCAGCAGCAGAAAATTGCGGTACAAAAGTCCTATCGCAGGGAGATAGTACTTATCTATCATTGATCATGTGACCTCGTTTAGACCAATCAGATTGCAAGATTCTTAGTGTGCGGGATATAATAGAGTATGAGGAAGGGGAAATATAGGTTTTTGTCACACCAACCTACGAAATGAAATTTGAATGGCATTCAAAGTTTTTTAAGAGAAATGCAGGACATTAGAGTTTGAGAAAGGGAGGCATGGGGTTTTCGTCCTACCAAACATACGAAATTAGTGGCATTCAACATTTTCGAGAGAAACGCAGGACAGTAGAGTTTGAGGAAAGGGACCTTAGTTGTTTTTTTTTTATCATACCGAGAAGTCCTAGGGCACGAAATAAATCGATCACATCTGAAAACTTACCCTGAAAATAAAATTTGGGTGAAAGCATAATACTGCTTCGTCATAGTCAACGGACAACGTGAATAACATTCGCGAGTAGTGCAGTTAAACAAAGGGAATGGCGAGGGGGGGGGGATTACTATAGAGCCTGTGAAATGTGAATCGTAGTTTTTGAGGAACACTGTGAAGTTAAGATTTTGACAAAAGTACGTGCATGATGGTTCGTCATAATAAATGCCCGAATCTGTAGTCTGTCTGGCGTCTGTTATCTGACACATTGCTAATTGGTTTTGACCAATATTGGCGGTTTGGAAGTGATAGCTTCACCGTCGTGCCAGAATGCCCAGAAAAAAAAGCAAGCTGCTCACCCTTAACTTTCGGGAAAATCCCAGATTTCCATTCTAAAAGTTCTAACGAATGATTGTGTTGACAGGGGTGCGAAAAGGGGCTTACCTGGTAGGATTATTCCTTAAAATGCACTGTGCGCCGATTACGGCTGCTGGAGCTAAAGCTAGGGTAATAATTTCCAATGCTCTTTGGAAGCGCATAGAGATGTCATTTCTTAACGTATTACACGCTATAAAAGAACTGA
The DNA here is from genome assembly GCA_035222895.1 of Strongylocentrotus droebachiensis. NCBI lineage: Eukaryota > Metazoa > Echinodermata > Echinoidea > Camarodonta > Strongylocentrotidae > Strongylocentrotus > Strongylocentrotus droebachiensis. The sequence goes on along the minus strand of JAVYIG010002061.1, from coordinate 270,771 downwards.
ATATTATTATTATTATTATAACTTCGGTCCATCCGGTCTTCGGGTCGGGTTTCCGGGTTACACGACCTTCGATTAATAGATTGATGTTACTTTATTTTCCAAAACATCATCACAAACTTATACATTTTTAACATAATATGGTCACATACATTGAAAAAGGGGTCATCCTAAGCACAAATTGAGCTGACGTCCTCATCATAGGTTTTTGTTAAAGTTCATACAATAAATTTACATATGGGAATAATGCATAGTGGAAAAATGGATTGCAAAAAGAGAGAAAGAGAGAGAGAGAAAGAGAGAGAGAGAGAAAGGGAGAGAGAGAGAGAGAGAGAGAGAAAGAGAAAAGGAGAGGTAAGAGTAGTATTCGGGTTGGATCAAGTGGAAAATGTAAAGTATGTGGATAACAAATACCTTGATCAAAATTCCTGGTAACTGAAATTTTCCACCAACTCGTTTTTTTTAGTTTTTTTTTTTTTTTTTTTTTTTACTATGTAGCGTGTTACAGAGTTCGGATTTCCCTTTAAATCAAGAAATAAACAAAGATCGTTTGCCTTTCAGAAATTAACATAAAGAAAATCATTTTAAACCAACAGCTTACCATGACCGATAGTATCGTGACGTGGTCTCCTTACACAGTACGCACACGCAACACCTGGTAACGACGGGGCCGACGAAATCGACGACGACAGAGACAACGATGACGATGACAGAGCTAGCCTCTCCGGAGACACCCTCTCCGGCGGCGTACCACCGCCGTCCTCCGCGCTGCCCAACAGCTGCGCCAACAACTCGCTAAAAGCAGGATTTCTACTGTTCGTCGTCGTCGGCGGGGTCTTTGATCTCGACGTCGACGACGAGGTCAGGAGTGATGACGGCGCTGATGCGTATGATGATGGGGTGTTTCGTAAAAAGGGCGGCTGCTCAGCCATTGTTCTCTTTATTCTTTCATGATTATATTGGTGGTGTGTGTGGAGTTCTTCTCCGTGGATGTACTGATCATCAAGGTTTATGTGTCCCCTTCCTACATTTCGCTTGTCCTCTGCCGAATAGGAAACAATAAAAAGGAGATAAATAGTTATTTATACCATAAACGTATAGTCTTTTAATTGCGTCGTGAAAAAAACTTTTAAGAAATGGTTAGGAAAGTTTTATCATGTAATAGAAAAGAAAATGAATTCTTTGAATCATCTAAATGATAAACCGACCCGAAGTCGCTAAAAATCACTTTAATTGAAAAGCACTGTGCTACTTTTAGTCATTTTTCAAATACGAAGGCATTGACAAAAAATTAAACAAAACAAAAAAGAAAAGAGAAACAAAATCAAAACAAACACTAAAAGAGGTACATAAAATGATTTCAATTGGAAAAACCACAGGCCTAATTAAGTTTCGCGACTGCCAGCTCTCGCTATCCATAAAAGTAAAACATCGTAAAGAAAACCTGTACACTTTTTCAGAGTCCTCTCAACAAGGGCCCCATGATGCAACAAACATAACCGGAAGCAAATTATATAAAAGGGAGTTTTGAGGTTGAATTATATAGGGTTATATTATCTTGTCACCTTTGAGGTCTGATGTTTCATCCTACATGACTGTGTACGTTTGTTCATGACAGCTGTTTTATTTTTTTTTCCTGATCGCTGTGGAGATACGTACCAGTAGCATCTATGTAAAACTGTGATAGTGGCATGAACGGATAAAGTATACACAAATTATATATGTCCAGTGTAGGAATGTACAGATAAAGTACAAAAAGGACATAAAACTAAGTGGAAATTAAGGCTAATGAATCTTTACCATGCCATGCTGATTTTATCCTCTAAAGACTGTACACAGAAAATCTACTATACAGTGCGTCCCAGAAAAAACGAAACCGAGAGGTATTGATGTTTTATCATAACTTAATCACAACCATAATTAATAAATGATACATATTTGGAAAGCTTAGAGTCTCCTCTTTAACTAGATGCTACTCACGTGATGCATATGTCACGCATGAGTAGTAACATCAAGTTAAAGAGGAGACTCTAAGCTTTCCAAATATGTATCATTCATTAATTATGGTTGTGATTAAGTTATGATAAAACATCAATACTTCTCGGTTTCGTTTTTTCTGGGACGCACTGTACAACTAACACTTTCTTGTCCACGCACAGATTAACTGATAACTGAAATAAAATGTTGAAGGATAACAAACTAATTTGGGATCCAGTGGAGAATTACGGGCAGTTAACATTCTCAAGGAGTTTAAATTAATTCCGTTTAAAGTTTGAACAGAATCGAAATAAGTTAAGAGCAGAAAGTATACGTCAAGCATAGATATACATGAATGCTCTAATACAATAACATCAATAACCCACTTCTTGTAATAGCCAAAATCAAGCTGATTGCATATTTGTGCACCACAAAACGAACGACAATTCGATAAAATGGTCTGAAATCTGACTTTTTAATTAAACGACCGCGATCGCTAAATTCGGTTCGACAACTAACGGTTGTTATTTTCCCACAAAAAGACATTTTCAAGCCCTTTTTTTTTGGGGGGGGGGGGGAGTTCTAAATTAGGATTATCTTTCAAATGCCGTTGGAATTTAACCTTTGTATGTTTTGGCCTGCAACTGGGACATACAACCAGAGATGAAATACTCATGCTACTTTAAGTGCGCAGATACATGTAGGATACTCGGAGTAAAAAAATCACGTCATCTACAAAACGAATACAATTTGATTTTGTGGTAACGAAAACATGCACTTTTTATCTAGAGCATGGATAAAGAAAACTAATTAATGGCGGTATATTATGTAGTGGAAAGACTATTTTTGGACAGACTAATTGGATATGTTGAGCGTTGACCACTATTTTGTTTTTGTTTGTCTGGCTTCATGTTTTATTTTGTTTTGTTCATTCACATAATGATTTTCGAGTTATCAAGTAGGTCGGGGAAATCAAAGAACCAGAGACCTCAGCAAAGCGCGTCAGAGAAAACAAATATTTAAACAACGCATGGAAATGAACAATATAACAAGAATATATCCACTGAAATTGTAATTAATTTGTTTTTACTAATGGATAATATGCAATATTCGGGATAATTGAGTCACATATACCGCCTCCTAAATATAACCCTGTTGGAAAACAACAATTGACATTTTATGACACCTCTTTTTATCAGACATCCAAATGTTAAACACCAATATTGAAAAACCGCGTCATAAATTGTTGTGTATGTACTATTAATACTTTTTTGTATTGCAGTAGATTGCTTGCTTAAATGCAAACAAATTAATCTCAAAATTAGAGGAGGCGACGCGTTAACATTTACAAATACACCATTGCTAAAAGCGACATATTTTTGCCACCAATGATAACAGAAAGTTGATTACTTTAATTCTAATTTTAGAAAACGTAGGGTGGAAGGATAAGCAGGAGGATTTAAACTAATATTTTGAGATATAGTGAAGCGTGTTTCGGAGCTATAAAAACAATCTGGGATAATTGCCCTTTGCTGGATATTTGTATTCTAATAACTATAAAAGATATAGATGTGACCCCTATGCTTGCCCTACTTTCTCTTTCTGTCCTGTGTGTGTGTGTATGTTTGTGTGTGTGTGTGTGTGTCCCTCCCTCTCCCCTCTCTCTCCCCCTCCCCCCCTCTCTCTCTCTCTCTCCCTCCCCCCTCTCTCTCTCTCTCTCTCTCTCTCTCCCTCTCTCTATCTCTCTAACTCTCTGTCTGTCTGTCTGTCTCTCCTTCTCAGGACCATGATGTTAAACAGATTTTGTATACTATATCTGATTCTTGTTATCCTGAATAAATATATTTCAATAAATAAAATTAATAAAATAACTAATCTTATCTTTCTCTGTGTTTTCATGTTTTGGTAATTTTAGAAGATTGCAAGAAGGTCGCAAGATCAAGATTTTGAGTCTGCAATTCAGGATTTTAATTCTCCTGTGCATTTTAGATTTGATGAAATCTAGTCTGTAACTAAAAGTACAAAATACTATAATCTCAAAATATTTCTTATGTCATTCACACTCCATTACTCTCCAACTACTGTTTATTTGAATTTCAGGTCAATATGCTATATTGTTTTCTGCACCTGTTTCTAATCATTAAACCAACTCAAACGGAGACTCTCACTGTTTGAAACTCTCGGTCATGGTGTAGACTAACACTTAGTACAAACTGCGTAGGTGTACCATCAATTACCACACGGCTCCTAATCAAGAACTAATATAATTGATAATTGGGATTTATTCCGGTCTATAGATTTATTTAAACGATGTCTCTAATTGATATTATTGCAGTTGATTAAACAAAAGGCAAGCCTTTTTTTGTTTTCTATCCTTTACCGTCATTAATTAACTACGATTTAAAATTATTTGCGTCATAAATCACGTGACTTCTCTCTCCGTGATATACGTCACAATGGAACTGGATTTTTTTTTTTCGTGCGTTTTATATTTGTACGCCTTGAAACCATTTTGGTTACAATCCTTGACCCTTTGAATATATGCTCAAAGGGCAATTAGAGTCGTGAGAAGGTAATGCACCACAGAAATAAAACGCAAATGTATCGAGCATAAGCGCGCCGAACTCGGAACATCATGTCTAAAAAAACAAATAAATGGCCTGATCCTTATACCAACAACAATGATGAAAACTTAGATATTAGCAGGGTTAATATCACACTACTAGAAAGAAGAAACTACTGGTATGCTTGCACCTGTACTTTTTAATTGTAATATTGACAATATAAACCCAGTGGGGAGGGGGTGCCCATCCTTCCTACCCCCGAGAACCGCCAAAGTCCCGCTCCACCGTTTCACAAAGATCCTAAGTCGAACTTAACTCTAGGTAGGACTTAAACATTGGAGAGCCATTTTGTAGCGTTAAAATACAAATATATTCAAAAGCGAAAATTCAAGTATTTAGACTTTTTATAAATTCCACATCAAGAACATGAAATCTCCTCGATAAATAGAAAATATGAATGATTTGAATTAACATATTATGCCTTTTAAAATAAATTTTACAAAATATTTTCATAGATGCTCTAACGGCTTTCCATAATTGTTAAGTCCAACTTAGAGATAAGTTCAACTTTGGATCTTTGTGAACCCCCCCCCCCCCCCCCCCCCCTGGTCACGCTGGTACAGAACAAAAGAAGGACGGGTCATATCTTTCTCTGAGGCAGTCGGGCGCGATCCCAAATGAATTGTTTCCGACGAAGATGCGGTATAATATGCTCAAACAATTTCCTTTATTCAAAACGGATCTGCGAATGTTGCCAAAGTACAATTCAATTTCCTGGTCCGGTAATCTTGAACAAAATGTGTGGGCGTGTCGGGAGAGTGTTCGAGCTTTGCTCATCAATCTGGATTGCTCATCATGTATATAGTTGCCAATTCTGATCTCAAACACATCGATATCTGGTGAAGTGAATAAGAGTTCAAGTCTTGGAGGTTACTATTCTGAAACAACGAAGTGCCTGGAATAGGTCATTGAATATTCTCCCGAACAAATAAGCTATGATAAAAAAATTGTTCATTGTTAAAAGTATAGAACTTTTATTTTCAAGTTTTAGGATACATTTTGCACATAACATGATGAAGTTAATACAAAACTACATACAAAGTTACCTTGAAAGGCCGCATTTTTAAAAGCAAAAATGTTAAGTGTTAATAGGCTATATCATTTTTTGGGGGTGGATTTTATTAATGATTTTTTTCTTCTTCCCTTTTGAAATGTGAGAAATAACGAGAACATTTTAAAATTCGATTTTATTTCACATTTTCCTCTGTCACCCATTTTCCCAAGCACTTATCTATTGTTAATATTACTTATACTTTTATACCCCCCCTTCTCCTTTTCTCTCTCTCTCTTTCTTTCCATCCCTCTCACTCTTAACTCCATCCCACTCGCATCTTTCCCATCTCTCTCTCTCTCTCTCTCTCTCTCTCTCTCTCACACTCTCTCCCTCTCCCCCTCTAAATATATTTTGTATTATTACAGATCTGGGCCCGTCTAATAAACAGTTGAGATTAATCCCAACTTATTCGCGATTGATATCAATTGCAACTATTTACTTACGAGATAACAGACAGTACACTGGCGATTGATTGGACGACTTGCGATTGATTTAGATCAATCTCAACTTTTTAAAAGACTAACTCTGAAATAGCTTTGACGATGAAGGTACATGCCATTAAAAAAAAAAATGATTTAATAAAAACGAAACGGTGAATGAACATGTAAATAAATAGCAGACAAAGGATTTTACAGCAAGTGATTTCGGAAAATTAACACCTTCCGTGAACAAACAAATAAACAAAATATAGTGAAAAATAAGGCATTTCAATAAATAAATCAAATATGAATTCACAAAGATCTAAATTGTGTAGGCAAATCAAGTAAAGTCATGGTTTGAGCAAGACAGTTTCATCATACGACATATATGATCACGTGCTTTCACCCATCATATGGTCAACGACAGAAAAAAAAAGGCATGTGACACAATGACCCCCTCCGTCACGTGAGGCGGCAGAACATTTTATAATTTTAAAATACTACGGGATGCAGCCCCCAGCCCCACAGCCGTACGCTCAACTGCCCATGTGAGATAATATATTAATATATATATATAACACATAATATATTAATAGCCACGTGTCCAATCAATAAACTAATAGACGTGAAACCATTGATGTTTCTAGCGAGAGACTAATCCAGATGAAGGCACATGGATGTTATCGCTTTCATATATAACGTATGTTGTAATGGATGTATGTATGCCATACCATTAAAGGGATCGTTTAACAATGTTAAAGCTGAGATACACGGCCCTACGTGTTATCAGTGTCTGTGATATTGTGTAATATTGAAGCCCTTAAAAAATTGCGCTTCAAAATGATCAAGAAGTGCCTCAAAAAAGTAAAAATCTTTGAGTGACCGGTTTTACAATACTCTTTTCCCCAATAGACTATAGTGTTATGAAAACCGTCAGGCGAACGGTTTTCAAAATTTGTAATTCCAATCATAAATATTGTGATAATCAGACAGGCGATCGGCTTGTAAAAGTCATGGGGTTCCTGACTGACCTAAAGGTTTATAATTATCATTGCATCATGAGCTAAATCTAGAATTTTGTTTCAGAATCTGAGACAAAGTTACCGGATCCCTTTAAAGCTATGATGATGATGACACCTCTACTACTACTACTACTACTACTACTACTACTACTACTACCACCACCACCACTACTACTACTACTACTACTACTACTACTACTACTACTACTTCTTCTACTACTTTTGATTACAATAATAATACTAATAATAATAATGAGAATAATAACAACAACAACAACAACAAAAATAATAATAATGATAATGATAATAATATTGATAACAATAATAATAATAATAATAATAATGATAATAATAATAATAATAACAATACAAATAATTTAAAAAATAATTAATGCTTTTATATAGGGCAATACAACCCAGAATGGATTCTCAAAGTACTTTAAACAAAATTTACATATTCACAGACCCCGACAAAGAACAGATCAAGGAATTAATTACATCTACATGTACATGAAATAAGCGCTAAGAAATTTGACAAGACATTGGTCTACATTTTCCACACTCCACCCAGGTGAAGTAAATGGGAACCGGTAGGAAGGAATTCCTTGAATGCTGTGAGCACCGAAACCGGTAGCCTAGCTGAGCCGGGGTAATATTGGAGCGCTTTGAGCACCTTGCGGGGTGGATATGTGCGCCATATAAATATCCAATATTATTATTATTATTAGTCATATATTTTAAAATAATGTTCAAGTTTAAGTAGACAGCATGATTGAATAAACTAATTACAAAATCATATATCGAGATAACAAATAAGGAAATTAGAGAAATGTATTTAAGATTTAAGACAGGATTATGGAGTGCACTAAGGAACTTACTTTTCATTGTCAGTTGTTCGAAACTGGTAGGTTTTTAGTGGTTGATTTAAGGTGATTAGTAACTATGTTTCATGGTAATTTTAACAATCTATTCCTTCCAACAAATCTTCAAGATTGATAGTCGCTGAGATGGTCGTCTTCGATCATGAGCGTGCATAGCCGCCGACCCCTACCCGGGACGGCACCATGAATGAATGAATATCATACACAACACCAAAACTACACGTATAATTATTCAACTCTGCACCAATTAATATCGAATAATTTAGGTTTAATACGTGCTTCCGACAAATATGCAGCATTGAAATATCCGTGAAGTCACAACAATAAAACTTTATTGTATTTGTTATATCACTGTCGAATAGTTCTCATTCATTTTATTTTCATCAGTTTTTTGTTCATTCTATTGCACACACCGTATAAACAACTACAATCGTTTGTATACGTTCACGTATTTTAATGATCTCTTTAAAAAACTATTCATGCATTTACGGCCATAACATGCGATATTATCATGCTCATGTAGGCATATTTCAATATGTTCAGATAACGTGAAAACACGCACAAATATATTTCTTCCTTATAATGTTAGGGCCAAAGTATATATTGAGAACAAAATAAGGCAGATATTAGAAGTGGCGCAGCCTGATTCCAGTCTATGAGGGGGCACTAAAATCTTAATGGGGGAAGGGGCGGTCATACTCTGAAAATGAAAAAAGGAATTTCAAGGCCTATGAGTAGAGAGAGTGTGGGGGACGCTACAGTTTTCTCTTCTCGACCTTCCTCTTCTCTTAGTCCGTATATCTATTTTTAAATACTTTTTTTAATCATTCGTCAGGGGGGCGGGTGCCCACTTTCTTCCCTGTAGCTACGCCACTGATAGGAATACGAGGTAGTACAGCAGTTTGGATGGAGAGGGTCTGTGAGGGTATGTGGGGGTCTATGAGGGGAAGGGTGGGGGTAAAGAGAATCGAGGCAAGTGATAATTAGAACGTTTGTGCGGATATACAGAAAACTAAAGGAAAGGGGAAAAAAGAGAAAAAGAAGAAGAAAAACTAATAATATAAGGAACATATGGGAAAGAGAGTGCTCTGAGAAAATAAAACGATATAAACATCTAATAGGGCCTGGTCCTTATACCAATAACAATGATGAAAACTAAAATATTAGCAGGGTTTATCACAAGACGAGAACGGAGCTGTTATGTGTACACCTGTGCTTTTTTATAGTAAGAAAAAAGGACCTTTTGTAAGACTAAACCCAGAAATCAGAAACCTCAGAGGCAAAATGCTTTAGTCAGTCATAAATTATGAAGTATAAAGCATAACATATATTGAGTATATTGGGTTGTATAATTCATTTTAATATGAAATAGAATACCTTAAACAAAAGAGCAGAACCTTGGCGATGGCACGCCCAACAAAATAACATTGATTTATCTACATTGGTGCATTATTCATCCAATGTGTCCAAAAGTTTATGAGAAAAAGACTAACATACATACATTTTATTGAAATGTTTTTATTAAGAAAGAAAAAAATGTTGCCACTTCTGTTTGATCTAGACTCTACCAGAATGTATATGTGAAAAGCTAGAGTATAGCATCAGTGCTCAATGAAACAAACGTATTTTAAAAGAATATATGAAATGCGTTATACCTTTCTCTTTTAAAGGTTTGGTTGAATGTCATATATTGAAAAAGCTACTATATGAAGCCAAAAAACATTCCGCGTTCAATGTTCAATGGATACTGAAAATGGAACATATGAGTTGAAACCACTGATGACAATCCATGCAAAACGAGCATCTTAAGAATCTATTTAAAATGAGGCGAAAAAGATTTACGAAATTGAAAACTTACCAACATTTTGCGCGTTCGCCAGGGTGGCAACGTGAAGTAATATCCCAAGTATATTTATTCCTAAAACCTGCATCACGGTAGCTGAGTGTTTTAGCCCGGTGGACAGAAAACTTGGACGATGCGAGTACCGTAACGTAGCATCAGTGGTTCGAGCGGAATGTAATCGTTGTGTTTGTTGGTTTGCTACTCGATTCGGAACACTGTTCCCATTCAGTTAAAATAACTCGGAAGGATGGGACACGCATGGAACGGCACCAGGCATGCCGCCCGAAAATCCTCCAAAAAAAGAACTCAGCGGCAGAACTCAAAATCTAACACGTCGAAACGCAATCGATAAGTGCGGTGGAGAGTAATAAGTCATTAAAAACCAGTTGCCGATAATTGTCGTTTGGTCAATATCGCGTCAATGAATGCTTGATCTGACTGAAGTGACAAGTGCGTTGCACAACATGGTGCTCAGAAGTGATCTCTAAAGACACATTTGACTCCAGGTCAGGCAGGAGCTAGGTATGGCGTCAAAACTAATTCAGAGTTAACTGTTTGAATGAATAAAGCTTGCTGGCGTTGTATATCCCCATATACTAAGCTATGAGCTTGCATGAGAGAAAGGGGGTAGGGTGGAGGCGGTCGGTCGGGCTTACGATGTGAGCAGCTTTATGAATCCATTGCGGTGATGGTGACAAACATGACGTTTGGTGTTCAACTTGTTTCCGTTTGATGGGAATGACTCAACAAAAATAACAGGAGTAGGAGAAGAGGTCATTCCATTTAACGTTCAAATACCCTTAAACCCAACTTGTACGAGTTGTGTGGAGTTGGAACGTCATTTTCGCGCGTGGATGCTTTAATAAAACGCCCCCTCCCTCCTGTAGCACTGACAAAATCCTAAATATTTCGAGAGCGCTCCACGTAACTAATCTGTGTGTCGCCGAATAGAAAATCACATTTAGGCATGGTCACCCCCAATCCCCCTTCCCAGAATACCAACTTATACGAATCTTAGCGCTCTATTATCTCCGGATGATTAAGAAAGCTTACAAGGGTTGTCAAAATACCCCAATTTTTCACAAACTTTAGTGTTTTCTTCATTTCTTTTGCATAAAAGGATATCATACGAAATAAAAAATCACAGGGGCGTCGGTCACGCGGCAATGGAACAGTAGCCCCAAATTATTCTAACAAATATTTGTGTATGCTAAACGTATTGCTAAGCTGTTGAAGGTGTTGTGCCCCCTCCATTTCCTAAGAACGAATTGATACCTCGAGTGTCCTATGAGTAAAAAGCGTTGGTGATAAAACTCCAAAATAAAAAGGGACTTACCTTCCATCAGTCCGTATCGCGTTTTTAGTTCCTATCTATGTGTGATTTTGAAAAAGAGGCCCTGGTTTTGTCAAAATAGTCAAATTAATCTGTACATGATTTAATTTTCCTAAGTTTAAATAATCTAGGGAAAGTAAGGTGTGGGGGGGGGGGGGGGGAGTCTCCCCATTTCCAAAAAAAATATCAAAAACTAAAAACTTATACCATAGAATGCGCTCAGTAGGCCTACCCATGAAAGAAAGAAAAGAAAAAGTTAAACCACATTATGCGTGATTGGCATTGTTTTGAGTTAGGGGCGGCGGGCCTTCCGACTTCGAATCATCATTGTACATCGCGTTGGGTCTTTCGTGAAATCATGTCCCTTTATTCACGAAATGTCGGGGATAATTTGTAAAATAAACTCCTCCAATCTACGTATGGTCTGGTCCAATTTACTCTGCACTTTGTGAAACATAAACGACAAATCTACGAAAAGTCGCATCCGTAACGTTCGTCTCCACATGGTTCTTCCGCTTTCGTATCAAGAAAGGTTGTGTAACTCGACAAGACGCAGGGGACCCGAACTGGAGCAGCTGCATTCATGCTGGCCTCACTTTACTTAAACTTATATGAGCAATTGGCGTTGATATCGGAAGAGTCAGAGGCTTTGTAGCTACACATTATAAAGTCGTCATGAGTATGTTCGGCACCAAACTCTCTCTATACGTCTTTATTTATCGACTGAATTATATGTTGACCATTTATGGCAGCTGCAAACTTACACCGAGTCACACATTGTCGAAATGCAGAAAGATGAAGAGAGAATGGGATGGAAGGAGGGAGGGAGGGAGAGAAGGAAGGAGGGAGGAACCGATGAAAGGAGGGATGGGAGAGGGGAAGAGGGAGAGAGGGGAGAGGGCGAAGGAGAAAATTGAAGAGTAGAAGGGAACATGAAAAGGAGAAGGTATGACCCCGCTCTCACACCCTTCCCTAATAATTGAGGGAAAAAAAATCAACAATCTTCATTAAAAAAAAGGTATTTCAGCCGAAAAAACATCCCCCTAAAACTTCGCACAGGGGAACTCAATCACTTTGACAGGGGCAGGGGGAGGGGGCGGGTGTGAAATCAAAAGCCCCCCCCCCCTCTTCCCTGGATTTACACAAAGTAAATTGAGATTATCGCGGAGCAACTTGATTTTACATTTTTACTTGCTTTACTTCCCTCAAAGTGGGTGATATGTGTGGGCGTGTATTGTGTGAACCGACGCAACTATCCGTTCAATTTTCATTAATCTAATTATCCTTGGCAACTTATATTTATCAAAATATTGAGTAATGGTGCAAATTATAATTATCCCTGGAATTTTTATAAATGGTAATTAGTCAAGAACAGTTTAAAATGTCATGGCCGGTAAAAGCAGATTCTAGATAATTACTACACGTCATCATTTAATATGATTATGTTACAAATTGGCCATTTGTCTATTCAAAAGATAATTCAGCCATTTACAAATGAGATAACATCATAAGTTAAAGTTCAAAAATATACGGCAGCGATATTTTAGGGATGACCCAAGGCCAGCAATTATGATAAAACCTAACAATAATTCATTAATTGTCCTCATTAGTTACTCATTTTCAAATTGCACATTACGAAGCGTCGTAGCCAAAGTTTTCGAGGACGTGAATGGTGGAGGTGGTAGGGGGAGGGGGCTCGTGAGATTTGCTGTATCTTGGTTCCTTTTTGTTTTTTAAAGCTTGTTATTTTTGTTGTTTAAACTTCTCAATTTGGGGTACATTTTACCAACTTCTTCCCCTTTGATGCATGAGGTAGTGATGCTGATTTTGAGCATGATTAAAACGTTTTTATAACACCTAAACTTTTGGGGGATGTAACCGTTGAAACTACTCAAAACAAAAAACACTTCCTCCCAATTACATGGCTTATTCTGTCCTTCATCAACCGAAGATTCTCTCGTCCTTCATTATCATTGCAAAATAAACGCAAAATGACGTAACAGAGAATCGCGCGGGGGACTAACAAGATTTCAATAAAACGATTTGTACTTTTCTGTATTTAGCTCATTTGATTGGGTTAATTAAGAGCACTTACATGATCCCCTACGCGTCAACACTATCTCAAATGACGTCATTCGGAATAAAAGAGGGATTAATTAGATACCATTTGACATTTGTTTGGAGGAATGTGTTACAATAGTGGGCGCGCGCGCAACCCGTGACTTAATAGGATCTAGGAGCTAACGGGGCGAAGTGGCGCGTGCACCACACAAACTTACGTAACACCTGGTCACCTGCCATTAACAGATTAACACATTGTAGTACTCTGGAATAAATACATTCCCAATTCTTCGGTTGCCATGTTACAAATTACATTTACTGACTTCAGCGTATCGGATGGTTAATAGATATATCAATAGTTGTCGAATCATATTCCTATCATCAACTCCTGTGTTAATTGTATCAAATACCCTTATACATTGACATTTGACATGTGAAGATACTTCAATTCGTCCTACAAATATTAATATTCCTCTATGCTTTGCTGGATTTGTTTTCTTTAATTTTCAGTCACATGAGCTTCTTTTAGTTTCGTATATTTCTCCCCCCCCCCCCATCTGAATCATCCTCCTCCTTTCCTCCATCTCCCCCTTTTCCTTCTTCCTCCTCTTCTTCCTCTTTTTCCTCTTTTTCTTCTTCTTCTTCTTTTTCTTTTTCTTTTTCTTCTTCTTCTTCTTCTCCTTCTTCTTCTTCTTCTTCTTCTTCTTCTTCTTCTTCTTCTTCTTCTTCTTCTTTTTCTTTTTCTTCTTCTTCTTTTACTTATATTCCCTTTCTTATTTTTGATATATTTCTCATTTCTTTTTCTTCTTCTTCTTTTACTTATATTCCCTTTCTTATTTTTGATATATTTCTCATTTCTTTTTCTTCTTCTTTTTCTTTTTCTTTTTCTTCTTCTTCTTCTTCTTCTTCTTCTTCTTCTTCTTCTTCGTCTTCTTCTTCTTTTTCTTTTTCTTTTTCTTTTTCTTCTTCTTCTTCTTCTCCTTCTTCTTCTTCTTCTTCTTCTTCTTCTTCTTCTTCTTCTTTTTCTTTTTTTTCTTCTTCTTTTACTTATATACCCTTTCTTATTTTTGATATATTTCTCATTTCTTCGTCTTCTTTATCATCATCATCACCTCCATCATCATCTTTATCATTATCTGTTCTTTCTTTATCCTAATTCTTCTTTCCTTTTTCATTGTCTTTGTATTTTTCTTTTTGGTTCTATTTCCACTTTTCTACTTCACTCTTTCCTTCTTTATTTTGGTTTTTTACTCTTGAAGAAAAAAAAAACCCAGATAAACAACGATCAATTAGAAGATTTTATCCTTGTTTGACTTAAACAAAGGTCGGCAAATGCCAGGCCACAATGAAGCCCATAAACATCCCTTCATTTATTTCGACAAAAACATATCCATTTCGAAGATTATTTCGAATCTAATCGAGGCAATTTCCTCGAATTGTTTACCCCAAAGCTGCATACAAAGTCCAGCGGTTCTCCTCGAATCAATCGCAATTAATGAAGTGTTGAGATTATCTCTATATCCCCTTCAGCCGCTCTTGGTTGTCTCATCGATCTCGATTTAAACCGGATTTCAGAGCTGAAATCCACTTGGGATATTTCAGATTTGTTTTCATTTTTTCTTCATCTAGGGACCGGCTTCATGATTCTGTAAATGCCCCAGATTTGGTCAATCCTTAATGCGGACAAGCGGACAAGCAGCGGTCAATAAACAGCCTCGGAGACGCTAATATCACTCATTTGCAAAGATCATTGGGTCGGAGATTATTTTGCTACATATATATATATATATATTTATATCCTTCATCAACAATTGATTAGTTTTTGATTGGTTGAGAGCTCGTCACGTGACCAGAAAGTAATTCAACTATTTTCAGGTTGCTCTGAAAAAGGACTATTTGGGAGTACATTTTGGGAGTAGAAGTACTATTTGTGATTTTTTTTCTTCTTCAAATCTTAATTTAATAATTTGTTTTTATTTCAAATTCTTTTTTAATAAAATGTGGTGGATAGTCTCAAAGGCGTAAGAATTATTTGAGCAGTTGGTGTCTGTTAAGGTTACCGAATAATCTGCAGAAAAGTCATGCCAAAGTGGTTGAATTCACTATTTATATGACACCCCGTCATCGTAATCATTTACTTTAATTATTACCAGCTATAGCATATCGTTATTATCATGATTAACACCATCATCTTCTTTGGTTGTCTTGTTATTCTTTGTTAATCATCGTCATCCCCGTCTTTAGTCATTATCGTGATCAATTATCATAAATGATCGTCTTCAAACATCATCATAATCATCGCAATCATCATCCCTTTTTTTTAGGTAAAATTAATGACAACTGTAAACATCTTCAGTCAAAATCATTTATCATTTACAATCACAATTCTCATAAAAGTCATTATTTCTGATAGTTACTAATTATCTTCATCCTTGAGCATTATCACTGCTAAGTTACGTTTACTCTCAGTTGTCATCAACAATCGTAACACTTACTGCCAATCAATACCAAAGTCTAATCGGCTTCACAATCATCATTATAGTTAAACCATCACCACCATCACAGTCATCGCGACTACCAACATCATCATCTCCATCATCATCATCATCACCATCTTCATCACCAACATCATCATCGTCATTAATATAACCATCACCATCATCATCACCATCATTATCATCATCATCTTCATATTTATTACCATTATTATCATCACCACCATTACCATCATCATCAGCACCACAACCACCACCACCATCATCATCTTCATCAACATCATTATCCTCCTCCTCCACCTCATTTCCGTTTGCCATTACCAAACTGTTACGGTCAGATTTATTCTCGCACACTGAAGAAGCATTTAAATAAATCAGTCTATTAGTTCAATTTGGTGCAGATCATGGCATGTTGCTGAGTTTATTTGGATTTAGTCAGGGTTGCGTATTAAGAGGTTACATAAATAATCACTACAAATACAAATTTATAGAATATCATTTTCTTCCAGGTCCATTGAATATTGTTTAGGCATGGCAAATGACGATAAATCATTTACTAGACACATTGCTTTCTAATAATCTCGAACGAACCTCCTTTTGTACAATTTAAGCTACCTCCATATGCTATTAAACTATAGTGAGATGAAATATATCTGAGTTGCATCTAAAACACTAATCACATTACGTGAATCGCTATTTACGTTCAGGGAGATGTGAGACAGATACCCTTTAAATCTCAGTATCATAATTCTTCAATCAAATTACTAAAATCATTTGTAGACTACAAACGAACTCGTGTCGGCTAAATGGATAAAGGCAGTGCAGAAGCTTTAAAATACAATTATATGCCATACAGGGAATGTATAAATATATACACGTAATGCATTCACAAAAGATTTTTTGACTTACATTCCAAGGTATACTGTTAGGACTCTATCAGTTCTCATAATTGATCTGGGGGTTTGTGGCAAATTTGTATTCAGCTATACAAATTTGAGAACAAATTAACTCTATCTGATGCTCAGATAGAGACGAAACATGCTTATTTTCTATTACAGCCCAGCATGAACTTGTGTTTTTGTTTTGGAAATTCTGGATCAATGCAATTTATTCTGATGAGTGTACGATGAGAAGCCTTAGTACCATATTAGACATTCTCAGAGTAAATTGGTTAAAATGCATCACCAAGGAACATCCTTAAAAATAATCTTTAAAAAACCTGTCTATTTAACATAAGTGAACCAGTATCCATTTTTTCTTCATTTTCTATAGAGAGTGGCAAAGAATATGTGCAGACATTACACAAGCTGACATCATTAAAAGAAAATTATAAGAATAATAATAATAATACTGGTTTCTTATATAGCACTTTACCATTAAAGGTAAAGACCAGTATTGGTAACGCCCCAATTTCAAAAAATGAAATGGAAGCTCTCATTACCAATCATGTGAAAGAATATGTTTTGACTAATACATGATGATAAAAAATTTGCCGGGAAACCGCCTACTAATTCATATATTTGGTAAATTTGTTTCTCTCATGGTCCTGTGAGAGATATAGGGTAGTCCCATATACATCTTTCTGTGTATAGTGCTTGTAACTTTACGAAGAATGGGCCAAATTTCTTATCATTTTGATGATTCCAGAACCTTGCAGATGCTAGATGCTAGATGATCAACCTTTTCTGATCGATTCCACAACGTTTCTTTCACAATTCAATCGCATGACCATAACTGGTCTTTACCTTTAACTGACAAAAACACTCGCATGTGTACAATATCATTATTACTCCGGTCACTGGATTCAATTGCTATTAGGGATATTATAATGCACATTCTCCACACCCTGGGGAACATTCCAGCTACATTGTTCTTCAATGACCCCATTTTCAAACTCTGTCTCTTCTTGAAACTACATCATTACATGGGAAAACTAAGTTTATAGCTTGTTGTTGCAAAGAGTAGACAGGCGGGGTAATTTGGGATGGGGTGATAACATATCTTTTTACCTCATTGGTGCGTTTCAATTGCAGTTGTGTGCATACACAGAAAATACAATCACATGAATATCAAAGTAAAATTTGAGAGAAATGGAATGTTGAATCATAGAATTCCTCTACTTTAAAAAAAAGCATCATTTTAATCTGAATAATTTCTTCAATGCCCATGCATGTAACTTAACAAATACTTAGGAAGACAAACGATATCATCACATTATACATAGAAGAAAACAAAAGTTTCAATCAAATAATCATATGTATAATTTGTTTATAAACGTGCAAACATGCACAAATTCAAAATCCTGATTACACAAGTTATGCAACAAAAGTACAAAAACATAATGGATAACAGAGTAAAATATACCAGGGTGACATGTACAGAATCTTGTGAGCATTACAAGTCAATACAAAATGAGAAGAATTGCAATAAGAATAAAAAAAGAAGGAAAATATACATACATGTAGAGGCTATAAATTGCACAAATCAGTAATAACTTCTGTATTTTGTTTCCACTAAAGGACAAATCATTTTGTCCTTCATACACCTTTATATATATTATAACTCTGTATTGTATAATAGGAAACATCTACTATCTATCGAAAATAATATCGCTAGTGATATTCGTTTGTCTCGCAATGTGGTCAATAAGGAATCTAAAAGATCACGACGTTTCGTATGCTACTGCTATACTTCGTCAGGTGATAAAAACTGTTGTAAGCAAGGGTCTTTTATACTTTACGGGAGGACCGTAAAGCGGTCTAAAATTCGATCGATAATTGGAACAATAACGCCCAATGCCTATTGGTCGACGCACACGGTGATCGACCAATCACCAAGGCCGCTGGTTCGGCCGCTGGTTCGGCTGATGCACCAGGCCTATTGGCCGACGCATACGGTACTCGACCAATCAACGGGCCGCTGGCTCGGGCCGTCTGCTGAATGGAATCGACCGTTGTTGGCTGGCAGGACTATCTACTTCATATGGATGACATCTCTCCATAACTATGGAAAGCAGTGTGCAAAAATCAACAGAGAACTTATATCATTGTTTTTCCCATATGAACTTCAACGCCAAAACTTAACAAATATCAACTTTAGGCAATTTCAATTATTTAATGCATCATCTACTGCAATATGGGAACACACCAATGACACAATGTGAACATGATTTCTACAGGCCTTACAATGTCCTTAATAATAATAATTAAATTTATAGGGCGCTTTATACAGGCGTTTAACTCAGTATAATTATTGAGTTTTTTAAAAACATTTAATTTGAATTTTTGAAAGTTTCTGCGATTGTGTTTCTGATTAATTTTATGTTTACTGTCAGCATATCACAACTACTGCATATAATACACATCACTAACATGAACATCTACATGCGGCTTGCTAGCTAATGATCCAATATTCACAAATAAGAATACAACTCTGAAGAATATACATAGAGGAGTGCACTTAATAAATCTGGTCTTACAAAAATAAATAGATAATTCACATCTTTAAAATTAAGGTCAAAATTGAACCGCTTTTGACACGTCAAAATCACAGAAACATTACACGACAGCTTTGCAAAGCACATGACTTTCAATCGTATAATTAGCACTTTCGGCATATTTAATAAACACATGTACCATGTCCGTATGACCCTATATTAGCACAATGACATTTCCAGCAATGTTATTGTTTGGTTTTGATATATCACACAAGACATACATGTACATACACAGTTGTACAGCCACAGCAAGGCTTTTAGATTTGTAGACATCTACAAGGAATCTTTAAATTCCTGTGGCATTCCAGGTATCTAAGTAACATAACAAAATCGAACTTTCCCCTTTTAAAGTGTTTGCACCAAATGAAAGCAATACTTGAAAACACATGGCAAAGACTGTAGTAAGTATGAATCATACTTGAATGAATCATGCATAATAAGTCATAATTGGAATATTCCCAGTACCTTGAAAAAAAAAAAAAAAAAATATGAGTTGCAGTAGTAATATTCCAAGCAAAACCCTGCATTTTTAACTAAACCCTGTGGCATAGTTACAGCAGGAACATATGGGGGAAGGGAAGGGGAGGGGTGGTGGCAAGTGTCCCTAAAAGAATGGCTTAAAAAGGGCAATTGGGAAATGACGAAAGAAGAGATGATACGAACAACCTCCGGCACCCCTCCCCCTTACCGGTATTTAAAGGCATCGTATAACAATGTTGAATCTGAGATGCACGGCTCTACATGTAATATCAGTGTCTGTGATATGGTGTACTTTTGGAGCCCTAAAAAAATTGCGATTCAAAATGATCAAGAAGTGCCTCAAAACAGTAAAAATCTTTGAGTGACCGGTTTTACCACACTCGCTTTCTCCAATAGACTGTAGTGTAATGCTAACCGTTAGGAAAACGCAAAATTTTATTTCGATTTCCAGTCATAAATGTCTTGATAATCAGACAGGTGATTGGCTTGTAAAAGTCATGGGATTCCTTACTGACCTAAAGTTTATAATTATCATTGCAGCACAAGCTATTGTAAATCCAGGATTTTGTTTCAGAATCTGAGACAAAGTTACTCAATCACTTTAATTCACCAAAAGATGCTCTCCGTTAATGGCAGGACCCAACACTACAAGACTGTCTAAGCCATTATTAAGGCTGAGAAAACGTTGAATGAACACAGTCACAGCCTAAGAGTCATGCGTGTGCTATTCACCCGATGCCTGCCGTTTAATGAATAGTTTCCCATGGCTGGGGGACTTCAACCAACCTCTAATCCAAACCGAGACAGACGGCTTGACCACTCGTCATCTCGAGGTATACGAGCACAGTCATCTCCACAATCTCTCAAGCCCTGTACCACCTTGTGATTTGTAATGCTCTCCCCCTTCTCCCCCTTCTCTACCTAGTTTGCAGATAGTGCATAACAGTGTCTGTAAAATGAGACTACAACATGCCAGAAACTGACAGATCTAGGCTCTGTTCAAGGATTTAGAAATTGCGGGTAAAGTGTTAAATTAGAGTATTTGCTTGCAGACTACTCTCTTCCCTCCTCCTCCTCCTCCTCTCCCCATGTTTAGTTGTGGAATACCACTCCATCCACTTCTTGTTTAACTTTCTATCTCCCTCCCTCCCTCCTTCTCTCTCTCTCCCTTCCTCCCTCTTCTCTCTCTCTCTCTCTCCCTATTTTCTTTTTCTCTCCCTCTCTCTCTATCTCCCTCCCTCTTCTCTCTCTTTCTCTCTCTCCCTCCCTCTTCCTCTCTCTCTTTCTTTCTCGATGTCTCTCTCTCTCCCTCCCTTTGCTCTCTCTCT
Organism: Strongylocentrotus droebachiensis; assembly: GCA_035222895.1. Classification (NCBI taxonomy): domain Eukaryota; kingdom Metazoa; phylum Echinodermata; class Echinoidea; order Camarodonta; family Strongylocentrotidae; genus Strongylocentrotus; species Strongylocentrotus droebachiensis. Next base: position 249,761 of record JAVYIG010002061.1, on the reverse strand, counting down.
CTCCTTCTCCTCTCTCTCCCTCCCTCTTCTCTCTCTCCTCTCCCTCTCCTCTCCCCCTCCATCTATTTCATATGAATGGATAGCCCATGCATGACCAAAAAGTACTATGACCTCGCGACCTGGCTGATTCTCAGAAAAATACAACTACGTAAGTTTGGCACAATACCAAGGTCCATGATATCACTCTCAATCACTTAATCCCCAACGAGTATTCATAAACGGCCCATTCTTCGGTTGCAGAGCCTATTGATTGATGTCTGTGAGTGATGTGACAGACAGCGGAGGTACAGGTAGCCTAGACTCTAGGCTCAATGACATTTCCAGGGGCCACCCTCTCAAAATGTGGGCTGACTTGAGCCTGGAACAAGACTAGCACTCTCAGTCAAAACTTCCCCTTTTAAAGGCTAAAATTTATATTATCAATATAAAGCAAAAAATTAGTGGATAGTGAGGCAATGATATCACAGACTCATGAGTGAGTTGCCAATTTGTCTTATGATTTTCAAAGTAATTCAATTCATTAAAAATGTATATAAGTTTCTTATTAGTTATCTGATTTTGCTCGAACTTTTTTGATTGATTTTTTTGATTCTCTGCTTCTTTTGATAGTAAGTTATTTTTAGAGTGGACTTGCCCTTTAATCCCTGGCTTCCAATAGTGATCAAGGGATGTATAGGATAGGATAGGAGTACATTCTGACTATAAAGTGCTTATACAGTAGGCTTGCGCACCATGTAAGAGAGAGGGAGGATTGAGGAGTTGGACTCTCAGTAATCTTTCTTGAGGGTGTGTAGTCCTGAAAAGGACTGTTGGTGTAGTTTTGAAAAGACTGTTGGTTATCTTTCTTAGCTTATAGTTCTAAGGAGAACTATAGCGCCGATTGGAGAGGATGGGTGGCGGGAATGGCTCTACGTTTCAAACAGGGTGACTATCCGTCGTCAGGAGTGCTCGTCTTCTTTCACAATGAATTACGCATATTCTACTTCTTCATTTCTTTAAAAAAAAAAAATTATACAAAATGTAAACAATAGTCTCATCTATCATTTATTCATGCAGAGATGTCTGGTGGGTTAATCAAGAAATTCACTTCCTCTCAAAAGCAGTCACAAGCTTATTACAGTGCAAAAAGAAGAAACCACAACTATCACCTATTGTTATATACCGGTATTCTATTTTCGGTTGATTTATCTACTGATTGATTGATTGATTTCTCTCTTTCTGTCTTTCTTCTTCTTCTTTTTAGGGGCAAAATTAGAGTATTGCATCATTTCATACGCGATACATCATTGTCAGATTGGTTGCATGATGGGAGAGGTATTACCGGTAAGCTTAATTCCCTCCCCCATTGTTAAGCCTTAAGTGGGATGGTATTGGTAAGTGATCTAGATCTAATGAGGGATAATAAGAGGATACAATTTAATCCTTAAGAACTCTGTTGATAAAGAGCCCCCTTTTGTCTGCGTATATTGATTGGCAATTCTGAAATTCCACAGACCATGTGCCCTCACTTCCTTTTCGCTCTATTAATTATTGATTGCTCAGCCCTCAAATCTCATTCTTAGATCTTAACTGGCTGGTTTCATTACTCCAAAATGTCTTCACACAAAGCTTTCTATAATTTGTAAATCCCTTTGACACCACCAAGGCAGCCTATCTACAGCGAAAATATTTGTGTAATTGCTTTTCTGTTAGTTTGGCCTATATATATTTCTTCTTAAAACAGAAGTATACACAGCTACAGTGTTCATATATTGTAAAAGTTGTTCCCATGAAAGATTTTGAAAACCAAAGTCAAAGAGAAGATTTAAACCTTAAATTTGAATGTTAAACAATCAGTTATGACAACTTCTTGTAAACTTAGTGGTGCTGAAATGTGGAGTGATTTCCCCATAGTCTCCAATGAACCAGGTTCATTATTTTTTCCCTTTCATGGCAGAAATCTGCTTTGCAAATGCCCAATAATTCTTTGGGCTGATAGGTCCATGTGTATAGACAATTGACTAAGATTTAAAAAGTTTGTAATTTGTTTTCTCATGGTGGAAATCTGCTTTGCACAAGCCAAATAATTCTATATGCTGATTGGTCCACATGTATAGGCACTTGACTAAGATTTAAGTTCTCAGACAAGGTTCCGTTACAGGAACATTTAGCGATAAGGCAATAATCCTTTCGATGCAAGGTCTTTGTAAGGATGCAAAAGTACATGCTCTTCACATCAATAAAATTGGGAGGTTCTTGAAGAATAGACATGATGACTTTCACAAAATGAGAAGGTTTAATCGATGTAAGTAGCAACTGTAATGACTCCGTTCACCTTCTCCTATTTTAGGTCCATGGTCACCAGCATCCAAGCAGAACAATGTGGTCGGAATACATACTTAACAAAGACAATAAAAAGGATAAGTGAGAAATTTCTAGACCAAGATCAATAGAAGCAGACCCCCCGGAAACCCGGCTCACCTCGCAGCTTAAGTGCTATTTTTTGTATGATTTTTTTACCCAGAGGAACATCAAAGTAGTAAGTACGCAATGATTGAAGGTTATGAAGGTAGAAATATAGACAGACAGACGGATAGAAAGAAAAAACATGACTTGTAGACATAGAGAAAGGAAGAAAGAAGGAGAGGGGGAGAGAGAGGGAGGGAGAGAGATCAAGGTAGAGAGAAAGAGAGAGAGAGAGAGGGGGGGGGGGTATTGAAAGGGAGAGAGAGAGAGAGAGAGAGAGAGAGAGAGTAAGATTGAGATAAGGAGTTATAGATATACAAAATTATATATAGAGAGAGAGTGAGAGCTAGAGGGAGAGATATATGCTTATGGAGTGAGAGAAAAAGAGAGAAAGAGAGGAAGAGAGAGAGAAAAAAAAAATATAGAGAGACGGGAGAGAAAGAAGAGAGAGAGAGAGAGATCGAAAGGTACAAAGGTATATAGAGAGGGAGACAGAGACAGGGACAGAACGAGACAGACAAGGGTACCATGCTCCACTGATGATATAGTCTGTGTTATGACAAGGTTTCTTCTTTCCATGTAACATCCTATCATTAATGAACATTAAGCCATACACGCCTTTACATAATCCAGCAGGCCTTCATGTATCGACAACTAAATGAAAACCTTTGCCATCTTATCCCCACTGATCCCAGCTACAATAGCATCTGCATTCACATTACTAATGGATTGTGTCAACCATTTCTAATTACCTATGCCTCATTGATTGTAAAGCTTGACTTAATTACAGGAATGCTGACGATTCACAGCTATCAATATCACCCCCCAGTTCAGACGAGCAGAAACCATGGTACAGCTATATGAGTTGTCCTTGTCTGCACATCCTATAGCAACATGTTGAATGGTGACATGGAGGTTTGAGCATCATTTCAAACGAATACTCTACACAGAATCAGGGTCTTCTTCATGTGTAAATGTTGTATCATAAATAAAACCATATAATTTGTTTTTATGGGCCTTGAAGGTAAAGTTTTGGTATGGGGTATGCGATCATTGTCGCAGTTGAAATCGAGTCTGAAGTGATGAAATTGCGAATAATAAACTCTTGAATGTTGTATAGCTCCCTCTCAAGATTGATATAACTTCAAGATTGAGATTGCTTCAAAACAATGTTTTGTGACTAAAATCAACCGATTTTCTATTCCCGTTTGAAAATTATATATCAGAACTGCATATTCAAAGATTTTTATGGTCGCAGCTACCATTGTACGGCCATAGGCGTCATTTTAAATTTTTCGGGGGCACCGATAAGTTTGATATTTTAATTTCTCAAAATCCTCAGCGTTTAGAGCCCATTTGTTCAAGGTTGCTTATTCTAACACTAGGTTTCACGATGCAAATTTAACATTTCATAATCCAATCCTGTTGAAATATTACCAAAACTTTATATTACCTTTGAAGTGAGTGCGCACTGATGATTGGCAGGCTGCCATCTAAGCTTAATGATCTAAACTAACATGTGTGTGGACTGACCTCTTTAAAGCTAATCTCATTGCAAGAAGTCTCTTGTTCACACAATTCTTTTTTTCATGTGCATAATTATACAGGTTGTATGAATGTCCTTTCACAATACAGTGATTCTTTATACAGCATTTTTAAATACCGGTAAGAGTTTTGTATAATTTTCTTCTGGTGTGAACGGCTATGAGTCTCTGTCCACATGGAAATAATAGGGACTTTTAGATTTGCGTGGACTGATACGTGTGACGTCCATTCAAGGCAGTGCATTACAAGGACATCGAGCGTAGCAATCCACATTGTCTTCGTGCAAATCTAAAAGTCCCTAATTCTACAACTATAGATGCCTTCTTTAGATCTACATAGTCACCAGTCTGAAATTGATTGCAAGAATTTTGTTTGAGAGCCAAGTCATTTACTTTTTTTGTTCAAAACTTCAATAAATTCCAAGGGATTAACGTACTTCAAAGGGTTGGATAATTAGCCTCACTTACGTTTCATGGTACACTGCTTTGACGTCATTTGAAAGCAATTTAGGATTCTAGTAATAATTAAATGAGAACAAGGGGCACCATAAGAGAAAAATCTCTAAAAAAGCTCCACAAAAAAACACTCTAGTCACACCATTCATGTCTTTTTTTTATTAAAATAACAATCGTGGCGTTCTCTATATAGACACATGTATGTCACAATGTGAGGGTTCTGGTGTAGCGATCTAGCTCATCCCATACCAATGTGCACCCGGGTGGAGAGAGACAAATGTGGGTTAAATGTAAAACAAAGTGTTGGTATGGGGTCATGAATTTGGTTCAAATGAACATATTGGAAGCATATGCGATTTTACAATATTCAAAGATCGTTCTTGTGGTTGAAATCAAATCTCAAGTGATGAAATTGTAAATAATAAACTCTTTATGTTGTATAGCTCCCTCTCAAAACTGATATTACTTTAGCTTTAAAATAATGTTTCTTGACTACACTTGACCGATTTGCCATTCCTGTTTGGATATTATATATCAGAACTGCATATTCTCAGATTTTCATGGTCGCAGCTAGCATGGAATGGCATTAGGCGCTATTTGAAATATTTGAAATTTACCGGGAGCGCCAGTAAATTTTTGATTATTCAATTTCTCGAAAGCAGAAGTGTTTTAGGGGCTATCTATTTTTTATTGCTTATAATACATCCACAGGGGCATCCAAATATATCAAAATTATAAAGAATTACTATCCATCCAATTTTCTCTTTATGTCTAATAAGAAACAAGATTTAAACCAGAATTGAGTTTTGGGGCTTATTTCTTTTCTTCTTCATTTTGGGGAACATTCAGAATAAGAATCTACACAAATTCATGATTAATCTTTAATGAACATTGGTCATACTTTATAAAAGAAAACAACTAGAATTTGTTCTGTTTTGGTGTTGTTGTTTTCTTGTTTACTTACTATATAAAAACATGGGAAGGTGCAACCAAGTAGCATCAAAACATTACGAGTTTGAGGAATATGTACTAGCAAATAAACAGTAGTTCATACATTTTAATCCCCTTTAAGGACATATTTGCAGGTTTGCTTCACATTGTGCTTGTACAGTGCATATAGAAAATGATTAATTATGTGTTCTTTAAATAGTGTACTGTATTATGTACCTGTACATAGATCTAGCTGTATGCAAGCCTAAACAACTCCCCCCCCCCCCTCCAAAAAAAAAGAGTATATATATATATATATATATATATATATAAAATTGATGTATGCTTAACAACACAGCATCAAACCATGTGATATACATTTAGGTTTACCTCTATGAAGAGTTTTGATTCATTATTTGATCTGAAATAAACAACATACCTGTCAATGTAATCAAAGATAAAAAGTATCAGTCTGTAAAAGGCATTGCAACTCGATAATGCATATACTTTTGTTAATGGTGCATTGCAACTACAGCGTTTTACAAACTTACCACGGCACATCATACTGATTTCCATGTGACTGGCGGTGAAAACGATGATACAGTCTGCGTTTGTTTTCATCAGAGTGATCTTCATATCAATCACTCCGACACAATGTAGCACGGTCGCAACTCACATGGGAATCGTTCACTGAGCTGCGAACGGGAAGATTAAAGCCATGTTTTCCCTATCAATGCAAAGGGAGTTGGACCAACAGGTTACCGGATACTAACTGGATAAAGTGCTGTGTAACATTGACGCAACATGAAGCTTGCGGTGGCCATATTGGGACTCTCAAACATAATGCTTTCTAAATACATATGTATGCAGAGTAAATACATCCACGTGACCCCATGTGTTTCAATGGATTCTGATGCTTCCCAACATGGCACCCATTTGGCTTCATGCAGCACGATGTGACAGCACATCCAGTGAGTATACAGATCAGAGGTGGGGATAGCCATGCAAAAAAACACTGCTGATGCTTCCCAACATGGCACCTATACAGCTTCACGCGGGAAAACACGACGGCACATCCAGCATTCATACACAGAGATCAGTGGGCGGGAATTCGGCAAACTCAAGACATATAGACGGCAGGCAAGACTTGACAGAGGACGGCGTCCCAGGTTCATCTAGAGGTCGCGGAGTAACGCTGAAGGAGCTCCGTGTTGCAGTGGTCACAGACACGCACTGGCTTGGCAGACGAAGGGAGAGGCATGAGGTTGTCTGAGCAGGGGCCGCAGTAGATGCCGCCGCAGTTCCTGCAATGGTGCTGTAATGATAATCAATTAAAGATTCCATTTGTGACCAATTCATAATTACTGCAAATCACATGCATTGTGTGAAATTAAATGAAGGATTCTCTACATGGCAAAAATTACTTCTCTTTCTCTCTCACAAGATTTTACCAAATTTAATATGGAAAAAAGGTTCCATCTTCTTATCTTCCCCCTCCTTTTCCTCTTCCTCCTCCTCCTTTCTTTTTTCTTCTTTTCCTTTCTTTCTTCCTTTCTATCTTTTTTCCCTCTTCTTCTTCCTCTTCTTCTCCTCCTTCTTCTTCTTTCTTCCTCCTCCTTCTGGAGAATTAACATACTGGAGACATTGCTTTCCCTTTAAGTTGCTGAAAGGGTGTGGAACAAGCTAACCACCATTCTGAAGACTGCTATAAATGTGGACCAATTCAAGAAAATTTTGAAGGTCCACTTTTTTTAGAGAGAGCATGGATTGTAATATGTCCAACTTGTCAACTGGTCTTTTTAAAAGTGTTTTTATCATTGTTTCAGCCCTCCTTACACTATATTGTGAAGCAAATCGTGTATTTAAAAGAAAAGTACATTTTTTCCCTTCAAAATGAAATGTCGATAGTAAAGCGTTTAGAAGTAATTTGCTTAGAGCCTAAAGAGCATTAAATCATAGAAGTTCACACCCCTCCGACTCTCATCAGTTGAAGAAGAAGAAGCAACAAAAGGCCTGCCCTCATCAGCTCGAGATTGCCAAATATCCCGCTATTTGATCCATCCCGATCGCTATTATCCAGTTAATTTGCGTCTTCATCAGCCCGAAGTTGCAATTAACGGGATATTTGGTCAAGATAATCATCCCAAGATATCTTGGGCTAGTTTGCAAAATATCCCGCTATTTGTCCGGTGTGTCTTCACCAGCCCGAAGACTCGCACTATGCGCAAACGCTGAGCAAAATATCTCGAGCTCAAGTTTTAAGTTTCGAGGTCAAGTCTAGAGCTGATGAAGACGTGATTTGTAAATTCAGGATTATTTCCCAAACGTGAAATAGCGGGCTATTTGGCAATCTTGAGCTGATGAGGACAAGCCTAAAGAACATGAGGACCTACCTTCCTCCTGGCAACTGAGAAGGGTTTATCACAGGTCAGACAGTTCTTGGCATCTCTATCATCGGCCCAGACCCTTCCTTCAGCTGACTGTACTAACTCCTTCATAGAATCCATCTTGAGCTGTGAGCTATGGAGAGAGAGGGAGAGGTGGAGAGAGAAGGAGAGAGAGACACACACCCACAAACACACACAGAGACAGAGACAGAGAGAATGAGAGACAGAGAGTGAGATGGAGAGAGGGAAGGAAAGAGAAAGAGAGATGGAGAGAGTGAGATGGAGAGAGAGATGGAGACAGACAGAGACAGACAGACAGAGAGAGAGGGGGGGGGGGAGGAGGAAAAATACAAGAGAAACAGAGAAAGAGAGAGAGATTGATTAAGTATAATATTACAGGATACAAAGACCTTTACATGTTTCAGAAAGTAATGGTGTTGTCTTTCAGGAGCAGACCCGGAAAGTAATCCCTTTTGGAATGGATCCAGTCTGTTTCTATAGAAGTGCAGTTAACAGACATTAGCGGACTGTAGAGGGTACACGGGATGTCTCAAAAAGTGGGCAATGCGATCACTAATGCATTGCATCAAGTGACCTTTTCGCTAATATTCATGTCTGGAAAAATTTGAACAGAACTGAGAAGGGCGTGTGTAACCGGAAAAAATCCACATCTAGAGACTTGTACACTATTCCATTGGCATTAGCATTATAATCACTTTATGGTGTGATTCTTGAATACCGTATTTGCCGGCGTAAAGGCCGCAGTATTTTTGGAAGAGAAAATATCAAAAAGTCGGGGTGCGGCCTTTACGGCGAAACAGAAAAAAAAAAAAAAAAAAAGTCAAAACCCGCACGAATTTGTACATATGGGACTAGATCTACGAACGGTACAATAACTATACATTTCCACACATCTTACCGACAATTTTATCTTGCATTGTTGACATGAAGACAGAAATAAACTTCCAAAAACAACATCTGCCGATAGATTTTGATCTAAGTTCGTGCCAATGCATTGCAAAAGTAAAAGAAGGGCCCGTTTAACGGAGCTCCGCTGCCGCGAAGCATCCACGCGAAGTCGCCATTTTCAATCCATTTCAATGACTACATCACAGAAAACTGCTGTGTATGGTATTAGCGCAGGATGGCCGCGCGGTTTAAGGCGGTGATTTTAGTCACATCAACATCAACGCAAGAATTTTTTTTTTTTTTTTTTTAAATGTCAAAATCGGGGGTGCGGCCTATACGGCGCTGCGGCCTTATGGCCGGCAAATACGGTAGCTTGTACCGGGAAAAGGCTGGAAAAGTTTTGAAAGTAACAAAGAGTAAAGTTTTTTTAAATAAATCCTGTAGAAACACACGATCTGTCATTAGCTTGAACTTTTCAATCTGCTGACTGTATAAGAGGAATGAACGCCTCATGTAGGACCCCACACCCAACCCAAAGCAACTAACTTCCAATTAAAGGAAGATGGTCGCCAGTTTCCATGTGCAGAAGGTCATAATTCATTGACACCAGACTTGGTGGAAATACCAAGGGGTGTACAAGTCTAGCACACAGCAAACCTGTAGTCCCAGAAAGAAAGACCCCCTAGTCTCTCAGAGAGTCTTTAGGTAAGGGAAAGGCGAGTGAGAATTTGAGAATAATTTGATGATTTTCTGCATTTATATCCCATTTAAACAAAGAAAATACAAATTTTTCAATACTTCTATACTTCAAACATTTTTTTCTCTTAAAGACAAATAAAAAATAAAAAAAATGATTTTTTTTTTTTTTTTTTAAATTAAAAAGCTGACCGTCGATTTTGAGATTTGGGGTTTGATCGATATAACTAGGGCAATATAACTTTTTTTTAATGCCTTACATAAGGCCTGTTGGTCATAACATTGAAGTCTAATCCTGGTGATTGGATGAACACCAGAATGATGTTGAATTACCCATGAGAGCCCACTTCAGAGCTGCCAACCTCAACTGAACAAAAATACTATTATTTTCCCCCGAAAACCCTATTTTCAAAATAAAAATCCTATTTTGATCGATAAGTACTTTAAAAAAAAAAATCGTATTTACTTCTAAAAATCGTACAAAATACGATAAAATCATACTGGTTGGCAGCTCTGCCACTCCTATGCATAATTGACGAGAGACTGTAATTGCTATTGAGATTACAGTCATTTTCTTACTCGCTCAGTTTGACCCCATTTCAGTCAGTGCTAGCTCCTGTTCATGAAAAGTTTTGCCCACTCCTATGCGTCTTTAAATGCATTTACGAGAGAGACTGTAATTGCTATTGAGATTACAGTCATTTGCTTACTCGCTCAGTTTTGACCCCATTTCAGTCAGCGCAAGCTCCTGTTCATGACACGTCTTGCCGAGAGCCTCGTGTTTCCCCAGCAGCGTTGTAAGCTGCTCCCTGAGGGATCTCACATCAGCCACCTCCGCCTGGAGCTGGGAGATGAGCTCCTTCTCCTGTGCTATCTCCTTCTGAAGGGTGGCCCTCCATTCTCCTTCAACCTTCAGATCTGCCGCTATGTTGGAACTGCGAAAGATAATGATATTGATGAGAAACGACATCAGACATGAATTTGAGCGCCTGGAGCAGTCTTTTAGAATGGATATGTGCGCTTTATAAGTTGACATTATCATTATTATTATAATTTCTTTTCACTTGTAAATATGATAATAGAAATTTTAATAATTTTGGCATTGAAAAATTACTGGCATATGTGGGGGGTACTTCCACTACTACCCTCACTGAGAAGTTGTAAAAATTACACTACCATAGCACAAGGCAGTTTCATAAAAACGCAACATTTCATGCAAAATGCAACATATACTATATATATGCAAGTGTATTTGCAATTTAGAATAAAATTTCATGACAGTATACGTATTCCTCAAAGATATCATTCTCATATTCAATACTCTGGTCACATACATGTACATGCCCTGGATCATGAAGAATTACCAATGGGATGTGCATTTTGCAGGCGCAATGATCAGTCACTATCTTGACTTATAGCTATTAAAGGGTAGGTCAATGTTTTATAAACAAACTCCAAAGTTTTTATAATTTTTCTTCAAGTATTTGGAAACATTGTGATATGATGTGCTTTGCCCCTGGGCACATCACAGATTACAAGGAAAAGAAAGAAAGAAAGACAGAGAATGAGAAGGAGGAGGAGACAGATAAAGAGAAGAAGGATAAGAAAAAGGTTAAGGAGGAGAAGAAGAGGAAGAAAAAGAAGATGAAATGCAGTCAGCTTTAAGTCACTATCTGTCCCACTTCTTTAATGACATCATACTACATATATAAAGATCTTTAGTTTTGAAGACAATTGGTACAGATTGGATAAAGGCTTTGACACAAATGTACAAAATCAGAAATGAAATCATAATGAGTTAAAAGGATACTACAGCACGTGCGAGAAAGGATTTTGTCAGGGCGATATGAAAGGGAAAAGAACAAGAAGACAAAGGATATGGTTGAAAGTCAGATTCATACCACTTAATGTCCCTCTCCGCAATCTGCATCCCAAGCTTTCTGGCCGTTTCTGCGCAAGCTTGTTTTTCTCGCTCCACGCTTCGTAGTCTACAAGAACACAAGCACAAGGGGGCGACAGGGGTTCACAATAACGATCGTCATGCCAACCAGGGGAGTGAGTAGCACATCAGGGATGACAAATTTTCAGCGTAAATGATAAAAAAAGAAAGACAATAGGGAATAGTGAATATATGAAGTAAAAGAAAAATACTATGGAGTAGACACAAAAACAAAATTTACAGTCACTTGGAATTGTAAATGAAAAGTGACAATTTTTGATGATCTTAAAGCCCCTCTAAAAAGGTGGGAGCCCCACAATTTTATTGCAAATTTCATTTAAACTGTATCATAATGTGAAAGAGGATGTCATTTAAGATACCTTTCTGCATGGATGTTCAAAACAAATGTGTTTGAAGTTGAATATCGATGAAAGAATACAAAATTTAGGTTTTTTGCGTAGAACAGAAAACCAGAATTATGTATTTTTGTATCAATATTTGTCTTCAAACACATTTTTAGGGGGAAATCTCGGCGGAAATGTGACTTCAATGACATCCTCTTTCATATTATGATACAATTCAGTGATTTTTGGATCAAATTTCTGGCCATTCGGGGCTCCCAACACTTTAGAGGGGCTTTAAACATGAACTTTTTACAATTTGTTGTTGTTGTTGCTGCTCTGACTTGTCTTAGGGTGCAGACCATGATTTGGTCATGAAAGGCAAAAGAAGCAAACAATATCTAATATCACGTATCGTAGGTGATCATGCACAAAGAAACTTACTTAACATGACATTTGATTTTATCCCCCCTAACCCCCCCCCCCCCCCTTCCCCACTAAAATGAATAAATAATTATACATCTTGCAAGCTAGCAATTACATGTAATTTTCAATTCCATACATGTATGTGCAGGGGATACATTTGTAAGACCAGATAATAACGGAATGTGGTGCAATGACTAACCTTTCTTCTAGCTGTTTAATGGTGTCGACCATCTGATTGGTCTTTACTTCCAGTTTGCCCACAAGTACAGACTTGTGTTTCATTGTCTCTTCGGTCCCCTGATGGAAAGAAGGGATCATACACCAGTCTTGATATAAAAGCCTTTGAATATGGTAGTGCTTCTACTTGAGTTTGACTTTAAGGTAAATCTGGGGAGTGTTTCACAAAGACTAATATCGACTTTAAGTTGGACTTGACTATGGCAGGCCGTTCATGCAACTAGTTGCTCTCACCATTGGTCTCTCAAATATGATCTTTAGATAATATTTTCTCCTTCAATAATGCATTATCAACAAATGTAAATTTTGTAGATTTGTGACCACCATTGGTACCAATGCCAGTAAATGATGAGAGCAAACAGTGGCATGAACAGCCTGCCATAGTTAAGTCCAACTTAAAGTCAATCATAGTCTTTGTGAAACACTCCCATGATACTTCATTGAAAGTGAGACTTTGGATTTAACAGAGATGTACATATCATCTCATCACATGCATGGTTCTCTTTGAGTCAAACCAAAAGATCAAAATGATTAAGGTTACAAATACTGCAGCTACATAAAGAGTGGAGAGAAGAAAGACATGTGAATTATACAAAATGGTGATAATGACATAGTAATGATGATGAGGTATTGTACACTGTCATGAGATGATGACCATAATGAACAAGGGAGGTAAAAATGACTGTAGTGGTGTCCATGATAATGATGATTATTTTAATATTAGTGATGAAATAGGCCTGAAATGACAGCAGTGACAACTGTCATTATATTGTGTGATTAGGGTGGTAACTATGATGGTGATGATGGCATTGGTCTCTCAAGGGCGTACAAATCATGGTCATAAATCGACAACACTTATATTTTTGATAATTCATTATTGAAGGAAAAAATATTTTCTAAAGATCATTATGATGCGAGCAAACAGTGGCATGAATGGCCTGCCATAGTTAAACCCAACTTAAAGTCAAACTAAGTCTTTGTGAAACACTTCCCTGGTCATAACTGGGGCCAATGTAGCACTCTGGCATATTCGGGAACCGTTTACACCTGGTTGGAGAATGGAAAATGTGGATCAATCTTGCCAAAGGATGTTAGTCCTGGGCTGAGATATGAATCCTCAACACTTGGATTGAGAGTCTAGTGAATGAACCACTAAACCACTACCACCTCCACAAAGGCAATGATAATACTGGAAGTAGTGATGATTGCCATGGTATTTGTGATGAAAGTGGTAACGATGATGACAAAAATAAAAACGATAATGAAAAAAATAGAAACAATGATAATGCTGCTCTCACCTGAATCTTCTTGTACAGGTCAATATTCATGGACTTGATGTCTTCCAGCTGTTTCCGTAGCGATATGATGGTGTCCTGTTTCTCGTGGATGTCTTTCTCTAGTAGCCGCATCGCCATCTCCATCTCCATCTTAAGGCTGATCTGAAGCTGAAGCTCCTGCTCCACATCCTGGAAAAAAAGAAGAAATGAAGTAAAAAATTATATCAACATTTAGGCAACAAAAATTCTGCCAAAGTCATAGAGTGTTAGACAGATTTGGTTAAAATCTGTCAAAATTTGTTCTCTCCAAGGAGGCGCGATGGCTCAGTGGATGCTGAATTTATAACTGTTTTAATGATACTTGCCAATACGGTTTCTTCAGACATTAAATGAATTTAAAACATTCCTATCACAGGAGGAGATACCAATAAATGGACTTACCAGTCTCATTTGTGTTTCATGCTGTAACCTCTGCTTGGCTTCACTGTACATCTCATTAAGACCTTGCCTGGATGTATTATATGTTTCTCTTTCTGTCTCGATATCTGCTTTCACCATCTGAAATAACAATGTATATGGATGTTATTAAATGTTTTTTTCATATTCACCCAATGACTAATGAATTCTCTGATTCCCGGAGGAGTCATAGCTGGTTTTTGGATTGAGATCTTGAACAGTGAAACATTTTAAATTGTATTCATCTCCACAAGACAGTTAACTGTACTGTAATGCATGGACTGAAGTAAGCCTGGTATAATTGTTATTAAAGATAAGCTTGAGTTCTGGTAATGAGAGAAAATTCTCACAGAATCCAACAAAACTTACACTGAATGTTCAAGATTATAAAAAAATGACATGGTAGAAAATGTAAAGGGGGTGAGAAATGGGCATAGAAAGATAAGGAAATCAAGGTAAGTAGGCTTGACACCATGTGCTTAACACAGCTTGCTATGTGCAATTGAGAGGTGGTTTTTATTGAAGATGAAATCCAGCAAGTTTTGTGAGTTTGTTTTCATTTTACTGGTTCAAACAAACAATCTACCGCAGGATAAACAATCCAGAATGAATTATAGCTATGTTCTCTCGACATACGATTCCCATACCAGAGCTCAAGAATAGCTTTGTCATCATATGTGCCTGGGAGGCAAAAAGCGAACTGAAATACTGTACACCTTGGGTCTCATCTCCCGGTTTAACTGATTGAGGGTGTGCGGTGGATTTTTTTCTTAGGGTTCCCCCTACTGTTCTTTTATGAATAGCGCAGTGGGTTCTTAATGTGCAAATATGGTGAATCTCTTCTACACAGGGCCTCCCTTTAATGCCCTATCTGAGGGATGGTGTGTTTTCATCTACATTGTATGAAACAGAAGAGGGGCAAGTTAACACACAACCCAGGCTTCAGTCATCCGCCTGGGTGGAATCCAAACCTACGCTTTTTGGTTCGACTAGAGGTGTTGTGGTCTAGTGGATAAGTCATCGGACTGTGGATCACAGGGTTCGCGGTTCGAGTCCTGCTGCGACACTAATGTCCTTTGGCAAGACATTCATCTACATTTGCCACTCTCCACCCAGGTGTTAAATGGGTATCGATGGGAAGGAATTCCATGAATGCTGTGAGCGCTGAGCTCCTTGCATGGTGGATATGTGCACTATATAAATATCTGATATTATTATTCTTATTAGAGGTAACTTACCTCTAGTTTTCTATCTGTATGTTGTTTCAAGGTATTGTTTTCTGCTCTCAGTATATCATTCTCTGCCTGTATACTCAGGATGTTGTTGTTGGCCATCGCATGCTGATTAAAAAAAAAAACAGAAATTAAAACAATCAGTGATTCATGTGAATAAAAATAGCAATAATAGCAGTAGCATACCACTCATCAGTGATATTTCTGTACTAAATTCATGATGCAAACAAAATCTGATTCAGTACACCTAATACAACAAATCCCCAATAACATTGGTTTATAATCGATATTGTGTTACTAGGATTACAAAGGGGTACCACAAATGAAGTAAATAGGGACAGAACTTTGAAGAGCCCTTTGGAAAATTCACTGTGCAATGGAACAAATGGATCAAACAAAATTGCACTCTGACGTCATAATAAACATAAAGCATGGTACGCACATGATTGGAGTCATGGCCATTCACTATTTGTATAATATTTGTATTCTATGTTCATTCAGCTTTCCATTGATACAAAGTTGTATTTCCATCGGATAGGGTCTTTAATCCTTACTTCTCCCTTCATACTAGCATTAGCTTCCTCTAAGGCCTTGATGCGGGTGTGGAGACCGGTGATCTGTGATGTCAGGTGACGGTTGTGTTCTTCAAGGTAGTTCTTCTGATCTAGTAATGCTGCTAAGTTGACTTCAGGGGACACCCTATATCATCCCATAAACGAAAGAAAAAAAAATCAAATAGAATGATTTTGGAGTATAACGTCTCCACTGAAATAGAAAATACCCACCAGACATAATCAAGTAGAAAAAATTGCTTTGTTAGCTAATTTTTTTTCTCCACATGATTGTACTACAACATATTAAAACTGTAGAATAGATGCTAATTACAACAGTCAAGGTAATGAAATTACCAAAAAAGTCAGAAAATTAGGCTATCCAGAAAAGCATTCAAGAGGGTCACCAAGACTTTATTAGTGACAACATTTATTTTTTTTTAAAATGAAATCAATATGAGCCCTAAATCATTCAGCAGATTAACCAATTTGACTGGTAACAAACATGATTTGCAGACCTTTTAAACTTGAAATTAAATTAAAAAAGCTAGTGCCCTGCCTTGATAATATGAAGCTACTGATATTGCATGAATTTTAATTTCCTTTTGCAGTTAAAAAGACAAAGAGGCACCTACAACAGTTTCGACAATGCAACTAATGCATGTATGTGAATTTAATCCTGAATAATTACACAAACACACCATTACTGTCAATAACTTTGTTTGTTTAAAACATTTACATGTCGCTCTTAATTTTGGCACATTTCTGATGTAACATGCTTCCTTTTCCTTATGTCTGTACAGCAGGGCTTAAATTAATCCAAGGCCACCAAGGCCATGGCCTTGGATGCCCCTTTGATTGGCCTCAATGCCCCTCTCATTGGTCTTGGAGTTTTTTTGTGCCCTTTCCAATTTTTCCTATTTGTGCTGTAATATAGGAATGTACCCTACAGAAAAGTGGCCTTGCCCTAAAAATATTGAAACTTAAGGCCTGGTACAGGTATGGCGCCTACAGTCCCACGTATGTAATCTTACGTTGGTGTCCCCGACGATGAAGCCTCCATGGGTTTATCAAGGTAGTTGCCATCTTTGAAGTACATGCTGAAGTCAATGACCGACGGGGCGGAGTCGAGGTCGTCCCCCTTGAGACAGAAGTTACAATCGATGGCATTGAGACCAACAAGGAGGCCGGCGATCACCATGGATTCTTCTTCCATCACCAAGGCTGTCGGCTCGTACCATTCGCTGAAAATTAAAGAGGAGGTTATGTGTTAAATTCCATTAATTCAAGATTGAAGAGAAGACTTTCTTCAAAACATTTGCTAATGATTAAAGAGAGGATTAAGTTCATAAAATCACTAAAGACTGACCAGAAGAATTTGTTTTTCTCATTCGCTAAAGATGAAAAAGAGAATTTAGTTTATAAAACTCCCTAAAGATTAAACAAATATTCTTCACACAATTCACTTAAAGGTAATACAAAGTTTTGGGAAATTTTGAAAATTGGGTGGATAGTGAATCTTTACAATTTTGATATATTTGGATGCCCCTGTGGATGTATTATAAGCACTAAAAAAATTAGCCCCTAAAACACTTCTGTTTTCGAGAAAAATTGAATACAAAAATTTACCGGTGCTCCCGGTAAATTTTGATAAATTTCAAATAGCGCCTATGGCCGTACAATGGGAGCTGCGACCATGAAAATCTCAGAATATGTAGTTGTGATATATAATTTCTAAACGGGAATTACTAATCTGTCGATTTTAGTTAAGAAACATTGTTTCATGGCTAAATTAATATCTTGACCTTGAGAGGGAGCTATACAACATAAAGAGTTTATTATTTATAATTTCATAACTTCAGACTTGATTTCAACCGCGACAACGATCAATGAATATTGTAGGAACGCATATGCTTCCAATATTTTAATTTGAACCGAATTCATGACCCCATACCAAAACTTTGTATTACCTTTAAACAGGAGATTTTGTTCAGTAAAGGCAAAACGTCAATTCTAACTGCTTTGTTCCATAAGACCTATAATGATAACTTGAAATTAACCTATAATCTAAGGTATTCTTTAAGATTTGTATACTGCTACCATGACAAAATATCCATCCAAAAATTTAGGTATATCACAATAAAAAATAAAAAAATAATTAAAATATTCTGACAGCAACCTATGGCATTTGCCTACATATACCGGTACATAGTCACACAAATGAAGAGACAGATGCACTAAATAAGTGTTTCTCATCGACACTCATTTATTTCACTGTGTGCAGTACTCACCTTAGCAAATGTTTGGATTCAATGATTGCCTTAAAATAATCAGCTAATTTTTTCTGCATCATGGCTAGTCTTAGCCAGGCCCTTCCTCTCCCTATACTGGTTCTAGGAAATAAAACACAAACAAAAGTAACAATAATAATAATAATAATAAACAATATTTAAAAACTGTACTTCCCCATGGCAATTAGTACACTTTCTGTCATAAATTAATGAAAGGTAGGAGTAATACAAGTTCAAACATTTTATTATACTCTATCATTGTGAACATACATGGAGTAAAAAAGAGAACAACTCTGAGACATCTACATGTACATGTACATTAGCAAGCAAGATATGTTGAAACCTTACCATATGTAATTAATTAGAATTTATCAACCTAAATTTAATATTCTACTTTTATTAACTAAATATCGTGGCTTAAAAGTTAACTACTGAATAAATTTAATGTGAGCAGATATTTCACTGTTTCTCTTTATCCTATTTGAAGTGGGTCGACTCCAGAAAAGAAAAGTCAAGACTGCTCATGTTCTCAAAGTAATTAAAGAGTAATTTCCGCATTGATAATCGTCAAAACAATCTTGATAGGTTTTTGATGAGCATCCTAACTTGGTTTCATATCAATACTGAGATGGTTATTGATGAAGCTTTAATGACGTGTGACACACTTAAGCACACTTTCAATTACAGACTGATCAAACTTTAATGACTATTATAGTAATTAGATGGAGGAAATAAAACCTCTTCAGAGGCACCTTAAGGTCTATTCACAATTAACAATGGAACCCCCCTAAAAAAACCTAAAAAAAACACACTGCAGCAAAATAAATAGAATGATGACTTTCACATCCTACCAGGTACCCATTTAACACCAGGGTGGGAAGTGACAAATGCGAATTATTGTCTTGCCAAAGGACGTTAGTGCTGAGCTGGGATTTGAACTCTCAACCCAAGGATTGAGAGTCAAGTGAATGAACCACTATACCATGACACCTCCACTTGCCTCTCATATCCATGTAATTAAAATTAAAAAAAATTGGCAGCAGACGTGTTTGTGAGGTGGTTTATAGAGCCAAGTGTGAACCAGGCTACCACAGACCTCTAATATGAGGTACATACATGTACGTGTACATGTTATCAGAAGCAAAGTTACTTGATTGATTTATAAGTATCATTCAATATGAGAGGAGTGCTGATAAAGGTTTCAATACAAATTATATTGGCCAGGAATTTCAAAGAAGAAAGGCAAGTTTCACAGTGAAGACAATATGCAATAAATGTACCATCTGATATTCTCATCACTGTAATAAAACAACATGTATCACAACTTTGGACATTACGACTACACTATGATCAAAATTCTCATCATGTAAATATGTATTTTTCTGAAAGAAATATACCACAAGAAATTTGGTAAGTCATTAATCTACATTTGTAACACTCGTGGTAAGATTCATTCCTTGAATGCTCTGAGTGTTATGATTGACGGATCTAAAGCGGAGGTAATAATATCCAAAGTCCTTTGGAAGCGCTTAGAGACGTTATATTATAATGTGATATGCGCTATCCAAGAGCGCTATACAAGAACTGCATATTATTATTATTACTGTTGTAGAGACTTACTTGATGCCGGGTAGGTTTCTCACACTGTCAATGATTTCTGCAAAGTCCGGGAGGGACCTCTCTAGCGACTCCACAGCTCCCCAGAATGAACGCTTCTTCTCCAGGAATGTCTTCTTACCTACAAAGGATCGTAATTACAACACAGAAAACATCTATGAAAATTAAACACATCAATGAATGCATTGAAGCTTTAGCTATTTCTATGAGAAGGGCAGTAATGACTTCTCTAACGCCTCCACAGCGCCCCAGGATGAATTCTTCTTTTCCAGGAATGTCTTCTTACCTACAAACGACCATAATCACAACACAGAAAAAACATCTCTGAAAATTACAGACATTGGTGTAAGTGGATTGAAGCATTGGTTAATTCTCTTAAAAACATGTTGGCTTGGGAAACATCTTAACTGAAGTTTGAGTGATCTGTGGTGAAGGTCATGTTCCTTTTGAAACCACACAAAAACATTTGTAAGAGAGGAAGATACAGTTATATATCATGTTCATCATTTATACCAACACTGACCCATATATTTGGGGAAATATTCTCAGATAACTTTTGACCCAAAGGGTCATGTTATGTTCCGTGACAAACAAATCCATCGAGAAAATAGATAAAATATACAATGAAACTGTAGTCATTACATGTACATATAACGTGAGGTTTGACTTGAAAATAATAAGTCAAGATTTAGGTATGTAATACATTTCAGCCGATAATTTAATGACTTAAATGAGTTCAGAAGAGAAAAAAAGAGAAAGATACCCATTTACATATCATTTCTACTGACCTTTGACCCCATGGTTCATGACATGCTCCAGGACAACAAAGAACTGTTGGAGCGGAACGTACTCATCGTCCAGTATCCTGGCCTCTTCCATGGCTGACTCTATCAAGGTCTTGATGCACAGCTTAGCCACATTGAGAAGGTTGGCCCTCTCAACAAGCACAGGGTTCTTGATGACACTGTCATCTGAAAAGAGATTAGAAAGGGCATGGAAACTGTTAGTGCCAGATCTTAAAGCCACACTGCACTCCTTGTAGCTACTTGCGCCCTCTATATAGCAAACGATGCCTAATCGGTGACCATTGGTCCCCATGGTCCCCTTTTTCTTATGTTAATTGAGAGCTGATTTGATGAGATACACTGTAATCACCTGTCAGTGACCATGCAGGGAGGTCTAATCCCTCCTGGCCAAACTAGTGCAGAGGGGCTTAAGAGCAGAAAGTCATTGTCATAAATGTATGTAATGGTTTATAGTTTTTTACTACACTCTCATCTGAAATGGATGAATCTGGTAGTGTCCAATCTCTGAAAATACAGAAACTTATTTCAAACAAAACTGGAGCTCCCAGATAAGCAAAAGTTTGAAACCTTGTGAGCCCTTACTATTAATTTTGCAAATTATTTGTTTTGCTCTAAACAATGTACCCATACAAAAAAAAAACCTCTGTACAAGTATTTATTTTATTTTCTACAAGGTTAACAAATGCTGGATGGAAAAATGGACATGTGAACATACAGCTACATGTACATGTAGCTTGCAATTTTTGAAATAGCATTTCTAATTGACAGTGTAGGAATCCATCTTGTCTAGTTGTGAATTGCAGTCGGGGAGACACACCCACAATGTACTCCTGGATGCCATGGTACATTGTGTTGCAGCCCAAAGATGTGAGACTTTGTCTAAGACATTGCGAATCTTCATTGCAATCGAACCCATACAGATGTCTATGACGTTAAATGCGGACATGGCTAAATCACGACTCCAATTTTGACCAATCAGATGACTAGAATTATTCAACATACTAAAGAGAGGTATATCACAGCATATACATATACATAATGCACCACAAGGAGAAGTGAAAAATTAAAAACGTTTTCGAAAACAAATCTAGAATCCTACAGGAAATACCATGTATGCTGAGTTACTGACAGATGTGAACAAACAGTGTGAAATTTCAATGTCAGAGATGTGAGCTAACGCCCATCGGCTCCTGGCTGTTCATTTTTATTCTCAGACTGCATACTAAATATTAGGGTCTTCAAAAGTGATTAAGCATAATCTTATAAGACCCTATATTAATGTTTTACAGTATGTGAGCCGAAATGACATACAATGTACATGTAGAAAAGATAACGCCCTTCGGGTTTTCAACGATTGACTGCGTACCATATGGAGACATTTGTGCATCTCATGAATATTGAACATCATGTGACATTTCCACCTCCGCCAAGCTAGCTAGGCCCCCTAAGGTTCCGAGAGCAGATTGATCTTAAATGTGACATGTGAGCGACAATGTGGAAAACATCTTGGGGGTATCAGACGCTTTAAAGTTCCTCCATCTCTTCTCTTGAATTACTTGCTTGATGAATTCTTCAATAATCCCTTAATAATAATAATAATAATTCCAGTTCTTGTATAGCGCATAATACGTTATGAAATAACATCTCTATGCGCTTCCAAAGAGCTTTGGACTTTATTACCCTGGCTTTAGCTCCGGCAGCCTTATCAGCGCACAGTGCATTTCAAGGAATAATCCTACCAGGTACCCATTTACCTCACCTGGGTTGAGTGTGGCAATTGTAGATCAATGTCTTGCCAAAGGACATTAGTGCCGCGGCGGGACTCGAACCGCGGACCTTGTGATCGGCAGTCCTTGACTGTCACTTTCCTCAGCAGATCAGTAAAAACATTACTATTATTTTTTAATCATGCAATGTGTAAGAGCTATTTCTCCAGGAAAATGGAGATTTCCTTTTTGAGTGTTTTTCATGTTCTCTATGTGCCCTTTTTAAAAATAAAATCCAGAGCCTATTATTTTTGTTTAGCTTTCAAGAGCCACATAAATCTCCTCTTTTCATTGGCACCTAAATGTGTAAATGTTTAAATTAATACTGACCATCACAACCATTCCCGCCACCACCATTATAATCATAATCATCACTATTATCACTACTATCTTCATTACCATCATTACAATCATCATCATCATAATCATCATTATCATCGTTACCATCATCATCATCATCACCAATAAACAAAAAACAATTGCAACAAATTACAAGTAAAGTTCTGTACTTTCAAATGGTTCTGGTAGTTAATTGCTGTTATATAAAATTGTAAAACACTCACCACCAATCATCATCATCATCATCATCATTATCATCATCTCAATAAAAAACAGACATCAATTACAAGTTTCTTAGACACAAATTCTATACTGCCAAATGGATTTGGTGTCTCATTGATGTTATATGAAGATGTAAAACAACCATCATCATCATCATCATTATCAATTAACAAACAACAAATACAAGTACATGTATGTTTAACAAAATTCTATACTGTCTAATGAATTTGGCGTCTCATTGCTGTCATATGAAGATGTGAAACAACCACCTCCTCCACCATCACCACCACCACTACCACCACCACCACCACCACCACCACCATCATCATCATCACCTCCACCACCACCACCACCACCACCACCACCATCATCATCAACATCCTCACCACCACATCATCGCCATCATCTTCACCATCAGTTTGCAAACAGTATTAAAGGTATTTTATAACACGACTTCTATACTGTCAAATGGATTTGGTGTCGCAATACTGTCATATGAAGATGTGAAACAACCATCATCATCATCATCATCATCATCACCAGCACCACCATCATTATCATTATCATCATCATCATCACCATCAATATGCAAACAGCTATAACAAGTATCTTATAACACAACTTCTATACTGTCAAATGGATTTGGCATCTCAATACTGTCACATGAAGATATGAAACAAACATCATCATCATCATCAATGAACAAAAAGCAATTACAACATTTTACAAGTATCTCTAACACAAATTCTGTACTTTCAAACAGATTTGGTGTTTCATTGCTGTTTTATGAAATTGTAAAACAACCATCATTATCATCATCATCAAGAAACAAACAACAATTATAAGTATCTCAAACAAATTTATAAACTGTCTAATGGATTTGGTGTCTCATTGCTGTCACATGAAGATATGAAACAACCATCATCATCATCATCATCATCATCATCACCATCACCACCATTATCATCATCTTGATCTTCGCCATCATCACCACCACCATCATTGTGCAAACAGCAATTACAAGTACATGTATCTTATAACATGACTTCTATACTGTCAAATGGACTTGGCGTCTCAATACCACCACATGAAGATGTGAAACAACCATCATCATCATCATCATCATCATGATCATCATTGCCATCATCATCACCACCATCAATGTGCAAACAGCAATAACAAGTATCTTAAGACACAACTTGTAACCTGTCAAATGGATTTGGTGTCTCAATACTAATTACTATCATTTATAAAGATGTAAAACAACCATCCTCACCACCACCACCACCACCACCACTACCATCGTCAACATCATCATCATCAAGAAACAAACAGCATTTACAAGTATCGTATTATAACACGACTTCTATACTGTCAAGTGGATTTGGCATCTCAATACTATCATATGAAGATGTAAAACAACCATCATCATCATTATCATCATCATCATCATCATCATCATCATTGTCATCATCATCATCATCATCACCATCAATGTGCAAACGGCAATCACAAGAATGTATCTTATTCTTATAACACAACTTCTATAATATCAAATGGACTTGGCGTCTCAATACCATCACATGAAGATTTGAAACAACCATCATCATCATCATGTTCATCAGCATCATCATCACTAAACAAACAGCGGTTACAAGTATCTTATAACACAACTTCTATATTGTCAAATGGATCTGGCGTCACAAAACTTTCACAGGAAGATTTGAAACAACCGAACTAGAGTAGAGATAGAACCTCACTCTCAACCCTCCTCACTATCAGTCTGGAACTTTAAACCTAATGTGCATGTAAGTCTTCCAACACAAATGATTCTAATTTGATAATATCTTGTGTAGCACAGCGTACTATCTTGGGGGAAACCCAATTAATACTGGCATTCACATATTTAAGCAACTACACATACAGGTACATGTATAGTTTAAATGTGCATAAGTGTATATGAGAGCAAATATGTAGTTACATCATTCACTGCTTTTGTTCATTCATCAGTTATTGCTTTGTTTGGTAATAGTGAATGCTACCAATATCTAGTGAATTTTTAAATAAAAATAAAAGCAATAGTCTAGAATCTAGATGTCTGTAAAACTGCATTTTTAACTAACTTAAAGCATTTAGCAGGGCGGTTTATACATGTAGCAGCTGTCTGCAAAAGTGAAGAAAGTGAAGAAAAAAAAATGGAAAAGGGGGGAGAAAAAGAGTAGGGGAAAGAGTTTCACCAGGGGCATGCAAACATAAATCCTAATGATTAACAAAACCCCACACCGAACCAATCCTGAAAATGAGCATTTTGAGAAATGTCATGATTTAACATGGCTTTATTTACATTGAACATCCTATTTGTACAATTGTCGATAAACATATGGAGAACATGTGATCTGGACATGGACAATATACGTGTGTGACGCGTGTGAATTTCAAGAAAACGGTCTCTACCCTGCACGGGGCCTCAGAGTCGCAGCATGGTAGGGCGTCCGGGGTTAGTCTGACTTGTACTTAATGTCTCACCCACCGGCCACTCAACAATGGTTAAAGGAATGCTCTATCAGGTTTCATGAAATGGCCCTCGTACTCCCAAGTTACCATGAATATTTACAAAAAAACCTCTCCGACTTCACTGGGATCAGTCACCGCACTCCTAATGAAGTAAATGTGACAGTTATTTTATGTTTCTTAAATACCGGTAGGTAAAATTCACAGATAAATTTGATTATAAAATGATGGTTGTAGAACTTTCTTACTTGCTCCATCTACAGCATGTAATGTGCATGAAGGAATTTATGTCGATTGATTTTAATACTTTTGATAGCCACTTTTATTGCATTTTCTTTGGTTCAAGGAGATAAAAAAAGGGTTGCAACAAGCTGGAAATGTATTGACTCAATATCAAATTTAATTGACTAAATGTAGGATTGTATCTTATTAGCTCCATACCAATTACACATACAGCATATGTCTACATGTATAAAGGAATTCATATCAATTCAATGTAATGCTGTACCAAAGGGCACTAGCGCATCGACTTCGTTTGGAACCCAGGACCTCCCTGTTATGAGACCACTGCTCCATAGAATCCGGGAATATAAAAACTTTTGTAATGCATTGGAATCATGGCTAATATTTTAAATTTTGTTTCCTAAAAAGAGAAGAGGACAAAAAAAAAAACATTTCCACTAAATTTAATCACATTTAACCATTAGTAAGAACCTCCTATTACCCCAAAATGAAAGATTCAAGCACCTTAATACACTCTAAATATTCATAACCAACAAGATTTGCAGGTAAATGATGAGGGCCCAGACCTGGGCGAATGAATGGCATCATCAAAGAGAGTGCCGAAGCCAGAACATAATTGCAAAATCTTGTTAGGGAAATCAAATCACATGGACTAGCAGTCACATTATTATGTACATGTATGTACATCATCACTTGAGAGCCTTGAGGACGTTAATTTCAATGTCGATGTAGATTTATCTTAGAGACAACGCCCACTTTTGCTTTAAGCAGACAACATGCAAGAAGCGACTAAAGTGAAACCTGTATATAAAGGCTGCTAAAGGGGAATGAGGAAAGAGGTCTTTACAAGCAGGTTGCCTTACTGTACAGGTTCTTTTAGTACAGGTTTAAACATAAACAGTCTTCAAGGGGAAAAGAAGATGCGGTCTTTCTAGACAGGTTGTCTTTCTGCACAGGATTGTTTGATGTACATGCAGGTTTTAATGGAAAACACTTTTCCAGAAAAACAACAAATGTGACAGTTGGTCTTTCTGCAAAGGTTTGTTCAATGTAAGTTTTGATGGGAAACACTTTTCAAGGGACCCCCCCCCCCCCCCAATACTGTCTTTATGGACAAGTTGTCTTTTTGTACTGGTGGACCCTCAAGCGAGTTTCAATATACATGATTTAATGATTATGAAAATAAAAAACATAACGAACACAGAATGTGCGGTGCCTTTAACATATTCCCCGCCACTCCCTCAACTGTATGGATGATGTCACAACTCAATGGATGGGTTGCCATGGTAACATACCCTTCCCCCTCCTGCATCCCCAGTGATCCCAATAAATTATGGAGTCCGTTTTCTGCATGTGATGTATTGTCTGGAGAGTAGATTGATGGAGCCTGGCGGGAGAGAGGCACTCCTCTAGATTAGCTGAATAGATAGCCAAGGCTAATTTCCCTGTGTGTTTAATACCATGAAGGTCAAATTCAACATATTACATGCTGATTACATGTATATTTCACATATTCACAATAATGTTTCATTTATCATACATATTTTGTCTCAGCCACATTATCATCACTGGAAAATTGCATTCAGTGGCTGTTTATCTGATTCTTACAGTCTGTCTGCCTGTCTGTCTGTCTGCCTGTCTTGCCTGTCTCTGTTTCTCTCCATCCATCTCTTTCTTTCTTTCTTTCTTTCTTTCTTTCTTTCTTTCTTTCTTTCTTTCTTTCTTTCTTTCTTTCTTTCTCTCTCTCTCTCTCTCTCTTTCTTTCTTTCTTTCTTTCTTTCTTTCTTTCTATATTTATCTCTTTTTTCTGCATGTGATGTATTGTCTGGGGAGTATATTTGATGGAGCCTGGCGGGAGAGAGGCACTCCTCTGGATTAGCTGAATAGATAGCCAAGGCTAATTTCCTCGTGTTTAATACCATGAAGGTCAAATCTACATGTTTCAGGCTAATATTAGTTCACATGATGATGTATTCACAATAATGTTTCATTTATCATTTATCATACATATTTTGTCTCAGCCTCATTATCATCACTAGAAAATTGCATTCAGTGGCTGTTGATCTGAATCTTACAGCGTGTGTCTGTCTGTCTCTCTGTTTCTCTCTATCCATCTCTTTCTATCTTTCTTTCTTTCTTTCTTTCTTCCTTTTTTTCTTTCTTTCTACAATGTACATGATCTTTTTCTTTTCTCTCCTCCTCTCTCTCTATCCCTTTATATCTCTCCTCTCTCTCTCTCTCTCTCTCTCTCTCTCTCTCTCTTTCCCTCCTATCTATCTCCTTCTCTTTCCCTTTCTTGCCCCTCCCCCTCTCTCTCTCTCTCTCTCTCTCTCAATAGGCGTGTCTGCACTATCTCGAGATTGCCAAATATCCAGCTATTTGAACTATCCCGATCGCAAACTATCCAGCTATTTGCGTCTTCATTAGACCGAAGTAGCAAATTAGCTGGATAGTTGGTCGGGATAATATCCCAAGATATCTCGGTCTAGTTTGCAAAATATCCCACTATTTCCGAACTATCGGGATAGTTTGCGACCGTCTTCATTAGACCGAAGTACGGAGTCAAATATCCCGATCCCATCATGCACAACGATTTCCGGTTCGCACATGCGATCTATACCGCTCCGCGCGCTCGTAAAACCACTGACCTCGAGTAAACACGGAAAACCGCAAACTAGACCGAGATATCTTGGGATATTATCCCGACCAACTATCCAGCTAATTTGCTACTTCGGTCTAATGAAGACGCAAATTAGCTGGATAGTTTGCGATCGGGATAGTTCAAATAGCTGGATATTTGGCAATCTCGAGATAGTGCAGACACGCCTATTCTCTCTCTTCACTGCTCTTCTCCCCAATTAACTCAAGTCTATGGTTGAAAACACAAAAAACCTGTACTGCATGTGGCCATCAGCATTTTCTTTTCCTTATTTTTCTAACCTACCATCTATCCTACCCTTCTAGACATGAACTTCTACGGTCATAGCAATTAGAAAAACACATTTGCATCAATACATTCTGTAACAGACATTTGATAATTTCCAATTACTGAAACCATTTACTGAAATATCTCAGATCATATGGGAACCATCTTTTGACTTTTGTGAATAAAACGGTGGATTTTTTTTTGAGGAGCTACATGTATTTTGGCTGTTAGATGGTTCCCCCCCCCCCCCCCCCGCATTTCAACTGATTTTTTTTCTCAATTTTCAAGTGCAGGAAGAAAGAAAGCTGGTACAGAAGAAACTTACCGTAATTAACGGTGTATTAACCGTTAATTAACCTGGCGCTATGCCTGGCAATGTCTCCCAGCTCGGTAATCGGTGTGTTGACTCACCACTCGGAAACTAGAACAACACTGAAATTTGTATGTCATCTTGGTTTGAAAGTAATCTTTCTGATAGATCTCAATATGTAGTTTATAATAATAATTCCTCCAATTTTTCTTCTATTACATGGTGTACCACAAGGTTCTATCCTAGGTCCCCTACTGTTTTTTAATTTACATCAATGATCTTACACACACCAAAAAAAATCTTGGCAAAAAATAAATAAATAAATAAATGAAATAAAATTAAGGGCGAAAAAGAGGGGTGCGGTAAATACACGAGGGCAGTTTATATGTTAATTACGGTACATCCTTGCATTGGGCAGGACACTATCAGATGCCCGGGCCACTTGGACCCCATAATCTACATCCAAATCCCCAAAATCATGCATACATGTACATGTACATGTACAGACTTTAATACTCATTCTGGACCCCCTTTCAACAAGGTTAGTGTGGAGCCCTGCATTATGTAACATGTACATGTAGTTGCATTTCTGAATCATTTGATGATGCTTACATGTACATGTATACTGAACAACTGATTTGGTACAACTGATTTTGGAAATTTGCATAAGAATGAAATACATGTACAGTAGATAGCAATTAGCAAAGTGCATTTTTGAAATAAAAAAAGTGACTATTGGAAGGCAATCAGAGGACAGCATAGGGCCAATATACATTGCATGTATGCTAAAAAATAACCAACAAAATCCTTTACTTTTTACCATAATGGGAAGACAGAAATTGTATCTCAGAAATGCGAGTACATTTGTGTATCAACAAATTATATAAGATCCTCAAAATCTAAAGTGCATTGATAGAGGTGTCGTGGTCGAGTAGATACGTCACCAGACTGTGGATCACACATGGTTCGCAGTTCAAGTCCCTGCACTGATGTCCTTTAGCAAGACATTAATCAACATGTTTATTTGCCACTCTCCACCCAGGTGTAGTAAATGGGTACCTGGTAGGAACTTATTCCTTGAATGCTTTTAGCACCTTAAGGCTGCTGGGCTAAAGTCAGGGTAAAAATACTACTTGAGCATCAAACCCTGGGATGGATATATTGAGCATTATAAACGTAGCTATTATTATTGTAATAATCATTGGCCTCAATATTTGCTGTAAGCTCAGATACAAAGTTATGTATCCATGAAGGCCTGTTTATGATGGGCTACCAGTCCTTCTGAGAACTTTCCTGAGAGTTAATGAGACTGAAAATCACATTGTCTGTCTACTGTCTCATCTGGTCCCATGATTCAACAGTAAGATAATGCATTTATCTACGATTACCTCTCTGAACCCAGGTGTACAGTTAGTGAATGTATACTGTACACTTGGCAGGACTAATTCCTTGAATATATTTAAGTGCCACAATGGCTGCTAGGAAATCAATGCCCATGTAATATCAAAATGCAAGTAACATTCCAGGATGACAGACATACATCTAGGTCCTATACCAAAAACATATACAGTATATCATTTTTTGTGGGAGCTGAGAGCCAGAAGGACATTAACCCTCTTTTTAAAAGATATGATTAAATAAACTGCTGGCTCTCACCAGGTGGGCGTTTCAAAGAACTTGTCATCAGTGACAAATGACAACTTTTGTTATAAGCTACTGAAATCCTTGCTCCTGATTGGTTATCAGCAGATTTGACATTGATTTTTGTCATTTGTCATTGACAAAAAGGCTTTGTGAAACGGGTCCCTGCTGTTTTGTCTCTCTCATTTACCTTCTTCTGTTGGTGATTGCAGTTGAGGTGACATGTTGAGATCACCAAGCTCTCGGAGACATAGCCACTCTCCATCCACAGATACACGGAAGTTACACAGGTAAAGCGTGTCCGCCGCCGTCATCTTGCACTCTCTCACAACCGCACCAAGAACTATGTTCAAATCTGCTAACAAGGGAATCTATCTGCTTTGTCTCAGCCCCACTAATGGGTCCAAGTGTTGTCTCTCAATTCAAAGAAAGTTACTGTCTCTGCTCACACTTTGATACAGTTCTCAGATACGAGTATGACATCACTGGCCTGAGATTGGGGAGACCAAACATTTCTCATTTGGTGACCATTCCTGGAAGAAATGCTCACAGCCTTAAACAACACAGTGGCCGAACTGAATATATCTGCCAAGTTTCACACAAAGCTTTATACTAAGTGAAGGCTATTTCAATCTGTAGATGGAATCAAGCATCACAATCAACACATTACTGTCATGTCCAAGCAACTCAAATTGGGGGAAGAGTGAAAAATCTTGTTTGGTGCCACTTTGACTCACATCCACGATCCTAAAAGAAACATTCAATCCACAGAACCTAGTTGTCAAGTTCATGCAAAGCTATTCTAGAGAGGCCAATTCCATCAGATACAGACAGGCATCGCTACTGAGACACCACTGCCACCTACATGTATATCACAGCATCAGCAAAGCTCTGTGAGGAGGCATCAACTAGATGCTGACGAGCATCTCCTGGTAGGATGGGTGAAATTTCACAGGTGTCTTGAAAGCATCCCTTCATGTGAATCCAAACACATGACCAACACCTTCATCCCATATGGACATGCGTGCAGACGACGGATGAAATGGCGGGAAAAAAAGGGATGCCTCACTGTGACTGCACACCCATCGCACTGCACACTACTCACACACACATGGCGTGGCATGTACTGCAGTAAGTGTATGTTGAGAGTTACTTAATATTGATTACTTCTCTAGCGCCATTCCCTCCCTCCGTCTCCTCTACATGTCTGATTTAATGGATTTGAGGAGAATTTTAAAGGATGGTGGACAAAGTCATGGAAGTAACTCCTTTCTATACCATTTCACTACTTTTAGTTTCATACTGCACCTTTTAGAAATTTAAAGTCACTTTTTTGCTTTTGCATCATAGAGAAATAAATATATATATGTTAATGACAAGTTGTTACGAGTGAGAGCATTATATTTCAAAAAGATGGATAGAATTTTGGAAATGTTCAGTTATTTTTCTATTTTAGCATTTTTTTACTTTTTGTTTTATAATAAATCTCTATAATTTTAAACTACATTGTTCATTCTTTCATATACAGAGTGAGAGGCTGAGAGTAGAATATCTTTGAAGAGAATTACAAAATAGTTCAGAGCATGAGAAAGTACATTGTATACTTAAAATTTAGTTGATTTAAAAAGCGTTACACTACTTTCAGTTTCATAATAGCTTTTTAGAATATTAAAGTCATTCTTCTTTTGTCTGTGTATGATAGGGAAGGCAAAACTTAATGGCAAGTTGTGATGAATGAGTGCAGAATGTCTGCTTAGGAGAGACTTTCAAAGGATTGACTGAGTCGTGGGAGTGTCTCATTTCTATAGCTTATCCCTACTTTCAGTTTTATATGTGCTTTTATAATTCTCAACCCTTGTTTATTTTGCATCATAGCGAAAGGAAAAATTAATGGGAAGTTGCTATGGGTTGAAAACGAGTGAGAGCAAAATGTAAGCTTTATTGAGAATTTAAAAGCTTGAACAGAGGTCCTGGATTTATACTTCCAATAGCATTTTACTATTGTGAGTTTTAAATGCACTTGGCAATTTTAAATTCATCCTTTCTTTTTATATCATGTGGAAAAGCAAAAATTAATATATTGTTATGAGGGCAGAATGTTAACTTTGATGTGAAGTTTGAAGGATCAAGAGAGGCCTGGAAATATATCATTTGTATAGCATTCCACTATTTTATTTTTCAAAATATGCAGTTTTATGATTGTAAACTCATTTTTTCTCATGCATAATGAGAAAATAAGACAAGTTTCTTACAAGTATTAAAGACCAGGAATATCAGATTCAGACCATTGAGAGTTTGAAAAAAAGTGGATAATTGAAGAATTTCAATGCAATCAATTAGTGTAATCCCAATGACAAACTGCTTTTAACTATCCATTTGCTTTATGCACATACAAAAATTGTTTACAAAAAAACTATATATTGGCTACCGTTATGCTTTCATCAAAATTGTATTTTAATTTAGTATCAGTATGAAAACTAAATTTTGTCGTGCAAAAAAAGTATTTATATTTCCCTGGCTAATGCTTTCCTTAAAATAGGATACATGTATGTTTTCTTAATCAAATACTCCATTTTTGTTTTTCTTCACTTACAATGGCTAATTATTCAATCAGCTCAATATTTCTTATGAAATTGGTTTCATATGATGCAGGCCTGCACTTTCCCTTTAGATTGCAAGCTAGTATCTAAAACTTGAGCATAAATGTAATATTTTATGAACTATAACCTTTTAGTTCTTTAATCACATTCTACAAAATAACTGGAAGTCAATGCTAGTACCTTTAAAGCACTATCATTACTTATTCAAATGCTAATTTCCCATCAGTACTGACTGTGGATAGAGAGAATGGTATAATGAAATATAAATGAAGGCAGTATCAGCATGCAGTATTCACATACATGTACAGTCGCTCGTATGCTAACAGAATATCAAATACCACAATTGCTTCGCACGAACCAACAGAGATAATCATGAAGGTGGATGACATGAAATGAAAATTGACAGCTTAGCAAAGGAAACTAACATACAATGTAAATGTGCGGATGGGCACAAATGGAAATCCGACGTTTTGGATCATTTACGACATGCATTACCAATAAGTACTTATTTCTGATGGAACTGGGGGAAGTCACAGGATGTGTTTAAAATTATAATGCTTTAAAGACCGATCGGTTCGCTTCAAACGGTTCCAATAATAAGGAAATAAAATAATGGATAGACCCTTTCTTTGTATAATCTTTACCTTATCAAAAAAATTACGTCGAGCTACCCCTCTATCTCTTTTATGCTTTCAAGGTTGTTCTTCACTAACATGAAAGTCGATGCTCCTTTGATCTCCCTCTAAACCCACACCCCCCAAAAAAAAAAAATTATTCCACTTCTGACTTTACTAAAATGATCTCATCTGCAACTGAAGAAGAAGAAAAAGAGCTAAATTAATGCCCTCTGGTAATAAAGCAGACCATCTTTAAAAAAAAAAAAGCTTCTACTGAATGTGTGCACGATATAGCAGGATAATGTGTGATCATTATCTCCAGTTACACATGTACATGTACATCACCATTTACATTCAGCAGTGTAAAGCAATCTCTAAAATTGCATTATTCATAGAAATTCCCCAATGCCCTGCATCTGCTTGCAAGAAATGTGAGCTTTCTTGTGGGGCCTACCAGGGATTCTATGAGGTGTAAACCATGTATAATATACTGGACACCCTAGCTTGTAAACTGCGGAAATGAAGGAAGAGGGACAACAACAAAAACCCGAAGAAAATGCATGGAGGGGAGGAGAGAGATGGAGAGAAAGAGAAAGAAAATGAGAGAAAGAGAGAAATGGAGAGAAAGAGAGAAATGGAGAGAGAGAGAGAGAGAGAGAGAGAGGTAGTAAGAATGAAAGAGTAAGAATGAAAAAATAAGAAAGTGAATACAAATATTTTGGAAATGGAGAGGAAAAATATACATTAAAGAAACACATTACACGTATAAGTCAGCAATACAGAACGATAGGGGTAGAAAATTGAAGAGAAAGATAGTGCTTACCAGCACTTGTTCTTGCTCTTCTATTACCTGTCTTACCCTTTATTTTGTTCATTCCTATATTGTTACATACATGTCTGTTGTTAAGCATATTTCTATTTTGTTAATTGTTCATTGTATATGTTAATTAAGCGCTTTGTATCTACTTGTAGAAAAGGCGCTATACAAATGTTCATTGTTATTATTATTATTATAGGGCCTAAGAATATAAATAAATCAAGAATTAACAAAGGAAGAATCAAAGATAAATAGGACAGTTGGGGGGGGAGAGAGAAAGAGAGAGAGACAGTATATTTATCATAAAGATTGAGAGAAGTTTAATCGTGAGAAATATTGTAATAAGTACATGTAAGTAAATTTCTGTGACCTCTACATGTATAAAGCTTACAATGTAACTTCATGTGCTACTACTATTATTATTATTCTATCTACTACTACTACTCTTACTAATACTAATTTGATAATGATAAAACAATATAACAAAGATGGAAGATAGATAGTAGACAGAGAAAGAACTAGAGTTAAGCGAGGGAGCATGAAATTGGCTGGGTGAACCAAGAGAGGGGGTAGTTCACACCTGACATCTTCCTCTCCATTCATGTCAATAAGCCAGTTCATACATGTACATTCTAGATACTATCTTGTGTGGGTATAAGCAGATAAAGGTCGTTTACAAAAACCAAGTTGTAAAACCCATTGAGATGAATACTGGAGGCATGTTTATGAAAGTTACCTTATCATTATTCATAATGTAAATGCAGAAATGGTCAGTAGTGGTTCTTTGTTGTTTTTTTGTTTTTTGGGGAGGGGTACTGTAGCTCAAGCTACCATATTGTGAAATTAATAAGGTATATCTACAATCTGGATGACTTGAATGGGCATCCTTCCGTGGTTCCAGTTTTGCCCTAATTGGCAGGCACAAACCCTTGTCACTAACTGAGACATTGAGTGTCTGAGCTGTCAGACTATGCAGACTGCACAAAAACTTAATGAAAAACTTAAACTGTAATGTACATGCTCATGTACATTATCAGAGCTGTCAACCTTGTGCGACCAAAAAAAGGAATCATGATGGCAAAAAAAAAGGAATTTCAAGCAAAAAAAAAAGGAATTCATAAAAACTAAACTTATATCCACGCGCGACACACTTCCAATGTCGAAATGTTCATTCATCATCCTGTTTTTTCCATACAAGCAGGAATTTTTTGGGTGGTTATTTTGGTATTATAAAATTATAAATCCACATTTCATTCTTTTTGAGAATATTTTTCTTTTCAAAATAGTATGTTTTAAATTTAGTTTTTTGTTGAATTTGTGATCAAATCACCATCTTAGAGCAGTTGTTTGACGTGCCGTATGTAAAAAAAAAAAAAAAGTATTTTATGAAGAAAAAACGTAATACCGTAATTTGGAGGAAAAAACGGGGTAATTCCGGCAAAAACGGAACGGTTGGCAGCTCTGCATTATGTACACCAAATAAAATGGCATTTGGGGAGTATTTTACTTTTGAAATGATTTTCATCTTGGATTTATGTAGCAATCTCAGAGTATCTTTTAGTCAAGAGTTGAAATTTTGAACACTGTATTATTTAAGGTATAATCTAATATTTTTAGTATACTTTTGCGTATCCCCTTGAATGCAATGCCTTCATTATGAATTGTTGAAATGAATGCAGTGCACTATATTCATCAAGAAGTACAAATATACATGTAGGACATCTTGACTTTAATAATAAAGGGGAGCTTTTACGCACTCTGCCATGATATTATGACATTGTGCACTGGCTGAGTAAGGGCAGGTCCAAGCTATTGTCCCCTCTGGGGGTCAAATTTCATCTTTATATATATTTAACAAACTATACCTCATTTTAAAGCTGAAACTATGAATTTTATGAATTTGATAAAAAAAATAAAAAATTATCAAAATACGAAGAGTGCCAAGGTCACGAACTTCGATTTTTATTAATTAGCGTGACGTACGGGACATTACATTTTTATTTTTGTATCTCGTTTGAATTAATTGTTTAAAATTAAATATCTCAGGAATTGTAGACCATCATGCTAGAAAATAGGAAAAAAATATAAAAACTTTCAAAATTAATTAATTATGCAAATGAGGTAGATTCCAAAGTGTGATGTCCCGTACGTCACAATTTGATCATAATTTGTTTAATTTTAATTATGAAAATAATTTATTTTTTTAAAGATATTCTAGGAAGTTCTAATTTAGATGAATACCTAACAGAAAATAGCTTTAACAAAAATTACAAAAATTTTGTGTCGATTACATAATCAAATTAAGAAATGTGACGTACGGGACAAGTGTGTGACGTACGGGACAACCCCATATAAAACCAATGCAAGATGTGAAAAAAGAAATGACCAAAAGGAGAATATATACTGTGTTAGGAAACTTGTTGTATACAGGGATATATGAACATTCCAGCTGGGTCCCTTTTAGGAATTGTGTTTGTACTGAATTTGATGTACATGTAATTAGTCTTCAAGCCAGACCCCTGGTATTATCAACTTTGGTATGTTGCCAGTTGATGTCCCCAACATTGGCAGGATGCTATTATGTATATCATAATAGTGTACTAGTTCCTGGAATGAGTCTAATGAAATTATATGGTAGTAGATGCACCAGAAGCTGGCTTTTACTACTCATAGATGCTGCAGGTAAGAATCTTAGCACATGTATGCTATCAAGCTGTCATACAATGTCATATATGATGGTAAAGATTACAGCATACAATGTACAATGTTATGGAGCCAGCTCAGGAATTTTGATCTCCTAAAAACTAAATCATAAGGACAGCCTTTTTGAGTATTTCACACTCTCATCCACTTAAGATTTTTATCACTTTTACACCCATGCATTTTTGTTAATTTTACTTTAATCTTTTGAATTGTGGAAAAGGTCACACAAATCTTTAGGGTTTTAATTTCTTATATCTGGTTGTGTTAATGAGATGTCTTAAAGGTACTATGTCCCTTTTGCAGCCAACCTCAAATGCTGTAGAACTTTGCAGGAATTATGAATATGTCATGTATGTCCTATCTGTGAAATTTAAACGTTAGCAGTGTCCTCATATTCAAATTATGCAAGAAAAACTGTTTACTTGCTAGACTTCACTGTCAGACACTATTGAGTGACTGACTGGCTTTTTTTCTTCTTTGGTAATAACATAAATGAAAAGAGTTGTAAAGGGTACATGAGTATTTGTCTACATCAATAACCCACTTCTTGTGATGGCCAAGATTAAACTGATTGAATCTTTGCGCAGCATAAAACGTATGACCATTCGGTACAATTGTCTGAAAATCAAGACTATTACTTTTGGGCTCTATAGCCCTAAAGTCGATTTGACAACTAATAGTCGTTATTTTCCCACTTGAAGACATTTTCAAGCCCCACTTTTTTTAGGGAAGTTCTAAATTAGTATTATCTTTCAAATGCAGTTGGAATTTAACTTTTTCATTTTTTTGGCCTGCAAATGGGACATAGTCCCTTTAAATCAATACAAAATACATTCAAGATTTATATATTTGTATCCATCTTTCACAAACATGTAGGCTACATTAATGTACATCAAAATTCTTGAATATATGACAGCAACATATATATACATGTTCTAATCTGTGATAAAAGGATTTAAACAAGACAATATGTTCAGCATTATCTTTGAATTCCTTCAAAATTCTTTAATATTACTATCAAGTAATTCAAACAAGCTATGAAGAACAGATTTCATATTTTTAATGTATCTTTGTTCACAAACACTTAGAGCACAAGAAATGTTCTTTGACCAAATTATGATGTGCCGAGTGTGCCCCTGTGTTTTAAACAAGTTTAAATAAAAGTTTTCAAGTTCAAGTTCATCTTCTTCATTAATTATTATTTAAAAACATTTTGCAATGTTGAATGGAATGGATAAAAGAAATGAGAAAAGAATCAAGACTGCACGTGATAGATGGGTAAATGGAATAAACATGGTAATATAGTGTGTATAAATATTTTAATTCCATTCGTTTTCTTTGTTAAAGTAATATTTGTATTGATTTACCCCATAAATTAACACAGAGGATATTAAGTGATGGTTAGAGGATCTAATTGGGTTCTAAAACACTCTAATTGTCACTGATTTAAGTTAAAATTGTTCACATTTCACAAATTTTGATGAAAATTCTTCATTTCAATGCATTTTCCCATAGGGAAAAGTTGTCCCGTACGTCACGTGTCCCGTACGTCACATACACACTTTTATGTTTTGGTATATTACATAACAACAAAAGGTCAGAAAAATATGGTAATAGTTGTGATTAATGCTTGATTCCATAATGAATTAAGATATCATTACCATAAATCTCATAACTTAATAAATTCAGAGAACTTTTATGATGAACTTATTTTTGAAAAAGTCAGAAATTCTCTGGTCCCGTACGTCACGCAGCACATTAATTACATTAAAAATTAATTTATGAATTGGTCAGAACTAAAACTTTCCACAAATGAACTAGCCTATAAATAGCCACAGACTCATACCAAAAGATAGCCATATCAATAATGTCATCCATTGTTATTTCTTGTTTAAAGTCTCTGAATGTCCCGTACGTCACAAAGCAAATAGCTTGGACCTGCCCCTAATCAAGGACAGCAGTGTACAACACTATGATACATGAAGGAGGTTGAATTACAGCACGCTGAATCATACCTTGGAATGGATATGATACCTTGGAAGTAGGCATAAAGTTATAAATACAAAATTTATTTGCCCCTCTGTGTTCGCTAGTGGGTTGCTCTTGAATTCGGCGCTGTGCAGTAACGGATGAACATGGACAGTTGAATAATTCATCAGGATTAAACTTCGCTTTCTTCAGTGACCAGTACATATCAAGATTTGATTTGAAAGAATTGATTGATGGACTTTCTGCTTCGATGTACATATCATGGGAGACTAGTGCTGTAACCAAACGTTTAACCGTCCGGTATCCGATCGTTTTTTTTTTTTTTTTTTTTTTTTTTTAAAGTTTCGATTTATGCCCCTCCACCTGGCAATGTCTCCCAGCTCAGTAATCTGTTTTTTGACTCACCACTCCGAAACTAAAACAACACTCCAATTTGTCTGTCATCTTCAATATGTACTTTATAATAAAAATTCATCCAACTTTTACACATGGCGTACCACAAGGTTCTATCCTAGGTCCTCTACTGTTTTTTTATTTACATTAATGATCTTACACATTCTTCTAAAAACGACATTGTTACTATTATTTGTGACAAGTTCACAAGCACAAATCAGCGCCTTCAAATGCACCTCGCAGTTAAATGAAAGTCCTGGCTTGCTGCCGACAGAGTCGGTCAACAAAAAAAAAAAAAAAAAAAAAAAAAAAAAAAAAAAAAAAAAAAAAATCGTTTTTTTTTTTTTTTTTTAATTTAATTTTGTATTCGTTTAACCGAAAACCGTCCGGTTTTGACTGGCGGTTAAACGGAATTGGAGATATCCGTGATATTACAGCACTATGGGAGACCATTCCATTCGTTTACTACTCACTGTGAAACAGAGCTCTGCCTCAAGTTAGAACCAATATGAACCAAACTGTAAGCACAAAATTACAGCATACCGTAGACAGATAAATACATGTATATCTGGTAATTCGTTTGTATTGTTGTATTACCAATACATTTACACTTTTACTTGCATCTCACCACAGACAAACAAAACAGACAAAAAAGAAAGAAAGAAAAAATTCCTTTATCTCAATATAGAATTAGATTCTGTTAGGAATTGGGTGGCAATTGGCAACCGATGTGTGATCTTCCCACCTGACACAATGTACAATGTACATGAATATCACAGTACATTCTTCTAAAGTGCTGTTATCTATTTTGAATGACAAAATTCAGCTACTTCTAAATCATAATGATAATCTGAATAAAGGTGAACTTTGGTTGGAGGGCCCATTACATTTGATTATTGTTCTTTCCTTGTAGTTCAAACAAATGCCTTTTAATGTCTACTGTTTAATGTCTCTATTGCACAGTTTGTATGTGTGCGCATCTGGGCAACACGGTGAGATAGTGACTGAGACATGAACCATCTTATTGACGACCTACTTTTAGTATCGAGAACAAAAGAAGATTCAGCACCTGCAGCACCCCAGAAATATACACAATGATAATCTGATAGTGAAGCACCGTCTTAAA
Organism: Strongylocentrotus droebachiensis; assembly: GCA_035222895.1. Lineage (NCBI taxonomy): Eukaryota > Metazoa > Echinodermata > Echinoidea > Camarodonta > Strongylocentrotidae > Strongylocentrotus > Strongylocentrotus droebachiensis. Next base: position 209,018 of record JAVYIG010002061.1, on the reverse strand, counting down.
ATTATATCCTACTGAAAATCAAAGATCTGATTTTTAATGATGTTTACCACACCATCATTGGTGAGTTGAATTTCTTTCACTTTAATTTTTTATTAAACTATTTACATGGTGCCCTTATGGTAATTTGTTCATTTCAAAGCGTCATATTCAAGAGTAAGTGCTCCAACAATAATCTTTATTCCCATTACTCCCATTTTTTTTATACATGTGCAGGCTGGGTGCCAAAACTCAGAACTAAAAGTAAAAGTCTATCATTTTTAGCACGCAGTTACTAATGCCAAATGGCAAGATGTATTACTTTAACTTCTGCATGTATCAACATGATCAAGCACTATCACTGTCGAGTATCACAAACAAATAGAGTAGAGTCTAGACAATAACATCACATCGTTGAATTAATTGTCAGACTATATAACATAAATTATAATATTCAGGGAACTTTTTTATACAAGGCCACCATGGGCTTTTTCTTTGTTCTCCTGATTCATTTGAAACTATTGTATTGACTGAACATTCTTTGTATGTATATTTGTATGTTTATTTGCATTTGCTGTGTTTTTTATGAAAATGAAATAAATAATCGAACTTGAACTTGAACATTACTGATTATCAAACAATATGAATGATAATTTAACAAGTGGAGTGACGTGACAACCACTCCTACACACATACATGTAGAACTTCAATAGCTTACATTTAGCGCATGCGCAGAACGTTCATCCGATCTCAGCGAACTGCAGCCTCATTTGACTAAATTGGCGGCGACAAGGGCCCTTCTTATTGGCTATCGCTGGCTTCCATTCACTCAATGTTATAAGATATTTGTGCGAGGAGCAAGCTTGCGATATCCTTTTGATCCGTACCAAAATTATGATATTTCTGTCAAACCCTCTATATATGTTACAATTTTTTCAGCATCCTTAAAAGGTTATAGTCGTACAGTGTACATGTACATGTACATGTACGTAACTATTTTTAAAGTTTGAACAATTCTCATTTTAGTCATAGATCTAGACCTAGACTATTCAATTAAGGTACAAACTGGAAATTTATTCTGAAATGTTCATTGATTTTTCTATTTTATGTGTGTGCAATTTCATGTATGCGTCAGTTATGTGTGAAGTGCGTCACGTACTAGACCGAAAACTTCAGTCTCTCTAATCGTCGGTTGTTCCACTGAGACTACGTCTGGCTCCACTAGACCTCCGATTAGAGAGACTGAAGTATGGCCTATCGGGACTGTACGGAACAAATGGTTCGGTTCGACCGGACCGCGATGAATGAGATATGCAACGAGATTTTCACTCTTTACATCCTCATAACTGCTGCAATTATAATAAAAATTAAAAATAACGTATATATAGCTTATTTGACTTGCGATAGCTTGCTCATTTAGATCCTAAATTAATGATTAATCTGAGAAAGTCTCGTCAACATTATCCGTCTTGGTTTTAGTTGATGAATATTCATTTTTTCTTTTTGAACGTCCAATAGCTACCGTAGCTACGTACGAGTCAGCCCGGCTTGACCAATGAACTCCCACGAAACGAGTGCTCTGATTGGCCATTGGCTATGTTTTGGTAGGTAGACCTTGAAATATATCGGCCGCCGGGTCATATAGCTCTATGTTCGAGTGCATGAACGTACTGTTTCACAGTTCTGAGATACAAATTGGATAATTCATATAGAGTAAAGTACCCGGTTTTCGGCCACTTAAGACAAAATCCTATTTATTAGACTCTTTACTTCCTATTTATTATCATTTCTTGTTCAAATCATGAAGCAAATATTATTATTATTTAAACGAAAAAAGAATCCCCCCCAAAAATCACGAATTGCCATGACAATATTCATTTCAATTTTCACTGTTTTGGAGCCGGTTATCGGCCGAGCGTTTCAGTTTACGGCCGCATGTACAAAGTCAATAGGAAGCGCTCGCGCGCGCCGTGCGTTTCTGCGCTGATGTATAGCACAAGCGGGCGGAGCAGGTATCCCACGCCGGAGCTCCCGGGTGCTCGCCTGGCCGAATACAGGCACAGCGGTGATCGGAAGTTGGAATCTGAATTAGACGGACATATCGTGTGTGCGTCGCGGTGTGCGGCTGCATTGATTTAATACATGCGATGAGATACTTTTGAGCTTGCGACCAGCACAAAATCGGGCTCTATATCTGAAAAATACTTGAAATAAAGCTCATTTTATGGTACCCATATTTCTTACATACACGCGTAAGAAACTCGATTTTTCAGATTTGGGTAGCGGGACCGCCGATTACATCGCTAAAATGTGATATTTTAGGATATATTTTTCATTGCAAATGTGGTTCTTCAGTGACACTGGCATGGTATGGTATGTGTGGGATATGTGTTATGCTATTATGCGATGTATTTTAAAGTGATTTTACCATGTATCCAACCAATTGGCCGAAAACCGGAGCTGACCGATTACCGGGTACTTTACTCTAAGTAAGTCCGTAAATTATGTATTTAATATTAAGTTATCAAATTTTGATAACTGTAATTAGGACAAATGACATACCAACCTAATTTACATCTGATTTAGAAATCAGAAAATTAGATCTAAATAAAGAAAATCATGGAGAAAATGTCATGTACGAAAAGTTGTACATCGCTGGCTCTAGCTACCCCATGGTACGAGATCTCTGGGTTACCGTCTGTATTGGGGAATGTCAACAAATTAAAGTTTTATTAAAGAAATGACCCAAATCAGACGGTTATTTCTGTCTAGTCACGTACATGACATGACATGTCATAATCTCCTTGGTGTGACATAATAATAATATTCCGTATTTGTTACTGTCAATACTGACGTCACTCATTGCCATTTATCATGTTTATTGAACTTAAGTTGCGCTTAAGTTTAAGTAGGCCCTCTCTCTCACTTAAATTCCAAGCCACTCGAGCGGATCGGCCAATGGGAGCGTGTAAACTTACTGAACAGCGCTCACAGTTCTTCGTGCTACAAATACAATGCATGAACACGTAAACAACAATACAGGTTCCACATGTTACACAAAAATATACGTATGGGGCTAAGTAGTAAAATTTCACAGATGTTTACCTCTCCGTTTCCTATTTCCAGGCACTTCTTTTCGATCTTTGACCTCTTTCTTAGGGGCTTCAGGATTGCCTTTCTTCGTTTCTTTTCCCTTGAATACAATATCATCATTTGATTGCCGCGGAATGCCACTTTGGAGAATAACACCTTCCCCTTTGCGACCTGTTGACGTTGGATCTTGATCCGTGGAAGTCGCCATTTTGATCTTTGAGGCTGCATCCGGATCCGGTTGTTGGCTCGCGTAGCACGTCCCTCGATGATATGCGTGCCTTTGATATATTCCTCTCATGCTCTCCCCCATCTCTCTCAGCTCTCTCTCTCTCTCTTTCTTCCGTTTCTCCCCCATCGTTCACCTCTTCTTTCTCTATCCAAATTCAAATTCATATCATTTATCAAAACCTAAATCAACAACTTTGGATTATTTCCATAACACAAGTCAACTAGACCCTACATAATAATATCACCCGGATTGCCACATTTTCAACCCCCCCCCCCCCCCAAAAAAAAAAAAAAAAAAATTCTACACCGACCTATTCTATTGGCAATTAGATGGAATAAAGCATTTTTATGTGCTGTCTGTTATTGGTCGGGTGTGACTTGTATTGTAATGTATTGTTCGTATTGTATTGTATTGTATTGTTTAACTCGTTTTGTTCTGTTTTGCTCTAGACCTATTGTACTTTTTCTTCTCTCTCTCTCTCTCTCTCTCTCTCTCTCTTCTTTTTCTTCCCCATCACCATTTCTCCTACATATAACTTTTTTTCCTTCTCAACTTTTCTCTGTTGTTGTTTTGTTCTGGTTTGCGCTTTCGCTCTCCATCCTTATCTTCCCATGTTCTCCTTTTCATAATACATGTACATCAATCTATCTCTTTTGTAAATATTTCCCATGTGTAATAGCTTCTCGTCTGTTAAGGTAGTTTAGTTGTTAAGTATTTTTATTCAAAGAAATTAAATCATTCCGGTATTATATTCTGTTTGGGGACTTTGCTCTAACAAGCCCAGCTTATAAGGTCTCCCGGCTCTTTCTTTCATGTACAGCACTTGATCTTTATACATAAGTAACTTTTTGATAGAATTTCTTTAGATAATAACAAGAGTTGTATGTTGAACGTTACTATTGCGCTTCCAATTATGTTCGTTATACTGATAATCTGCTGTTCCAGTTTCTTTATTTGAAATTCTATGTACAAATGTTTGTGAAAGAAGAAATAAAATGAACTATGAACTATGAACTATTGTGTTGTCTTGTTTTGTATTGTATTGTATTGTAGTTATTTAATCACGATAAAACCTACCCTCATCTAGAAGCCGTTTTTTCAGAAAGGCCGTGAACAGAAACTCAAACATAACGGTGTAGGATATTACAGATTATAATACACGCCAATAACAAAATCATAATGAATATACGTACGCGCCAATACAACATAATTATGAAGAACAATATACATGCAAGGCAACATATGAAAAACAGTAAAAGTAAAAGAATATCAATCATTACAATTTAATGTAAAGATTAACTATAATAACAAATACAATGGGGATAGGGTGTATATAATGAGAGACCTCGTACAAAAGTAATGCTGCCATGTTTGTTCGAATACTTGATCCGGAATGGGGTGCTTGGGACGCGCCCCCCTTCTACTTTGTCCGAGTGGGATGCAGATGTATACAACACCGGGAATGTTTTCTACTTACACATAAGTATATGCACCTGCACAACAAGAACAAAAAAGTTAAAATGTGGAATAACAGGATATGTGAAAGTCCCCACATATACACCCGATATACACACACAACCAGTGCGTTTATCTTCATCACCTTGAAGCAGCACTTACACTGGAAGAAGAATAGGAAGAAGAACTATCTCTTTATAAGCATTATGTAGTACTCAAATTCAACAGCAGCGACATTGCGGGCACCCTCTCTATTGAAGAAATTTGATACCGCGTCTATCCGTAACAACTTAAGCAAAGTATTGATCTCTTTCCTCATATAGATTGATGGATTTTTTCTTTCTTCAACGAGAGCATCCCAACATAACAGACATAATCTTGAAAACAGCACAATGGGGCATTACAAAAAAATATATATATAAATAGATAAATAAAAACAACAGAAAAAGTGGCAAAAACAGTAACAACAACAGCAAAACTAAATAGTTCTGTACAACTTAGGAGGGCCAAAGGTTGCCGCAAAGGTTATCCAAAGAGGAAGTATACTAATCAAATCTTGCTCTTTTAACTGAAGTGTGATATAGTTCAAAGGAAATAACGCAAACAAGCAACGGCTGGAAAATGAATAATATTCGTTTCCCTGTTGTCCATTCACATCCAAACCTTCGAATTACGAAACTAAATGACGATTAACTCAAAAGGGGTGTATTTTACTCAGAGCATAACTGTATTAGAGGCACAAAGGGAGCAAACTATAGCCTGAATTGCCAGTGAAACTAGTCAATTACCTGACTATTTGCAACAGCGATAGTGGTGCACAATACCGAGGCTGGCAATAAATACGGGGTCGCGGCTCGACTACAATGGACATAAAAGAGCTCAGTTTCTGTTGTGTGAACCTGTAAAAGGAGTATTTATATCAAGCCAGTACGAATACACGCCTGACTGGTATTCTGGCGAGGGTGGCACAGATTGACAAGAATAATAGAACAATTTTGATAGCTGGTAACATAAACAACCGCTGTATTGACAAGAAAAAGTCACAGTTCTATGAGTGCTCATCTGAATACATTCGACAGGCATATACAGCCATGATTATGGTCTGAACAGTGAACAATCTACAAGCATCGCGTTCTTCTTTTTTCTTCCGTTGCTGGGGCAGTTTTGGGGATCTGACTTCAATCTTCATATAGTGGTGATATTTTGTGTCATCTCTCTCGTTGGACTGTGATATCTTAGCTCAACAAAAGAAGGGACCCATTCTTTGATTTATGGACGTGTGAGAGTATAGGCTTCGCTGATGATGACAGGATTCCAGACGGTAAGAAACAGAATTCAAACGAATATACCAACATTATAGAACTACATCAAGCCCATCTTTTCCATTTGTATTGTGAAGTAGGGAAGAAAAAAAACTTAGTACAAAGCCTATACCGGTGGCGTATCCAGGCAGTTCCCTCCGGATCGAGGGGCAAAACATCTCGGCTTACTGTGAATGACAAATGTTTTTGAGTGCCTTAATTGGTGTCACAGAGAGTTTGGGATATATTTTGGGAAAAAAGTACGTCTTAAGAATGTTCGTGCATTTCTATGTATATTGACATCGTTCCACTTACCTACTAATTACAGCTAGTAAAGTGAGGGTGGCGGCAGTCAAAATAGTAAATCGTATTTTTTATTTCGGTATGATTCATTGTTCCATTCCTACACGTCTGAATATCTGTTTGCTTCGCTATAATCATAGCTATAATTGTATTTTAGACAGTTGGGAATGTTATGTACTGTGTTGATAATAGTGGTGAAACATGGGCATTTTTATTATGGGTGGGGGCGCTAGTCCTACTCGATGGATGAGATTTGAATTTAGAAGGTCAGACGGATTGGGAGGGGGTCCTGTCATTTGTTCACTTGTTCCTCTCATCATCTCACCTTTTCCTCTTTTTCTTTCTCTCTGTCGTTCGATCGGAGGGGCAGGCACGTAGCCAGAGTTTGATGTTGTTTTTTTTTTTTGGGGGGGGGGCACATAGTATTACATGTAATCGATCGTGGTAAAAAAAAGGGGTCTAAAAAGTTCAACCGATCCTAGAATTTTTGTTGGGGGGCACGTGCCCGTGCCCCCCCCCCCCCTCCCCGTGGCTACGTGCCTGCAGAGGGGAAGGGCATCACTCCCTTCTGTACCCCAGAAGAGCTTTAACTGTATGTTAAAGGATAGGAGTGAATACCCTTCTGGCTTTAATGTGACTCCAAACAGGCGACATTAGTTGGTCCTGAACTTAGTAAAAGATGGGAGGGGTTTGGGTCTCACAGTGTGTCTAGGACTGAAGTTAAGCATTCGTAGGAACTGATGACCACGGCCCAACCGTAACCAGATCGTCTGTCATAATTATATACAGCCATTATGTTTTTTACGCAAATGAATAGGCCGATACAGAACTACTAATGGATTATGCATCCCACCATAGTACGAGTGCTTATAAACCTAGCAGTAAATATTTGTTATTCGAATCGACGTCGGTAAATTTCTTTTCTATTGCATAAGTTTGTTGCTGTCTGTATATTAAACTAGACCTTCAAGCTACGCTTTCACTTTCCTGCAGGTAATTTTAAAACATAACTTTTGACAATGCTGAGGGCACGAGGCTATTTTATGAAAACACGTGTAATATAATGGGTTGTTGTGGAGAAAAATATCCCCGGAGCTTTAACGTATTTCTTGTCCACAAAACCTTAGCCTTACCAAAAAAATATTATTTAAGTGAAAATAATATTCTGGAATGCAGTATTGATTCTGTAACAAAACTGATGCGATATAGAGTTGCAATTATCATATTTGAAAACTTGTTGGTATTGTCGCTCTTCTCTATTTCTTTATCTCAGTCCTTTCCTTTCTCCCTCCTTCTCTCCCCTTTCCCTCACTTCCCCAATCTCTCTCCTTTCAATATGAGCATCCTTAAATCATGAAACATTTTCCTATTTTTTCTGTGGTTATGTATCCTGTAGGATGAACGCCCCCACATTTCATTTTGTCACAATAACGATTTTATGTACGCTCTGTATTTCATGTTTTTAGTTTGGTACGTAACGGCATCATTGTACAACACACACACACACACATATACACACCCACACTCATAACAAAAACAGGGGGAAACAGAAATGCGTCATACGATTTTCTTTACGTTTTTTAAAGTGACAAGGACCCAAATGAACTTGATATAAAAGACTATTTTCATAGTGTCTATTCTACACAATGAATCATTGTTCGAAAAAATGAGCTATCCATTTCCTTGACAAGAAAAACAAATACTATACTGTGGTTGATTCTTATTCTAATATTAACCTTGAAGATATTTTCAGATTCCTCTTTTCCTCTCTTTTCGTTTTCTTGATAGTGCTGCACCCTTACAGTGTCCTCTCTCAATTCAATTCAATTCAGTGAAATTCATTGTATTCGTCCATAAATATATCATTAAAATTTGACATGTGATATTACAAGCAATTAAAGACTTACAGAAACGACGTTATAATGGAAATAAATGATACGTGACATACACTAACATAGAGTGAAATTACACAATTAGGTGTATATCCTCAATGAACATCTTTAAAGGGCCTATCTCACTGAGCGGCGAATGCTTGCGAACGTAGCGAATTTGGATTCGCCAACTTTTCTGACGAATGTTGGCGAAAATCAGCGACATTAAGTGACGTTTAGCGACAATTAGCAACATTTGAGCGAATGTCTCCGAAAGTGTTTGCGAAAGGCAGTTGGCGACTATTAGCGACTGTAAACAAATGTTAGCGACAAATTTTGCGAAGATTAGCAACTATTTGCCAATCCTTTGCCACTATTTGTGAACGTTTGAGACCTTTTGCTAACTACTGGTACTCAATGGGTCGATTTTATAAAGGAACCATATGGTAACGTGGTCGCTAGCTTTGGCGAAACACAGAGAACTGACGAAAACAAAGAGCAAAACCGTTTAACAACCGTTTGCAAAGGCTTACGACTGTTTTGCAAACGCTAACGACTGTTTTGCAAACGCCTGCAACTGTTTGCGGAAAAATAAATTCGCAAAGAAATTTTGAACATGTTCAAAATTTCTTTGCGAATTTATTTTTCCGCAAACGTTTGCAAACAGTTGTAAGCGTTTGCAAAACAGTTGCAAGCGTTTGCAAAACAGTCGTAAGCCTTTGCAAACGGTTGTTAAACGGTTTTGCTCTTTATTTTCGTCAGTTCTCTGTGTTTCGCCAAAGCTAGCGACCACGTTACCATATGGTTCCTTTATAAAATCGACCCATTGACTACCAGTAGTTAGCAAAAGGTCTTAAACCTTCACAAATAGTGGCAAAGGATTGGCAAATAGTTGCTAATCTTCGCAAAAACTGTCGCTAACATTTGCTTACAGTCGCTAATAGTCGCCAACTGCCTTTCGCAAACACTTTCGGAGACATTCGCTCAAATGTTGCTAATTGTCGCTAAACGTCACTTAATGTCGCTGATTTTCGCCAACATTCGTCAGAAAAGTTGGCGAATCCAAATTCGCAACGTTCGCAAGCATTCGCCGCTCAGTGAGATAGGCCCTTTAAGAAACCTCACCTATTTCTGGAAACCTTTAGATGATGTAATTGTATACTCAAATAGGCTTACAAAGGTTGAGGCGTCTTTTGAAAATCTTTCAATATGACTGAATACACGTTATTTCTGCCATTTTTGCTTTTGTTCTCGTTATTTTGTAACGCGCAGTTGATTTAAATTGAATTACGATGTAGGATTGTACATTATTGTCAAGTTAATTCACAAATGATGTTTCTTCGTATGACGGACGGGATTATACTTTATTTCCATCTATAATTTGTGAATGTGATCCTTTCCTATCAGAATCATATATTGGGGGAAAAATAATATATGATGCCTTGTCAGTGGATAACGCACTGACTTGATTTGAACCCGAAACCTTCCATGTTAATAGAGTTCACTGTTCTACCACTAAAAAATCACACAAGTGGATCAATATCTGTTATGACTTTGTAAAGTTAATATTATCTTAACTCGCTATATATCTGTCATTGAATTGTTTTAATATAATTACGGGGTCGTAAAAATGTTGGGTCATCCGATCATAACCATCATTATCATCATCATCATCATCATCATCATCTTCATCATCATCATCTTCATCATCATCATCATCATCATCATCATCATCATCATCCTCATCAATACCACATCATTATCATCATCATTATCATCATTATCGCCAACATCTCCTTGACAACATTTGTGTCGTACATCTTTTAATTTCTCATCCATATTTCAAAATTATTTCTGTCTTCCAATTTTTACAGATGATGCATTCCGACACACTTTGGGGGATGACTTCCCTAATTGCCTCAATACTACTCATACCCATATGTTACGGACAAACGATGTATAACAACAGTAAGTATATATCCTAAAAGAATAATGATAATCCTAACGCTTAACTTTGACTTGATTTTCATTCCCCGTTTGTGTACTTTAATATTGTGAGACCATTTTGAATTTCGGGAGGGTGGTTGCTGGAGACAGTGGTGTACCGTATGACGAAGATTGCCCACGAGTTAGCCAGAAAATTATCTATCAACCAAAACAACCTAAAGAGGCCCTCTGGTTTATAAAAATCTGTCGACGGAGGTACGAAAATTAAAAATTAAAAAAGCAGATTGGAAAGGGGGAGTTGCACCTTTACCAACACCCCCGCAAAATATAGCAACGGCCGGAGAGGATTTTGAAGAATTCCATTGTAAAAGTGAACAACTGTGTACACTTATTATATCAAGCAGGACCATAACATAGTGAGGCCTTTGCATTATAAAAATAACTGATATCTTCACATGGTTATAACGTGCATACTATACCATAATTCCATCTACTTCCTAAATCCAAGGTGATACCTCAATTGTCAACTAAATAAACATAGACGTTTCGTTTTCTATATATTCTAATACCTTGCTCGTTATTCCCTTTGGGAATATCCCTACAGGTTCACCGAACAACCCAAAAGGCACGCCACCGTTTATGTATTGTAAGTATGTCACATTTGACCATCTTTATGAAAAAGAAAGACAAATTAAACCGACCCCATTTCTTGCTATTAAAGTCGATGTCATAATTTTGCTCGACATAGTAAACTTTATGTTTACGGTGACAATGCAAATTGTGATGGTGATGTTGATGACTAAATACTGATGAAGATGGTGATTTTGATGGTGGTAATGGCGTCAGTCATGGGTAGTGGTAGTGATTTGATTTTTTAGCGTACATGTAGTTTTTATGACATCATGGTGCAGAGTGCTGTAAAAATAGTACAATACAAGAACAGATCAACAATACAATAATGTAGTTACCCGATACCTCAAATAACCCCTGTTATATATTACAGTAAAAACATTATCACTATGAGTGAGGGTTTTCACCTACATGTAAGCTATGGTTTTGAAAATAACTATTGTCGCCATGTAAATTTTGTATCTGATGGATGTAACATTCCCATACATTATGTTTTGATATCTTGTTCTATTTTTTTACAATAGTCTCGGATGCGTTGATCATCGTTTTGTCTGTCATTGGTGCCATCATCTTCATCGTTCTTTTCATCATTCTCTTTAAGATAATGTAAGTAAATAATGCAAGATTAAGGGTAAAGCGAAGGTTTCTTTCTATCAACTTTCAATCCTTTTCGTGATCTTGTAGAGAAATATACATCTGAGAAGCAATATCTGGTGGAAAGGATTGCTCTTTTATAGAATTTCGCTGTTATCGGGACACAATGAAATGTATAAAAGAGATAAATATCTCAAACATCTTGAAGGAATATATTTAACTGTGTATCAGGGAAGTCCAAGGTATTGGGAGAATTCAATGTCCCATCTATGCATAACCAAGGAGCTGTGAACATAAATTAACACTAAGTGTGCCATGATCTTTCATATTTGGCATGAAGCTTAGTATTGAATTCAACCAAATAACAGAAGAATGTTATCATAGGGACTTTTAGATTTGCGTGGACTGATACGTGTGACGTCCATTCAAGGCAGTGCATCAAGGACGTCGATCGTAGTAGGCTAATCCACGTTGTCGTTGTGCAAATCTAAATGTCCCTAATATGTGGTCGGGAACGTAAAGAACACAGTATCTATAACTTGCCCCTTTTAATCACTACCAGTGTAACTTCATGTAAGATTGTTGCAATTTCATTCCCCCTTTTTCTTTTGTGTCTCTAAAAGGTACAAAGTCGAGACGAGTCCCCCGCCATTACAACAGCGACATGGGATCTCCGAGACCAGGAACCTACGACTTGAAAATGTCTCGCATTGAAACGTAGAGGACCAACAAAATAATAGACAAATAAGACTAAATAAATCTATTACAATATGTCATACCAACGGAACGAGTATCGGACAGAAAGTGCGGTATATATAGACATTGCCATGGGTAACCAAGAATCGGGCTGGTTGGAGTCGTTGTAAAGACGGTGTGATGTCGGTGTGGAGTCGTATATGACTGAGGGATAGGGTCCCAACAGATATACTTGCTTCTTTCACGATTGTCTCCTCCTGGTATGTTCGGTAGCCAAAATAGTCCTCCCATCACTTAGGCTAGTTTTTGTATGGCATTCCAGCTGTGGATCAGGATCATCATCACTCTGTCTTCGTAGAGAGTCGCGATCTGATGGAAAGGATTGCTCTTTGGAAAGTTTTCGGAACCTGTATGAGTCGACAACCAAATTCCACAATTGTCGGCATACTTGAAGATCTGGAGACCTTATTTTTTATTCTTGCCATCTGTGTTCCAGTGGCGGGCTATGCAAGTGATCAGTGGCGTACGCAGGATTTTTTGAAGGGGGGGGGGGGTTTTAAAATCGGGTCCAAAATTTCGCAACGACTCAGGAAAATTTGAAACTTTTTTTTTTTTTTAGGGAGTCCAAAAAAAAATCAAGTCGCTCAGTGGGGGGGGGGGGGGGGGGGGGGGGGGGGGGGGGGGGGGTAAGAGGACACTTTTTTTTTTTTTTTTTGGTCTCGGAATTTGAAAATTTGACATTTTGCACCGTTGGGGGGGAGGTAAGGTCACCTTTCTTAGGTCAGCCATGGGGGTAACAATTAAAAAAAAAAATCCAAAGGGGGGGTTTGAGGTTTTTTTTAGGGGAGTTTACACACATAAAAATACCAAAGGGGGGGTTTAACCCCCCAAACCCCCCCCCCCCCCTGCGTACGCGCCAGCAAGTGATATAACCATGTTTTGAATACTGTTGTTTTGAATACTACTTAGGTTTAAGATATATTTATTGTTAGATGTATCCATCAAACATGTAGAAAAATTACGACAGTATATTCATGTATTTATGTATATTAAATTTGAAATAATCATTGCACCATGTAATCGTAGGCGATGATTTATGTACGACGGTTATTCGCCAGAATATTATCAAGTGATCTGAGAGATGTCATTCGTAGAAGAACATGAAGGATACAACCCGTTTAGAAGGGAGATATTGCCTGGTCCCACACTTTGAGTGTGATTTGAATAACATTAAGAGAGGGCAAGACTGTTCCAACTTTGTGATTTTCTCTCAAATCCTATTAACATTTACATTTGGTTTAGAAAGTAATACAATGACATTACTTATAACGTATGTGTGAGGTTGATTGAGTACTTTTTGAGATGCTACCAGCTAAGATGTTGTTACATTTCTTCTTCTTCTTTTTATATAAGTGGCGAATCCGCACAAAGAATGAGAGTTTCCTCAAGTGTTTACCAAACAATATGTATCTTTGTTCAATATGGAAGCATTTCATTTGAAAGCAGCTAGGTTGCTTAGAAAGAAAATAGAGAATTAGAAAATCAGGTTTGCTTTGAAATTGACCGAAATCAGATAAATGCCTATGAAAATATAAATTGTTAGAAGCTAAATCACTGTCAGGCAATTTCAAATTAGACCATTTGTAATATCACTGCATAGTGCTGCTCAATCGAAGTATGGTGAACATATGGGTTTATATGCTGCTAACCAAAGACACGTAGTTGTAAAGAGCAGTTATACTTCATTCTAAAAATTATTGACAGGGGCGTCGAAGGTTGGGAGAGGGGGAGGGGGCAGTTGCACCAAATATTTTCGGAATCAATCATGTACCCTTTGCAATGTTTTAATGATAACATGAACGTACATATTTGTTCACCAGATACTGAAGAAGGATCGACGCCCATGTGAACTTGTTAATTTGTCATGAAACATGTATGTAAATTTAGTATGAATTATTGAGAATAATGCGATAAAATTGATGAACATAACTTGGCCTTTCTCACCCAGATTGCCATTATTATTGAATTGAATTGAATTGAATTTATTTATTCACCACCATTGAAAACATTGAAACAAAAGATAAATGTACAATGACAATGTCAATATAACATAAATGCATGACATGAATTATAAAAAAATACATGTTCTACAGCGATATACATGTACATTATGACAAAGATAAAGTAAACTTTGCTTCAAGAGTAAAACAATAAATGACTATTTACAATGAGTTTGTGATCGATGGTAAAATAGAGTCAAAAATAGCACATGTGCTAGTCGAGTCTGACTCTCGTTATCTAAAGCCTAAAATAAAGTTAATTTAAAAATATATGATGGGTTTCCAAATCTTATAAATAATTTTGTGTATAATATTAAAATGAGACTGGTTACTATATACAACTATATATAGTTACGAGGTTATGATTCGTGGTTTTCACTTAAGAGTAATTTTGTAAGTTTTTTACGAAAAGAGGTTCTTGATCTCTCAATTCTTAGATCAGTAGGAAGCATATTCCAAAAATTACTTCCAACAAACGAAACAGAAAACTTTCCTTGGTCTGTTTTGAATAAAGGAAGACGTAATTGTCGACCCGTTTTTTGTCTTGTGGAATATTCATGTTGTATCATACTGCAATAATGTTTTAAGGAATGAGGTAATCGTTCATTTATCAAATCAAACACAAAAGTACAAATAGATAATTTATGCAATTTAAAAACATTCAATAATTTGAGGTCATGAAACAGTGCATTAGTATGAGAACGATGTGGCTTGAAAGTTATAGCACGTACAGCCATCTTTTGAGTATAAAATATACAATTCAAGTGTGATTTATAAGTACTACCCCAAACCTCGATGCCATATGTAATATGTGGCTGTATAAGAGCTTTATACAACAGTATCAATATATGTTTAGGGACAAAGTGCCGTAATTTAAAGAGGATGCCGACCTTTCTCCGTATACAGTCATTAACAGATTTTATATGTGAATTCCATGTAAAATGTCTGTCAATGGTAATGCCAACAAATGTCGCTTCCTCCACTTCTCTTAATTCTGCCCCAGATATTTTTAATCTCCCTTTAAGCACAGCCTTTCTTCTACGACTACTGAAGAACATGAAATTGGTTTTTGACGCATTGATAGTAAGCTTATTTGCAGTGCACCAATTCTGTATGGATTTTAAATTTTCATTTACTTCACACTCATCTATCTGATCAACACCTTTGGGAAAAGTATGAAAAATATTAGAATCATCTGCAAATAGTCTGAAATTGAAATAATTTGTCACAGTTGGCAAGTCATTTATATAGATTAAAAACAGAGTTGGTCCTAAGACAGAACCTTGTGGTACACCGCATTTGATATATCTACTTTCTGATGATGACTCTTTGTATTTCACAAACTGCATTCTGTCACTAAGATAGCTTTCGAGCCATTTCAGTGCATGTCCTCGGATGCCATAATGTGATAGCTTTTTAAATAATATGTTATGGTTTATTGTGTCAAAAGCCTTTTGAAAGTCAAGAAACACACCAAGCGTAACACATCCTTCGTCTATACTTTTCAATACCGTATTCATAAGATTAATTAATGATAATTTAGTACTATACTTTTTCCTAAATCCGTACTGATGGTGATATAAAATGTCATGCGTTTCTAGAAAACTGGTCAATCGAGCATTAACTATTTTTTCTAATACTTTACCCAGAATTGGTAAGACAGAAATGGGTCTATAATTCCCCGTTTCATGTTTATTACCTTTCTTAAACAGTGGACTGACTTTAGCAATTTTCATTTGATCAGGGAAATTTCCTGTTTCCAATGAAAGATTGAAGATATGTCTTAATGGTTCAGCCAAAATAGATGCACCATCCTTAATCAGGCGTACTGGAATGTTGTCGTAACCACAAGCTTTCTTCTCGTCTAGAGCCAACATGTGGTCATGAACTTCCTTCATTGTGACCGGTTTCCAAAAAAGGGATTGCTCAACACTATTACTCAAATAATCTTCAAATAATGTGGGTACATTTGGTATTGCTGATGCTAGATTTGGACCGATGTTTACAAAGAAATCATTAAATTCATTGGCAATTTCAGATTCGGTTGTTAGAACTTTATCATTTCCATTAATACGCCTTATAAGTTTTTCTACCTTAGTACCTTTGTTACCTTTATTTCTCCCTGATATTAATTCATTTATGATGTTCCACGTTTTACTAGTGTTATTGCTGTTCTCAGCTAGCAAACCACTGTAATAATTTCTCTTGGCATTGCGAAGAACAGTCGTTAATACATTTCTGTAGTTCCGAAATTTTTGTACATCACTTACATCAAAATTAGATTTCCTTACTTTTAAAAACAATTTATATTTTCTTCGAACAGACTTCATTATTGATTTGGTTATCCAAGGTTTCTTATAAGCGCGTCCTTTGCAGCTTCTTTTCTCTTTGATTGGTGCATGTTTATTACAAACATTATTAAACAAATTAAGAAAAATGGAATATGCCATGTTAACATCTTCACAGCTATTGATATGTTGCCATTCTTGCCCAGCAAGGTCATCTTTAAAGTTTTGTACATCATAGTTTTTATAACATCTGTAAGTTACAGTTTGTGGATAATGCAGCTGCTTCAAATTACATGGATTTTCTAAAATCATGAACACAGGGTAGTGATCAGAAATATCACATTCTATAACACCCGAGTGATTATCATACTTGTTCATATTAGTGTATATATGGTCTAATAAGGTTACAGACTCACTGGTTACTCTTGTTGGATATTTTATTTTCTGCTCCATTCCTACGCATTTCATCGCTGTTGAAAACCCTTCTGTTGTTCCGTCTGAACTTAATGAATTTATATTAAAATCTCCTATTATAATGGTATTGCGTCTGTCGACTTTAATGTCTTCTAAAACTGTGAGAAGACTTTCTTGAAACTCTTTAACATCTGTATTTGGTTTCCTATATAAAACACCTACCATCACCTTTTGAAATTCTCCATTGTTTATTTCAAACCAGATTGATTCTGTATGCTTCACTGTATAATCTTTCACGACATATTTCAAATTAGAACGAATATAAGCTCCTACCCCTCCTCCTCTTTCTCTACCATCCCGGCACTTTACCTCCAATAAATAACCTTCCATTTCCAAGGTCGATTTTTCTAAAACTCTCCATACTTCTGATAATGCAATTACATCGAATCTGAACTTAACGCAATCTTCATATAACAACTTTAAGGAATCAACATTTTTGTTTAGCGAACGTACATTTACATGGGAGATACTAATTGATTTTTTACCGTCAAGTGGCAATGTACTATCAAATGAATTTGGACATAACTTGTAAGAATGTGATACAGTGTTATCAAACATATTATTAGAATATTTGTATCATGAAAAAAAGGACATTATGAGGAGACATTACTCCAACAAGCGGAGTCTGAAGTTTTTGTATTCGATATTATCCAAACCCACTGCGAACAAGTCGTCAGGGGTTGAAATTATCTTAAAGGTATCATCGTTCATTTTGCAGACGATGTTCCCTGCCTTCGTTGATACAGATTTCACCTCTGTAGATTTCTTTGCTGCCATCAAGACAGCATAGCGAGTAGAGGTGAGGTCTTCGTTCACAAAAACCTGCCTAAAGGATTCCTTCCCCTTCAAGTGGAAACGCCCCTGGTAGACCTTGTCTCGCTTACGTTGGGCGACAAAGCGCACGACGGTGTCGCGCTTCTTCCCCGCCACCTTCCTTCCAAGGCGATGGCAAGCCGAGATATCGCTCTCTGCAAGCTGCATCCCGGTCTCCCCAGCCACCTTACAGATCTTCTCGATCAGGATCTCCTCTGTCTCATCCCTCTCCTCCTCAGCCAGACCGCTGATCCTCAAATTATCTTTCCTGCCAGCCTGCTCTATTGCATCTTGTCGAAACTGGAGGTGGAGAAGATGGGGATTGACCACCTCCTTAAATGACAAGACAAGCATGAAAAGAGGCCGTGGGTGCCTCGTTGCTTTTTCATGTAAGTTGAAAAAAGAATGATGTTTTCATCATTTGACACATAACTCATAAGAAAAAAAAACCTGCAAAAACGAAACAAACAGCGGAATATCAAAGCTAACCATTGGTTGTAGTATTATTCTATTATGTATAGTGTAAATAAAAAATTGCATTTGCAATAAAATCATGCTAATATGTCGCTATCGACTTGACTTCGTTTGTGGAATTTTGTTTTTGCAACCCCATCAAATTTTACCTTTGTCAATCTCTAAGTAAATATAAACGTCAAAACCTTTTCAGGTGGTTGATTAATTGTGCAAAAGCATTGGAGCGCCGACCGTCTCCTATTGTTCTCATGAAGAAAAAAACTCCATATACTATCTGGATGAATCATACACGTTGCCAATTTTCTCACGTTGGAAAAGGCTGGGGCCAGAGGCGGCGCTCCTGGGGGGGCAAGGAAAGGCACAATGTACCCCCTCCCCCACTTTTTCAAGTACCCAAATAGTGCCCCTTTTTACAAAGGAAGAGTGCCCCTTTTACTTTGACAAGTGCCCCTATTAATTTTTAAAAGTGCCCCTTCCCCTTTCCACCTCTGATAAGTGCCCATCTTATTTTGACACGTACCCCTTTTCCTTTGACAAGTTCCCATTTTCCTTTGCAATAAGTGTCCATTATCTATTCTCATAAGTGCCCCCATTTAAAATAGACCCTCCTTCCCTTTTCATAAATGCCCCTTTTCATCTATAAAAATAGTTCCTTTTCATTCTCTTAAGTGCCCCTTTTTATCTCTTGTAAATGACCGTATTCAATTTGAGAGATACTCGTTTTAATATGACAAGTGCCCCTTCCCCTCCTGATAAGTGCTCTTTTCATCTTATATAAATGCCCCTTTTATTTTGACACGTCCCCCTTGTCCTTCCTAATAAATGCTCTTTTTTCCTTCTTATAATTGCCCCTTCCCCTTCTCATAATGACCCCTATTCATCTTTGATAAGTGCCCCGTTTATTTTAACATGTGCCTCTTTTTCTGTTCTATAAGAGCTACTTCCTCCTCATAAACTCCCCCTTTCACCTTCGATAAATACCCCTATTCAAATCTGATCGATGCCCCTTTTCTTTCAACAAATGAACATTTCCCTTTATCATTAGTGCAACTTTAATTCTCATAAGTGCCCCTTTTAACCTCTGATGATTACCCTTTTAAAAATGATATGTGCCCCTTTTTCTTTTGTAATTAGGAACTTATCCCTTTTTCATAAATAATAATAATACATAAGATTTATAAGGCGCCAAATGCCTCTTTTCACTTCTTATGAATGCCCCTATCAAAATCTGATGGGTGACTCTTTTCCGTCGACAAATGCCCATTTCCCGTTATCATAAAATCCCTCTTCATCCCTGGTGCGTGCCTCTATTTTAGGTGTAAGAAGTGCCCCATTTTCACCGCTGAAAATAAGCCTTTGTACTTTGACACGTGCTCCTTTTCTTTTGTAATATGAGTCTTAACCCTCTCGATAAGTGTCCCCTTTTCCTCTCATCATTAAACGTGCCCCTAACTTCAAGCGACTAAGAAATTTTCCCCAAAGCTCGCTCGCCACGCTCGCTCGTAGTTATAGCCTAGATGTTATAATCATGTAATATATCAAAGCAGGGGCCTATGCAGGATTTTTTCAAGGGGGGGGGGGGGTTTAAAATCGGGCCCAAAATATTTTGCTCCCGAAAATTTGAAAAATCGCGCCGGCCGAAAAGTCGCTCAGTGGGCGGGGGGTAAGCGGACACATTTTTTTTTTTTTTTTTTTTTGAGTCCAAAAAAAATCGCAACGACTCAGCCAGCCGAAAAGTCGCTCAGTGGGGGGGGGGGGGGGGGGGGGGGGGGGGGGGGGGGTAAGCGGACATTTTTTTTATGGTCTCGAAATTTGAAAATTAGACATTTTTCTTCGTTGGGGGAGGGGTAAGGTCACCTTTTTTTATTTATTTTTTTTTTTAATTAAAAAAACAAAAAACAAAAACAAAGGGGGGGGTTAGGTTTTTTTAGGGGGGTTTACACACATAAAAATACCTAAGGGGAGGGGTTAACAACCCCATCACTGCACCACCGACATTAGATTACAACTTAATATGACGAAGCGTAATAATGTAAGCTTTCTTTCACAAGTTGAGCAGAAAATCTGTTAATTCAGCATTCATTATATTTTATTTCACATACAAAATATTTTTTAATTTTTTGTAAAGATCTTGACTGGAAAAGAAAATGACATCTATGAAACACATTAAAACAAACATATTATAAATTTACTTACATAGAAGCAAAGTACATTAAATGCAAACAAATTTATAATTCAGTTTAGAAGAAAAGCTGCACTAAGTACATGACACATCCTAACTGTTGTTCATTAACAAACAGTCCCAGTATTTGGCTTTGACTATATGAAAGCCAACGACAAAATGGAAAAGTAATTTCGGCTAAACAACATCCATACCACAGAAACAAACTTTTGTTAATTGCCATAGTAAACAAACTAACAAACTAATTGACAGCCATTGTCTCAAAAAATTCAATGATATAATCTATATTGTTTCTACTTTAGTCTAGCATTTTTTATTCTTACCATCTGTGTATTTATACGAATACTACAGATATTCTTCAAATTACCTATATAATTTAGTCATTATATGTTTGTTTTTTAAAGAAGTTGTACTCTTCTGAACATAAATTTAATAAATCCTCTCTTATATTTCATTTTAAGAAAGAAATGCGGAGTACATACTTCTAAATAAATATGTTAAACCAATGATATTTCTGAACTTGTAATTCTAGGATATCATTAAAATAACAATCTCAAAATGCAGCTGATGAGGACATTACTAGGCAAATCAAATTTTAAAATGCAATAAACATGAGTTCCGATCTATCAGTGCCATCGATTGAACGGGTCATGAAGCTACAAGATATGCTTGGGCTGATGGGGGAAGAGGGGTTTTCAGTACATGTGATATCATCATTCGAAACTTCTTCCTGCAAATTTATGCGAAAATCAATAACTCCTTGTTCATTAGCTTGTTCCACAATTTTCAACACGATCACAAAACCCTTGAATAAATCAAATTAAGAGCAATCCGGTACCCGATATAATTTTCTGTAGAATTAATGTTTGGATTGCTTGATATATGTCACATTCACAATTAAATGGGCTATCAAAATTGTATTAGGTACACTTTGGGAGATATTTGTGATTGTGTTTTCCGAACATCTGTCGGCAAAATTTGAAGTATGGCGAGTATGATCCCTTGTGGGCAAAACTTAATACCATATTTCTTTCGAATTGGAACTGCTTTTTCGTTTTTGTAGAAAAACTATGATACGACACCCCGCTCCCTCACTAATCTAAAATGGGCTAGCGCTGCCCCTCATGATTCCTTCTTGGTCTGATTAGTCGTCCTAACATGATTACATACTCGTGGAAACTCCGTCTTGGCTGGAAAGGTAAAGGTGGGAGGGGCCTGTTTGCTATGTCCATGTGTATCTGGCTCCTGTTTCCCCGATCCCTGTTTTCTTGATCCCTGTGTTCCTAGTTCCCGTTATCCTGGTCCCTGTTTTCCTGCTTCCCATTTTCCTGGTTCCTGTTTTCCTCGTACCTGTTTTCCTGATTCCTGGTTCCCGTTTCCCTGTTTCCCGTTATCCTGGTCCCTATTTTCCTGTTTCCCATTTTCCTGGTTCCTATTTTCCTGGTACCTGTTTTCCTGATTCCTGGTTCCCGTTTCCCTGTTTCCCGTTTTCCTGATCCCAGTTTTCTTGGTCACCGTTTCGCTGAGGCCTGTTTCCCTGGACCCTGTTTTCATGACCCCTGTTTTCTTGGTCCCTATTCATTTCCCTCATCGGACCATTCGGTACGTTGGGTTCACCAGTTTCTGCCTCGGGGTCGGGGTAGTTGTTTACCGATGGGGTTGGCCGTTGACGTGAATTTGCCAGCACTGCCATAGTTGTCCCGGCTGCGAACAGGAGATCGGATACGTTTGGCGCATTCCTCGCAGAAGACCGTTCACTCGCCTTGGCACTGGATAAAGTAAAAATTAAAGCAACAAGATCAACTAAATCTTTATTCCAAGTTTCTTCTAGTGAAGGGTTTTACTCTTACATTTTAAATGAGTCGTGTCAGTGCATTTATGTATATTTCTTCAAACTCTAAAGGAACTGAAATTTGATAATGTTCAGAAAATAGAAGAAGTGGTTGTTGCTTCAAGCAAAATAATTGCCAAAATAGCAGAATTTGATTGATTGATTAATTCATTAATTCAATAGTGTCCTATCTCTTGCAAAATGAGAGAGAAAAAGCAATGACTGTGAAATGAATAGACAAGTTACATCGTAGCAGAGGTAAAATACTGTGAAAAATATATGTTGATGTATTTCCGTAGGTACTTACCAACTTATAATGAGAATGACAAGTAACGTGAATACTGCAAAACCACCAAGAGCGGCTATTGATACGTTCGCTTTCAAATACCCTGCAGAATTGATGAAATGACAATTTGGCTGAACAACTTCATTAGGATGGTTTGGATATAGAAAAAAATATATGCTTATGTTGTAAAATATATTGTGTATCCTAAAATGCTTTGATTAGTTGTCAACATTAATCATGATTATAGTTACAAATAATTGTTATTGTCTATGTGGAATTGCAGATATCATTTGATATAATCATTTTATGTAAGCAAATAAAAGAGAATTGATTGAGTTATTGAAATAAAATTATTTGAATTTAATTGAATTGGATTGAAATAGATTTTAAAGAACAATATCAGATTATGCATTAGAGGAATGTTAATACATTTTGGAAAATCATTAAGCAGTTGTTTGGTGCGCAGACATAGGGCTCTCCTTGGAACCTATGATAAGCTTTAATTGACTTCAAATGAAATATACCAATTCGTAGTTAGCTTTCGTACAAATGACCCCCAAATATCCTAAGATCTTTTAACACATGGAGGCGTCCCACTCTGTACATTTTATGATAGGGACTTTTAGATTTGATGGACGAGAACCTGGACTGCCACGTGTGACATCCTGCACTGGCAGTGTCCAGCAGTGCCTTAGAAGGAGGTCACATTGCATTACAAGGATGTCACGCATAGCAGTCCACGTTCTCGTTGTGCAAATCTAAAAGTCCCTATTAATCACTGAGAAAGTGATGAAGGTGCTAAACGAATATCTTTTGAGAAGCATACTTCCACCTGCGTATCGGAGAATGTGTCGTCGGTGAACAAATGACATAACTTTCATGAGCACGAATCCATTAAGCGTCTCGATGGGTTTTTACAATTTTGGCACAAATTACCTTTATCTGCCCATGCGCAGATTGTATCTAAAAAATGCTTTCATTGAACTAAGGAAATGCACTTACATGGGGTAGATTTGCCACAGTCCAGTCCACTACTAGACCCATCTGAACATACACACTTCACGTTACCAGGATTGTCTTCATTCTCCATGCAGGTTCCTTCATTTTGACAAGGGTTATCAAACATACAGGCGTCTAGAATACAAATGAAACGGTGGACATGTTTTAGAAATAAGTAATCACCCTATACACGACTAAAGGCTTTCAGTTACACCATGTGGTGGCCTTACTGAAAAGGCTGTTTGTATATTCTTTCATCACAAGAATATGCTTATAAGGCATCAATATTGAATGTTAACCAAAAAATGTAAACAAAAATGGCATATTTCAGGCCTTGAATATATAGATGGACAAACATGATAGAATTCAAAGGTAATTGAAATTGTGATAATGTACTTACATGGGATAGATTTCTCACAGTAGAATCCGCCACACCCATCCAGACATACACACTTCACGTTACCAGGATTGTCTTCATCTTCCATGCAAGTCCCTTCATTTTGACAAGGGTTATCAAACATGCATGCGTCTAGAATGCAAAGGAAATGGAGGAACTGTTTTAAAAATAAGTAATCCCCGTAATTCTTAACGGCTGAAGGCTTTCACTTACACCATGTGGTGGCCTTACTGAAAAGGCTGTTTATATATTCTTGCTTTAAAAGAACCCACTTTTGAGGTGTTTAGAGGGATTAAGGAAAAGTCCTATTCTGAACTTTATAATCTCCAGCATCATCATCACATCATCATCACTTCGAGTCATCGTACAACTCTTTCCTAATATCTTGCAAAAACAAGAGCCACGTTGTCGGCCTCTGCCAGGTCCCACCAAGTACACGTGTCGATCATTCAGCATGTCACAGCTCAGTAGATGATCCCTGGTCTGAACTCCCACACAATTTTACCATTGAGAATGAGAAGTCTCATACTCCGATTGAAGGCTTTCGGTAACACTCTGTGGGAGCCTTTACTGGAAAGGCTGTTGCTGTATTCGTTCGTCACAAGAACCCGCTTATGAGGCATTTAGATTGATAAATATGTAAAGTCCTATTTAGTAAAGATCTAAACTTCATCAGCATCATCATCACATTTGCATTTCGGTTAATTACACAACTCTTTCCCAATATCCCAAGAACAAGAGCCATGTCGTTAGCCTCTAGCAGGTCCTTCTCGGTATATGTGTCATTCAGTATCATGTCACAGCTCGGTAGATGATCCATGGTCTAATCTTCATCACAACCAAACTGCGTATAGTGGTTTTGGATAAACCACTGTGAATGAGAAGTCTTCTACTCTACTCTACTGTAGTACACTAGTTTAAAAAAGGTCAGATTCCCGGCCTTGAATATATAGATGGACAAACATGATAGAATGCATAGCAAATTGAAATTGTGATAATGCACTTACATGGGATAGATTCCTCACAGTAGAGTCCGCCATACCCATCCTGGCATTCACACTTAACGTTACCAAGATTGTCTTCATCCTCCATGCAAAGCCCTTCATTTTCACATACATGTAGGTTATCAAACATGCAGGCGTCTAGAATGATTAAGATATAATACAATATCATATGATATAAGACAGTACATTATAATATATTATATAATATTATGTCTTACAATACAGGGTGGCACAGAAAGAATGCTACACATGATATATGCTATTTCAACAAAATCATTGTATAAACGTAGAAAATTAGATCAGAAAAAAAATAGATTTCCCTCCGATTGAAATGACGCCAAGATCATTAATTTTGGGTGAGACGTTTTGATTATACAGCTATTTATGTAAAGCAATGTCGTTTTCAAAATTTGCAACCGTAGTCATCTTAAAGCAGAGAAGAGAGAAATTTGCGCACGGTTATTATTATTCACAACTTAACTGTAAGGTCGGACAAAGTGGGGAAATACTTGCCATTTAGGCTTTTGCAGGTCGCTTTGTACCGTCCCTCCCCCATCCTGTGATGACGTGATTTTGAGGTTGAAAACGAGGTCGTTTATCTTTCCATCGGGCACCATTGATCGTGACAGAACGGTAATGCTTAAACTCGTTACTTCCAAACCTAACCATGAGAGACAGTAAGTCAAGTAAATATTGCTCATTAAACTTTGATTATGAGGAGTGAAAAGTAAAGAAACATTAATTTATTATTATTATCGGAATTTTTTGGGGAGGGAGGGGGGGGGGGCGGTAGATAACGTGTCACAGATACAACATACAAGAATGATGTTACCCATTCCCCGAGAATATGGCCGAGGTTTGGATACACAACTGGCTCGTCCCCGAACATAAATACGATGGAAGTGATGTATATTTAGGGCCTTAGGAGTGGCAAAACATCTTAACTACGATTCATTTACTGATTGTAAGGAAACCACTTTTTAGGGCCATGGTTGCTATTACGGGGGGGGGGGGTAGCGCCCATGGTGACTTATATTTGGCCTATTCTGGGAAGAAGAAAAAAGGTAAACATGTGTCCTTATTTGTGCGTTTCTTGACTAACAACCCCTAAGTTGCTAAATACTATATGTAGTATACAACACGTAGTCGAATTTCATTTTCTTGGTCAAAAATCTGCCAGAGAGGGCGAGCTGCCCCCTTCCTCTTCATTCATACACACAGGTGACGTAAGACAAACCTACCTGCTAGTGACGTCTCGCAGTCTTGCCCGATGAAAGAGTCGGTACAGTGGCAGATGTAACAATGGTAACTGCGATTTTCCTTCCCCACCATGTACGCATTCATGCAGGTTCCTCCATTCTGACAAGGTCGTTCGGAGCATGTGATGCTGACTACAATGAATCAACAAAACATAGACAAATAATACCAAAAGAAATTAAATAGAGGTGAGAGAGGGGAAGGGGATAGAGAAAGAAAAAGAAAGAAAGGAGAGAAAGAAAGGAGAGAAAGAAAGGAGAGAAAGAGAGAAGGAGAGAGAGAGGGGGACAGACAGACAAAAAGAGAAAGAAAGACGTAGGAGAGAGAGAGAGAGAGAGTGTGTAAGAGAGCAAGGGTGTGTGAGGGAGAGAGAGAACGAAACAGAGAGACAGTGAGATAAAGAGGTGGTTGGGGATTGGGGTGGAGAAAGGGAGTTTATAAAAAGAGTGAATATGTAGAGAATTAAATCCCAAACTCAAGTGCTTGGACCCCTCATATTTGCTCCATTAATACCTCAAATAATACATTACAAATGAATAAAGAAATAAATGGATGAATATATAAATAAACATACAATTAGATTAAGAATTAAATAAACTAATTAATAGATAAATAAATTAATTAATCTATCAATTCATTCACTCATTAATAATAAATGGAAGTACCGGTATTTATTTTACCTTGCCCCTGGCATGTAACAATGCAAATTAACATCAGAAGAATCAAAAGTATGCCACATCGTGTAGACAAGAAAGAGGACAAATCCATTATCTGCATGGGAAAGAAATATCATGTTGAATTATGTTGTTCAGACCACGTTACTTGTAATGGTGTATGATTGAGAGATTGGAGGACGGGGAGGAGATGGACATAAGAAAGAAAAGAGAGAGAGAGAGAGACAGAGAGAGAGAAAGAAAGAACAAGATTGCGGTCCTTCGTTTATTACGGTAAGCCTACCGATTTTCTCGCAATGTAAACATAGGGCCTTGAAATAAAGATGTTGTATTGCCCTTTAGGTGCGAAAACATGGGCTAATCGGTCGGAATTTTTAAACATTTAAAAAAATATATCTTTTCCCCTCTTTGGGCCGATATTTTTTCAGTTTTTTATGCTTTAATTTTTTTTTTATCAAAAAAAAACTGTAAAAAAAAATTAAAAATAAAAAGCCGATCGTAGATTTAAAGATGTTTGGGTCGGTCGCAAAGGCCAATACAACAAATTGTTTTTAGGCCTAGCTTTGCATTTGTAATTTTGGTATGAAATCTCATTATTTGACAAATCTATCGCATCAGATTCTGTGTGAGTGTGTATCATGAATATTTATTACTAGCGCATGACGTATAGGATCCCATTGAGCCAATCAAGCGGTAGGATGGCTAAGTTAGGTTTTTAAAAAGACGCCTGCCCAGCGGGGTGCGACAGTCGACTGGCGTAGCATAGCGCCTGCGATGGCACCGAAATTCCGGCAATAACTCTTGGAAGAATCATAATTTTCTCATCCTTATACCAACAAATATTCAGATGAATAATCTAGATAAATAAAATGACTCACGGATATATATCAGGGTTACTGAAATCAAATTCACGTAACAGAGATTTATACAAAATTGTTGTTAAAGTCACTGTAGTCTCCACCGAAATGCAACGAAACTATTTTTGCGACCAGTCCCACATGTGGAAAATCATGTAAGGCACGAAGACTCCGTACTTATCCGAAGGTTTTGAGTGACTGAGTCACATACTTCGCGTTTAAGTTTATAACACTATTTTGTTCACACGGTACTGAAAAAGTACTCAAAAATATTGTGAAATTTACATGAACGGTTTTTGTAAAATTGTTCACCTCGGCTGATTGCAGGTAAAGAGGTCTCTCCCACTGTCTTTCTTGTAGTTTTCAAACAATCGTTTTTTTATTATGAAATTATTAAAACTTGTAGAATAATTATGTAACCATGCGATAAGAAAGAGGAAAATTCACTATCGTTCTCTAGTATTTCATAAATGATTACTTTCCTTTAAAACTTGTTTTAATTCAAGATATGCATTAATCATTTAATTGTACTAAGACGGCAATTATGACAATAGCGGTAAACAAATTTAACCAATCAGCGAAGACCCTGTTGAGCGTTTTCTCAGATTTGCCACGCATAGCACCAGCCGCCGTTTTACGTCAGGTCGATCAGCACGTATTTGTTCCATAGGGAATTGAGTATTTTCACTTTTTTCCCTTTTCGACATTAAGTTGTAAACTGGGTCCACTTACATCTTTAATTCATCGACAGAGCATTTTATCGGCATCTTCGTTCGTACATTTTGGCGACAATCTAATTTCGAACTGGGTTCGACCAAGGAGTTTTAAGAGATGGCGTTAAATCTGGCTCATTCCCTTTGTACTATCTTCGATGCTGCCAGGAGAAAATATGTCAGGCATGTGCTTAACGATCTTTATGCAGATACGTAGACAAAAGATTCATGCCTAGCTGCAAACTAACTTTCAAAGGGAAATATGCTTTTGTAATGATAATTACTTCACTTTTCGCTACCACTCGTCTTATGATACGAGCAGTACAAGGTGCTTACCTTTACAGGAGGCAAGCGAAAGGAAATGGAGCAAAATTTCCTGAAAATTACTCGACTGGGCATGTGTGGGCACTAATCTACCATACTTATAACATCATAAATAACTGTACTTGAACAAATTAACTTTTTATTTTCGTGAGCCGGAAGTAATCAGAAGAGTGTCAAATTGCAGGTTTTAGGATTGTAAAATGTTACTATTTTATACAAATTAAAACTGCCATTAAACAATGTAAGCACATTTCTTATTTTAATAATAATAATATTCCGCTTTTATGTAACGCCCAATACATCGATACAACGTGGCTAACCGACGAAGACGAACTCCAATTCGCTCTCCGAAATTCTGAGGTAGATCTAAACGTAATAAATTCCCTTTAGTCTTAAAGGCGTTGTTTAACAATGCCAAATCTGAGATGCATGGCCCTACGTGTTATCAGCGTCTGTGATATGGTGCAATATTGAAGCCCTAAAAAAATGCGCTTCAAAATGATCATGAAGTGCCTGAAAAAAGTAAAAAACTCTTTGAGCGACCGGTTTTACCATACTCATTTTCCCCAATGGACTGTATTGTTATAAATACCGTTGGGAAAACGGTTTTTGACATTTCGAATTCCAATCACAAATATCTTGATAATCAGACTGGCGATCGGCTTGAAAACGTCATGGGATTCCTGACTGACCTAACGTTTTATAATTATGATTGCAGCATGAGCTAAATCCAGGATCTTGTTTAGAATCTGAGACAAAGATACCCAATCCCTTTAAGTAGTAATACTGTCATGTCATATTGCTGACTTACGTACTTTATTACTTTACTTATATAAATAATTTGGTTAAAATAGGTCGCCAGCTCGCCATTGCCTATATTAAACACATGTGCAACAAGTCGAACTTTGGACGCAATTTTTCCACTCGATTGTAAGGTTATAAGTCAAGCACACGAAAGATAAGAAGCATGAATTATTATAGATCAGTTCTGATTTGTTCATTATGTCCATTTCAGCAACCCTCCACCGTAATTTTTCCATTTAGTAAAGGCAAGCATTTTGCCGAGGTAAGCAAAAACATGAAAATTCATGAACACCATGGACTATTCGATTATTAACAGAGGGGTGCAATATTGTGCACCACATCAAACTCCCCTACTTTCAATCAGGTATTTCATTGTATTATGTAGCTTGGTAGGTTTATTTTACTAACTGTTTAATTATCAGATATCAATGATAGTTTAAAGATATGGAAAAGGTTCTTGTATTTTATATTTAGCAAAGCAGTCTCACATACAAAATCACTATCAAGTGTCGTCTGATTCGCCGATTGCCGTCTGCTATATACGTTCTATAGACGGCGAACTAGCTACGTTTGTACTGGCGAAAATGAGACAACCTGAGCATGCAGACTGTCAGTAATAACGAAATTATCAAGAAATGTGTTCATTGAACAGGAGAGCGAGGGAAGGTGAGAAAGAATGATTGGAGAGAGAGAGAGAGAGAAAAGGGGAAAGGGTACACTTTTAGTAATTCGTATTTCGCTCCACGGTACGATATGAATGATTCGAATATAATGATTATATGTATATGTCTTGTGGTTGTTGCGCCACTTGATGGCGCTCTTTATTGTCATGAAACCATCGGGATCAATACATAAAAGCCTCATATAAAAGGCGAAAATCACCAATTATATTTATCAATGTATGTGTAAACATGTGTCCATATGTTGTTGTTGTTATTTTGGGGAGGGGAGGGGGGGGGGGTAATATACACATTATATTTAAAGAGGGATTCTCTGGACACCTATTAATGAAGTCTTCGCGTAATGATATTATAGCTCATGTTTTTAAAAATAAATAATAACAAGATATGTAATAATACAAATATTGTTTTTGTTTTTGTCTCAGACTTAGCAGTCTTGGTACTCAAGTGTTTTTAACCACCCATAGCGATGCTGCTAATTCGGCGCTCTAAGATTCTATTACTACAACTAATATTTTCTGCCAGGTCTAGAAATAAAAGTACACAATCATTATTTTCCTGATTTTTTGTTGCTTTTTTCTTCTTTATTTAATCACAAAGAATGACGCAATTGAATGAGTGTGATAATACTACGACTATTTGAAATTATATCTCATATTATGCATGATATAAATAGTTTTTCTGTATTTCAATTACACTTTATAATCAATCAACGAAAAAGACTTCCAGGAAGTTGCATTCACATCTCTGGCAGTCTGGAGAGTATTACGAACAAAACAAATGATACATCGGAGCAAACACAAGGAGGCGAGATTCTACATTCAGTATTCTTTGATTTTGGTTTTATTTCTGCTTTTTTTCCAAATAAAATATAACTGAATAACAAATAACATAATAAACAAACAATAATTTCTTCATGTCAAAATGTTTTTTTTACATAATATATGTACATAATTATAATAACGAAACTTATTATTTCCATAACATATTATCATAAATTTAAAGTATTATCCTAACTATTCTGTTGGAAAAGTGCAGGAGACCGCAATCATAAGCAAAGCTTGACAAGGATGGCGGCCTCAAAAAAAAAAAAAAAAAAAAAAAAAAAAGAACAAAAAAAAAAATCTTAAGGTAAGACTTAAAATGAAAAAGTGTTCAAACGATCTTTGTGTATGAGTTGGTGAGTGTGTTGTGCAAGTGTATATATATATATATATATATTGTGTGTGTGTGCGTGTGTGCGTGTGTGTGTGTGTGTGTGTGCACGTGCACGCGAGCGTGCGTGTTTGTATGTGTTTGTAACAAATAGTGGAAGTGCACGTAGCTCTGTGTGGTATAGTCGAGTAGAAACAAATACAGCCTTTACAATAAAGGAAATTAAGAAATATGAAATAGAAAACAAAATTTGCAAACCTGAGTTGCAATGTGACCGAAATTTGACAATTGCCTATTGCATGTTGAAATTAGTTATGTAGATACTTCGATATAAGAGTTTTTTGAGAGATGCTTTAAAAGAATAGAGAGATGAGCAATGCCTTATTGAATTTGGTAAGGAGTTCCAAACATCTGGTCCATGATGTCTTACTGATTTTTGTGCTAAAAGTATTTTAGGATTTTCTAAGTGATAATTTGTTGAACAACGTGTGGGGTATGTGTGAATGTTTGAGTTTAAACTGTAAATATTGTGAAATAGGGATGGTAATTGATTATGAGAATATTTATACATAAAAATGCATGTCTGAAAAATGTGGATATCTTGTATTTTTAATGTTTTTAAACGCTGAAATAAAGGTTCCGTGTGTGATATATAATGTGAGTTAGTGATCATGCGAATCGCTCTCTTTTGAAGCAAAAATAAGGAATTAATTCTTGTTAAGCTACAATTACCCCATACAATATTACAATAAATCACATGTGATAAAATTAGAGAATTGTATAATATAATCATAGATCTTTCAGAAAGAATTTGTTTTAACTTATACAGTATTCCAATATTCCTTGATATTGATGTAATTACGTATATGCTCATTAAAATTTAGATGAGAGTCAATAGTGACTCCTAAAAATTTAACAGATTGTTTTTCAATGAGAGGCAAGCCATCAATCTCAATATTACAATTTCTCATATCATGTACGTTGGTCTGTTTAAAATGAATGAAATTTGTTTTACTAAGGTTTAATGACAATTTATTAGATTTAAACCACCTAGAAATTTCATTAATTCACAGTTTAACCGCGTTATGAGCGTATCAAAGTTTTTATGGGAATAAGAAATACTCGTATCATCAGCAAAGATGATCAAATTTAAAAGTGAAGAGGTTTCAATAATATCATTTATATAAATAATAAATAGCAATGGACCCAATATAGATCCTTGCGGTACTCCACATTTAATTGTTAATTTTGTTGATTCATGATTTTGGAAAGATACGTATTGTTGTCTGTCTTGTAAATAATTAGTGAACCATGAAAGAGCTTGACCTCTTACGCCATAGTATTGTAATTTATGTATTAATATTTTATGATCAATCGTATCGAAAGCTTTTGACAAGTCCATAAATACTCCAACAATATGTTCACTGTTCGCAAAAGCCTCAATTATTTTATCATACATATGCAGAATTGCGTAATCGGTAGAATGACCAATTCTGAATCCGAACTGGTTAGGAATCAATGAATTATTTTTTTGTAAGAAAGTGTTAAGTCTTTTATATATTATTTTTTCGAGAATTTTAGAGATACTTGGTAATAATGAAATTGGCCTATAATTACTTATTACTGAGGAGTCGTCCTTTTTATAAATAGGAATCACTTTAGCGATTTTAAGCAAATGTGGGAATACACC
Organism: Strongylocentrotus droebachiensis; assembly: GCA_035222895.1. Lineage (NCBI taxonomy): Eukaryota > Metazoa > Echinodermata > Echinoidea > Camarodonta > Strongylocentrotidae > Strongylocentrotus > Strongylocentrotus droebachiensis. The sequence continues at coordinate 175,961 of JAVYIG010002061.1, read as the reverse complement.
CGTTGAAATTGATAAATTAAATATATATGTCAGGGCGTTACCATATTAAAGATTATTTGTTTCAATAAGTGAACACTTATACTATCATGGCCACTAGATTTTGTAGAATCAAGGTGTTGAACTACATTAATAATTTCATAATCATTGGTTGGAGTAAGAAATAAGGAATTTTCACGTGGGAAATTCAAGGACTTATTGTAGTCCATGTCACCTGAATCAATATTAGCTGCTAAATTAGGGCCTACATCTATATAATACTCATTCAAAGCTTTTGAAATTTTAATTGGATCTGTTATTTGTTGTTCATCAATTAAGAAACATTTATTACTCTCTGTCTTTTTCTTGCCTAAGAGTTCCTTTACAGTTTTCCATAATAAATTATTGTTACTTTTATTACTTTCTATGTTGTTAGAATAATATAACTTCTCAGACAATCGTATAAGAGATGTAAGATGATTCCTATACGTTTTATACTTCTTAAGCTTGTCGTTACATAGACTTGTAAGGGCTTCCTTATACAACTTATTACAGGCGACTATGGAACGCAAAATACCCTTAGTAATCCATGGTTGTTTGGCCTTTTTACCTTTTTTTATTTTGACAAGGGGTATATTCTTATGATAATAATGTAATACAATTTCTAGAAATTTTTCATATGCTACATTTACGTCAGATACACATAATACCTCGACCCAATCTTCTTTGGCTATTAAAATCAAAGTTTAATGATTCAATATTATGTTTTGTTTGTTTTCTATGCATTGCACAATAATTTTTAGTAATTTTTTTAACAAGGTGAACTTTAGAAATAATAAATATCGGTAAATGGTCAGAAATATCGTAATACAACAGACCATTTGTAAAATTGTTATGAGCTACATTCGAAAAAATATTGTCAATGAGAGTTTGAGAAATACATGAATTTCTTGTTGGTTTATCAATATGTGGGTTAAATGCGTAAGATTGCAGTGTACTACTAAATTTCACAATGTGGTTATCATCAGAATTTAAAAGATTAATGTTAAAATCGCCCATTATATAAACTTCTTTATTTTCTCGGGAAACAGTATCAAGACATCTATCAAAATTGTCCAAGAAAATGTCTACATTATGATTAGGGGGTCTATACATTATGCCGACTATTATGTTTTTGGTTTTATCATTTAATATTTCAATATATAAATCTTCAGCACCTTCAGTGTGTAAGTCAGACCTAACTTTAATTTTAAAATGATTATGTATGTATAGCGCTACTCCGCCCCCTCTACCATTGTCACGATCAGAACGAATCATGTGATAGTTTGGTATATTAAATAGAGGTGGGGAATTGTTATGGAGCCAAGTTTCAGATAAGCCTATTATGGAAAACTGGAAGTTATTTAATTGTAAAAAAAGTTCTTGTACGGACTCAAAATTCTTATTCATACTTCTACTATTAACGTGAAATAGGCTAAAGTCAGGATTGGCTTGAAGATTCATGGAGTTTGAATCATCGTACATTTGATCGTTATTATTGGATGAATTAAAACTAGAATTAAATTCTTCTATTGTATAATACTTGCTTTCAACATTTATCAAACATTGGTCAAAATTTGCGTTAGGAAAAATCATTAAGAATTCTGGAATATCTCAAGTATACAAGAAAAACCACAGAGAGCACGCTGTGTGAGTTTTTGTCCATGTGTGGAAGTGTGAGTCTGTGCATGTAATTCTGTGAACGTGTGTACGTTCTTGTGTACATGGTTGTGCTAGTGCTGAAAATAAAAGTGTTATAAGAAAACATAAGTAAAGGTAAAAATGGCAACATAATCATACTCACTTCTGATATGACTGTGTACAAATAAAATTCTTGTATGAAATATGTTGGTGTTTTGGTCCATTACTCACCATTGAAGTCTGTCATTTTGATACCAATGGGATGTGGGGCAATTTGTAGTGTATCAAATTAGGATGTTGGTAGAACGCGAGTGAATACGACTATTAATTCGCGGCAACAACACGGCTTTCGTCATCCATGAACGTATTAAGCGTTTGTTTTAAATCCTTTGGTAGTGTTATGTAATGTAACAAAATATTCCATATCATATTTTGTTTAATAGTTGTTTAAAGCATTTTTATAATTATAGAGATGTGTTTTAACGATCGTTACAGATGATATAAAATATTGTGATAAGCAGGGCAGGATTATGGGCACACAGTCCATAGCCCCCGACTTGTTCCTTATCGCTTAGTTGTGTCAATACTACACCATTGTTGTTAAATACATAATAAAACCAAGGCAAACAAACAAAACAAAAACGAAACAAAAGCGGAAAAAGTTCTTTTTTGTTGGTACCCTTGCAAAAATGAAATGTTTCCCCGATAGCATTTCATTGCATCACACTAGATTATGTCGCAAGCAGATGTTGCGGAGATTTTTCTGCGAGTGTGAGGATTGAGGTGGTTTTATTATTCCCACCAGGTAGGATTCTACAAGAGCTAGGGGTGTTTCACAAAGATTCTAAATTGAACTTATCTCTAAGTTGGACTTAACAATTATGGTGAGCCATTAGCATCTTTGAAAATATTTTGTAAAAGTCATTTTAAAAGGCATAAAATGTTGATTTTTATTTTCTATTATCAAGGACATTTTACGTTCCGATGTGGAATTTATAAAAAGTCTGAAATACTTAAATTTTCACTTTCGAATGTATTTTATTTTAAGGCTACAAATGGCTCTCCATAATTTTCAAGTCCAACTTAGAGTTAAGTTCGACTTAGGATCTTTGTGACACACCCCACAGGTGATTAGTGGAGATGTAGCAGAGAGGGTGTGGCAATGTATGTGTGTATGAGGGGGGTGTGTGTGTGTGTGTGTGTGAGGCTGCTGGTGGTGGTGGTGATTATTCCCAGTCGAGTAGAATTTCATAGGAGCGTGCGATCGGGGAAGGGGTGTGGTAGGTATGGGTAACTACAGAGCGAATTAACAGTAATGCGAACGGAAAGGCGGAACGCTTCGAAATCAAAACGTGGTAAACTCCATGAAGTGAATAAACAATAGCCTAGGAAAAATATTTCATCCAGCATCATCTCTGGTACGCCATAATACTCGTGGTGGTTTCATACGGAATGGGGGGGGGGGGGACGACGACGGGGCATAAGACCTTATAAAATATATAATATTATATCCCAATGTTTTCTAAAACATATGTATAATGAGTATCTAGGATAGGGGGCAACGCGTCCCCATCAAATGGCGAAATTTTAAGAGAGAGAGAGAGAGAGAGGGGGAGGGGGGGGGGAACATAACTGGAAAAAAGATTATACGACCCTCCCTAATCGATATGATCTCTGCTTTGGTCATCATGACATTGAGGTTATCACAGCATTGCCTCGATAACATTCTTAATGCCTACAATCCATACAATATCATAAACAAGTTTAATAATTCATGGACAATTTTAACCATATTAAAAACTATTGCATTAGTCATCTTCTTCAACGTCGATAATCAACATACATTCATTTCAACACTTTTAAGTATTGTAGTAAATAATGAGCAGCTTACAGTCTTCTGGGCTTTATCATTTCCCGCTTACATGGCGTATTTTGCAACTCGGTAAAGGGTTACCGCACTGTATTATCTATGATATCATTCCATCATGAATTCGAAAGGAATTATGTGCATTGTTTGAAAGGGGTGCAAAACACCTTTCAAGTCTATTTTGGATCAATAGAGTTGTTTTGCATGATCGGATGTGCTATCATGCACAACTTTGTGTTCATAACAAGACCCTGCAAGTAAATCCAATACATTCATTTTTTCTGCCTGGTATTCCTAGAGCTAATTTTTTTTTGGCGGGATCCCCCTAATGATTATGTGGCTACTGTTTTTGGCATCCTGCAAATGCTCGTGTGGGTATTTTCCTGGACTTTTCCAAGGCCTTCGATACAATTAAACATGATATTTTACTCCATGTTCGGGGGAAGGCCTTGGAGTGGTTCAGGAACTACCTCAAGGGTAAAAGACGGTATGTATTTATATAGATGATTCTGAATCGACTCTTCAACCATTTACCTGTGGCGTCCCTCAAGGTTCTTTATTAGGTCCGCTCCTTTTAATTTTATACATTAATGATCTCATAAACTCATCTGAAATCTTATCAGATTCGATTCGGTTACTTTAATTTCATATAAGATGACATTGAGCTTATCACGGCATTAATTGCCTCGATTAAAAGTCCTAATACATACAAAAGAATAGACAAGTTTGACAATTCATGGACAATTTTAACCATATTAAAAGCTATTGCATAAGTCATCTTCTTCAATCTCAATGGTCAATATGGTTACATACATTCATTCGGGGAAAACTTTGTGCTCAACACTGCTAAGTATTGTAGAAAATAAGGATTTCTGCAAGTACTTTTGAATTTTGTCCTGTTAAAAAATGACACGCGTCTTTTCCCTCTGTCAAATACCAATGATAGCAGCTTACAGCCTTCTGGACTAGATTATCCTGTCCGCTTACATGACGTATGTTGCATCTCGGTGAAAGGTTGCCGTACTTTTATCATCTATCATTCCATCATAAAAGGAAAATATGTACCGTTCAAGTCTATTGCAGATCAAAAGAGTTGTTTTTGCATGATTTGTACAGACCCTGCACGTAAATCCCACACATCATTCTGCCTGGTATTTTTTTAGAGCTATTTTTGTTTTTGAACTTCCTCTTTTGATTACGTAGCGCCTGTTTTGAGCATCGCTTCAATTACTTAAAAGGGCATACCATCCTGTACCATTCGAGAGAAGTGGATCGCGATACCTCTACTTCTTGCCCGCTGTACGTACACACCGGTTATAAAAAAGGATTGCTAAGTCCTGAAAAGCGCCTACAATTCGACCAAATGAGCTCCAATGTTGATCTTGGACTAGTTATTCTGCATCAAGAAGGTATTTCTGATCTTATTTAATATCCCTTTTAGTCATTTTAATGTTATTTAGAGCAGTTTTAGAATGGTCCGGAAGTTTTTACCACTCTGCATGGGCAGATATGTTTTGTATCTATTAAATATTTGTAAAGGCCAAATCCAGCCTAGATTCAGACTTTTTCAACAGTTTTACAATACATCAGAAGGTAAAACAAAACAGAGAATCACGCCATAAAGTTCAACGGGTTGCTTCGAAAGAGATATTATTGTGCCAGATATTTTGAATTGAAATTATAGTTTGTAGCACGAAATCCAGCTCGCAGCCCCTACCCTGGAAGATGGGTGAGCTATACTGAGCATGTGCAGTAAAATAAGACTTCATCTCCTTGGCTTATCTTTAAGCCTGGGTTTAAGTTTACACTAGACTTTAGCCCGGGTTGAACTTAACTTGGCTTTCATAAACTGAAATGAAACGTAGACCTGAAGTCTGTTTAGTTAAACCCGGCTTTAACTAAACCAGACTTCAGAATGCGGGCCTATAGTTCATGGGATATACAAAGCACAGGGCTGACATTTAGTATAAAATAAATGAGCATAGGTAGCGAAATGACCCTTGATTGCAATGGAAATGTGTACCATTATGCTTAAAAAACAAAACTGTTATTATAGAGACTGCACGAATCCCATCCGAAACTCCAGTGCCTTATATTGTGGTGGTGGTGATAATATACAAACAATACACATCGATTAAGGCATTAGTATAAAAAATTACCCACACAAGGTACCTTTGAAGCAGTCTAACACGCCCGAGGCGATAGCTGAGGGTGTTTGGAGTGTTTTGAAGGTACCGAGTCGAAGTAATTTTACCAATGCCCGAACAAAATGATGTGTATTATTTGTTTTATAAGATTATGTTTTATTTGCTTTATAAAATTATGTTTTATAACATGTTTTTACTTATGACCGGTCATTATCCAAATTATGCGTTAGGCAAAATAAATGCCTGGTCACGTGTACGCTCTCAACCAATCATTTGATTAGGATCCACGTCATCATCTTATAACAGCTGCTGACAGACATGCATATAGGGACTGACCTTTTTTCAATACAAATAATACACAGCAGTGAGGGCGTTAGTTAGAATTACCCACACAAGCTACCTTTGGAACAGTCTAACCGAGGGTGTACGCTCTCAACCAATCATTTGATTAGGATCCACGTCATCATCTTATAAATAACGATAACACGACATTCATTCTAGAAGTTAACACGCATGAACACAATCATGTTACAAAAGTAATCGCAGCTGATTATGTTTATTTGTATGCCAGACATAATTAATATGACAGAAATTGCTGAACTATTTCAACGAGATCTTTGGGAAAATGAGGAGAGATTTCGTTGACACATCCAGTACTCGTCTGAGGGTGATGTATGGACAAAAAAAAAACAAGAAAAAAAAAACACATTGATTTGTGATTCGTGCACAACAAGATCGCAAACATTTTAAAGAAATCCGACCTAAAGTGATTTTAATAGCCTTGTGTGTCAGAAACTGACTATGACACAATAAAAAAACTCCCCAAAATAAATTTATATAGTTAATACATTTGGGTATTGAAATTGGCCTCACGTTGATTCACTGTTGGTAGTCTTTGCGTTCGTGTTTTGCGAATGAAGAGAACATCGCAAAGAAAGAAAGGATTAGCGATAAAGCAAAGGAAAAATAAAAAGTAAAAGTCCGGACACTCCTTTCAAGAGCGTTTCCAGAGATTTGCAAGGTGAAAATTTAAAACATTTTAAAAGGTCCAAAATGTTGTTTTAAAAAAAAAATCATATTTTGAAAACTTTCCTATAAGTATTGTGGCAAACTATCCATTATTAGTAAATTACAGCCCTTTTACTTTCAAATTTGAATTTTGCAACTGAGTTTAATTCACCCCATTTGTTGTGTAACAAATGAGGGCTTAAATTTTTCACTCATAGAGAGAAAACCAGAGTTGTTTTTATCTGAAATTAAATAATTTCGCTACTACAGATATATGCTGATATTAGTTTTTAATCCCTGCATGGGCCTTTACGTGATATTTAAATGAAGCAATAAGATATGGTGAGAGAAGAGAGCGATAGAGAGAGAGAGGGGGAGGGAGAGTGAGTGGAAGAGAGAGTAAAGAGAGAAAAGAGGTAAAGAGAGAGAGGGGGAAGTGAGAGAGGTGGAAGAGAGAGAGAGAAATAGGGTGTTGGGCCAGGAGATAGATGAAATGGATGTCATGGCTCAGTTGCGTTATTCACATTCTTGTATAATGCTGCATTAATAATGGCCTTCGAAATAACTCAATGAGGCTTATCAGCATTATTCATCAGCAAACGTGAGAGGGTGGTGTTACATTTTGTACAATCGTTGTCATAGATTTACATTGTGTTTCGCTGGACAGAACTATGGAATACAAAACTATGGAATGTGACTTTAAATCTTGTGTGCGCTTAAATCATATGACATCCACCCAACCATTCAATTGTATAATTTATAAGGTAAAAACAGCAAAATAAACAATTATTAACATTATGCTGGTATGAGAGGGTGAATGTAAGGATGTACGTGCACGAATGTAGCCTTTAGACAAGGCCTAATGTCTGATAGACGCCGAGCGACTAAAAAGAGGCTAATCGCGAAAACCCGAGTGAACGCCAGAGCAATTGGCTTCAGGCAAGTGGCCTTTAGTAATCTGGTTTGGATTTCTTATGTTAACCCATGTTTCCAGCTGGAGTTATCTACCGAAATGGGAGCGTACAATCAGCGAACGTATCATCGCGTGACGTCAGCATATATTATCCATCACGTTCACAGTAAACTCTACGCAGTACGAATACCTATAACATTGAACGAAACGAGTTGGTCTGGTTCATTTTATAAACAGAGAAATTCCAATTATCTCACTTACAATTTTTAGCTCAAGTCATCAAAGGCTTCCTATTTTATTGTAATTTTGCATGTAAAATAGATTTGGATGTGATATTTTGTATTAATTATTTATATGTTTATCTCGTAAAAAAAACTAGTTTACGTCTTTTACCTTTTCTTACATGTTTTGATAATGAACGAATCACGAACGAAATCAACTGGGAGATGGCCATTCTGATTGGTTAATAAATTCAAAGTCATGAATAATTCATACGAGCAGTAAAAGCCAGAATCCTAAAGGCCTCGCGGCTATAGCCACTCGATCGTGCTTTCACCCCGGGTCTCTAAACTCATCTCAGCCGCGGTTTGGGGTGGAAAATAGCCAGAGTCACGTGACGAGGCCTTGTCAAAAGGCTAGTACGAATGGTGTATGCGATGGTTTATTCTGAACGAGCCTGGGGATTTACTTCGTTCCAACGGAACTAGGCGTCGGGTAGGGTTGTCAGTGTACACCTTTCATGAAAAAATACCCCAACATCCATGTTTTCGGGCTACATGATATTTTGTGAAGAAAATAACCCTATACGCACGCATGGTCGCGTAAAGTGAATGCAAATAATCACACCTGTTTTTTTTCTTCTTCAAAGATTGCCCTTGAGATATGAATTATCCTTTTTAAATGTACATTTGAGTAGTGCCTTGCCTTTTGAAAAACTTTCGTGATAAATTATCTCGTATTGGAATCTTAGGTCGAGATGCAAGCTTTCATAGATTCGCTTTAATTTTTCAGAAATTGGGTAAAGATATAGATTGAACATATTGTTTTAAAAGGAACCTTATTCAATCACACACGCCCTCTTGAATCTGCCATCTCACACTCTCCACCCCCCTCTCTCTCTCTCTCTCTCTCTCTTTTCTCTCTCTTTTAATCTGTAGTATGACTTTTTTTTCTCGCTATTCTTCCATTCACACGCTCCCTCATCTCGATCCCAGTGAGAAAATAAACTGGTTCATGACAAACTTTACATGTAGTGCCATAATTTCACAACGATCCACCGTGAATGTCCATGACACAAGACAGCTAAAGATCGAATAGCTTTGTAAATGCAACATTGCAACATCTCCCCAATAATCATTCTATAATTTTCTTTGTATCATGCAGTTACAAGATGGGGCATAAGTGGATTTGTATTCTCAGCGTACTTCTGTCATGTATTACAGTAATGAAGGCCGAAGGTAAGTAATTTAAAATATGTTAATTCCGTACAGACCTATATGATATGTATGTATATAATTCAATGAATTTACTATGTGGATGTATCGAAGCACTTTCTGCCTATTTCAAGTTTGTTAAATTTATGATGGTGATTCTTTTTTTCATATCGCGATAAGAAGATATTGAACTCCGTGAACATCTTGAACATAAACAAACTATAGTCATGGTAGTAGGCTTAATGAATGAATCATTGCGTAGGATCTTTCGAACATTCCTTTAAAATCTCTAATTTTAGTGAAAGTTTTGTGACATTTAACACGACGTGCAATTGTATATTTAATATGGGTTAACAAGATTGACAGTGGTGATCTCGCAGAGTGTGGGCCATCGTTCAGCTCGACATCATTTAGCCTTTACGCTTTATATACATGTACAACAGTTTATACTGACCCGATCAATCATATTATATCTTTAAATCATATTATCAATATGTGTATTGATATTTGTAAAGCCCCTTGAGAACACATTCTGGGTTGTACTGCTGTTTATTAAAGCATTTTATTATTGTTATTCTTCTTCTTCTTCTTATTATTATTATTGTTATTATTATTATTATTATTGTTATTATTATTATCATTATTATTATTAATATTATTTTCATCTTCTGATATTATTATAATGATGATTATTATTATTACTATCATCATCATCATCATCGTCATCACCATCATCGTCATCATCATCATCATAATTATAATAAGAATATTGCAGCTCAAAACATTTATCTGTTTTACTCCTAACAGAGTGCAGCATCAACCCCTGCCAAAATGGTGCGACGTGTGAACTGGCTATCTTGGAACCCGGATATGTTTGCCTTTGTTCACTACAATGGATAGGAAAACACTGTGACTACAACGTCGATAGTAAGTTATCTGTTGCCCATGAAATTGGAATACTTTTTTTCTTACATCTTGTCATGAAATGTTTGTTTAGGAGGTAGCATTTGTAAAATGACCCCCAAATATCCACACATCTTTTACATATGGAGACGTCCCACTTTGTGCATTTTAGAAAAATCACTGGAGGTCCTTCATGGATACCTTTTGCGGAGTGGATTCAATCCACAGAGATGCAGTACGGGCGGATATCTAGCAGATTTTTATCTGGGGATCGGGGGGGGGGTATAATGCCAAAAAATGAGAATAAGTTTGTTCTTTTGTCGCGTGACGCGTGACAATGCGGATTTAAAGGGGGCAAGGCTATATTGAAGATTGCTAAATACCTAAATACGCCTCTGCCAGAGGCTTCTGAATAAAATCATACTCAAATTTGAACATATAAGTGTTAAAGTTAGGATAATAATATCCAAACTCCCTTGAAAGCGCATTAGAGACTTATATATGAAATGCAATATGCACTTTACAAGAACGGTTTGTTATCATTATTATTAGTTAACTGGAATTACCACAATCACAACATCCTTTTGAAAAATGAACCGAAGTACATATTCAATGCCCTTCTTTGAGTGTCATTTAATGTTCTCACATTTCCGTCAAAATTTCGAAAGCTGTCGTATACATGTTAACATTATCTTAACCTTTTCTCACCCGATAAACGATGGCAGGTATGCCGAGACGTGGCCCTAGTCCCGTTACTTGCAGTTGGACATACACTGGCACCACAGGTCTCCTTACCTCCCCCAATTGGCCGGATCGGGCGGGAATCAACGAGCTCTGCATATACTCGATCAGGATCCCCACAGCTACCACTATCATCATAAACTTAAATTTCTTCATGAGTGAATTAAATAAGGACGACCTCTTCTATACAACAGGCCCAGATTTTGAGATCAACGATCCTAGTAATTTTGGCTTCAACGGCAATGAGACCCGACTTGGGACTTACAGTTATGATACCAACCAGATGACATTTGGGTGGGAATCAGATTATACTGTTGAAAGCAAAGGGTTCAACATAACTTATAGCATCGGTGAGATTTTTTTTAATTGTGTATATTTTTATTTGAATTGGGTACTCAAAAACGTATTTACAGTTGTTATCGATATGCAAAGTATAGGTTTATGAACTAAATGGAAATGTGAAATTTTGAAAATGTTATAGCATCTGTGAGTTTCTGTATAGACGGACTCAGGAGCCACAGAGCATTTTGTAAAGTGTGTGAGTGTGGGTTGTGTATGTGTACTGTGTAGGCGTGTCTATGCGGGGTGCGTGTGCTACCAAAGCGTAATGGTAATGAATATTTATATAGGTAATGCAAGTTTCTACAAGTAATGCGAATTTATTAAAGTGATGTAAATTTGTTACATTATCATAGTGAAAGTGAACCTAAAATTGTACAAAATCTAATTCTATAACTGTGATTGACACTAATTGTTCGTTTCCTCTATTTTGAAAGACTGTTATGAAATTAGCTACCCGTTGGGGCCTAAAAGAATTGCTTATTACACCATGGGCCCTTTCATATTTCAAATTGATAGAGGTATTAAAGATAAAGTTGAGTTCTGGTCATGGAATTGCATTGTAGAAGAAACGGTGTGGAACCGATCACAAAAAGTTAACCATGCATGTAGCATATAAGTATTGGTGTGTACTGCAAGGCTGTGGCCCGGTCTTGGTAAAAGTAACAAGCGCTGTACACATAAAGCTGTATATGGGACTACACAAACATGTGGCATAAACATGAGGCCCTCATTTTTTAAAGTGACTCGGTAACATTGCCTCAGATTCTGAAACAAAATCCTGGATTTAGCTTATGCTGCAGTCATAATTAGCCTATGAACCTTTATGTAAGTCAGGAATCCCATGACTTGTACAAGCCGATCGCCTGTCTGATTAAAAAGATACTTAGGCCTATGATTTGAAATTGAAATTTTATTTGTCATTTTCCTAACGGTTTTTATAACACTACAGTTTATTGGGAAAAACGAGGGTGGTAAAACCGGTCACTTAAAGATTTTTTACTTTTTTGAGCAACTTCATGATTTTTTTTAAAGCGCAATTTTGTTTAGGGCTTTAATATTATACCGTATCACAAACACCGATAACACGGTCGTAGGGCCATGCATCTCAGAATTCACATTAATAAACGATGCCTTTAAGCAATTGTATTTCATATTTAGAATATGAACGCATTTGTTAATGAGGAGGAAATATATATCTCTTGAATCCAAATTTGTATTTTTAGTCACCAAAATGTGTACAACAGCTTAATTTGTCTAATATTGGTGTGCAACTTGCTCTGTGGGCTCTTTCAAAATGGAAACAAAATATATACACTATTATATAAATCTGATATAAAAGCATTAGATTTCATCAAATTATGGTTGAAAACATGGAGAAAAAAAAGAAAGAATAACGACAAATTCTCAGATCAGTGAATTTTCAATTCTGTAATACTGGTAACCTGTATCAAAGACTTGAGAAATAACTATAGTTGTCACAGGTACTATCTTTTGACACACTTATATGCCATGAGTTCTATTTCTCCTTTCTTTTTAGACTCTAACCCTTGCATCAACGAACCGTGTCGAAACGGTGCCAACTGCCTACCTAGCGGGATTAGCTATACCTGCCAAATTTGCACAGTGCAGGACGGTGAAGAGTTTTGTGAACGAGGTAATAAATAAATAAATAATAATGGGTTCTTGTATAGCGCTCATGTCAATCAGATTTGACCCTCCTGGCACTCCCGATTATTACCTGGCTTTAGCTCGGCTGCCATACGGCGCTCTAGCATTTTAAGTAATAATTTCCTACCAGGTACCCATTTACTTCACCTGGGTGGAGTGTGGAAAATGTAGATCAAGGTCTTGCCAAAGGACATTAGTGCGGCGGCGGGACTCGAACCGCGGAGCTTGTGATCGACAGTCCGGCGACGAATCCACTCGACCGCATTCATCTGGCTTCATTTAAAGGGATGGTTGAGTTCTATTTCAATTTATCGAATATTTGTGGTGGTACACAAATATTAGAAATCGTTATATTTATGGATATTTCAGCCGTCTCTGAACCGATTTTGATCAAACAAAGATGATTTTGTCATTAAAAGTGTATTTTCTTTCAAATTTGACACTCAGTTTTTCATTATCTCACAAAAAAATATTTTGTGTAGCGCCCTCTGCAACAGAACTCAACTATTCCTTTAAGGATAATGATAAATTCTGGTCAAGCAAGTACAATGAGATAAACACTCTCTAGAAGCAATTGGAAACGTTTATCAAGCGGCACATACTAATTTGTGTATGCTATGAGGGTTTGAAATCATCTAAAATTCAATTTTGCTGAAAGTCACATGCACTGCGCACAGAAATATGTATGGACTACACACGCATTATGGCATGATATTTTGCTAGGATAATTGTTGCATTACATGGACCCGATATATGCATATATGCATATTCCGCAAATCAAAGGCCGCATGCAAAACTTTCATCCATATTTGTTTATATTCCTTTATGACGAAGTCCAGGCAGAATTATACAGCATTTGAAGAAAAAAACATCTTTGACTCTTGTTCATGTCCACACCAGGTGTTGAAGTCACAGGCACGTCCATCTCCATAACCAGCGGCAACCCCATCGTGGAACGAGAGAACCAACATCAGGTGACCTTTGACCTCAACATCGGCACTAATCCAGAGGGTGGCAGTGTGATAGGAAACAACTTGTGGGCAGTCAGTTTTTATTACAGCACAAGTGACATACCTGGAAACGGTGTTTCTTCTCCCAGCTCATCGGTAAGTTTACGTTTCATCATCACGAAGAACCGTTTACACATATTGATGAAAACTACGTTTCCAAAAATATGCAACAAAGTAGAGACGATACTAGTATACTGCGCTTTACATATCTGTGTCTTCACCAAGAAAGATAATGTTGTATATGTAGAGACCTTTGTGAAGCACAGTTGCTTTTATCTCACCTCCCCTTGCTATTACACAGCGCCCACTTATTTTGGGGTACGTGGAGATTAGTGGCTAATTAATGCAGATTGATGTCTCGCCGAATGACGTTAGTGCCGGGCTGGGATTTGAAACCTCAACTGTTGGATTGAAAGTCAATTAAAAAGAACCCACTATATCTCAGTAGCTCCATGAACATGATGTTATTGTCCTTGAGCAAGGCATATGTAGATGCTAATGGGTATCCAATAGGATGCATAGGTCAGTGTGATCAGATTATCACGTGTGGGGCCATAAAAAGGCGGCTTGGTGGAATGTTCCTGTGATGTGCGGAATAGTAATGAAGTCCAGTAACTCGGGTAATACTAGCATTGTAAGCGTTTTGATCGGTTGTAAATTGTCATCATTTGTGTTATCTGTATTATTAATACTGTATGATATATTGTCAGGTGGTCCTGACTCCCTTTCAGTCAAGAACGGGCATTGTTTCGCCTGGTGTTCCAACCACGCTGGAGGAACTCTCCGGAACTCTTAACCTGACTTTAGCGGTATGCAGAGACGTCCAGTACGTGTGCGCCATCCTCTCACGAAACCCATCATCTGACCCGCCTTTCTTTATTTCACCGGCTCCTGGTTCAGACGAAAGTGTGATGAGATCATGTGCTCCAGTCCAGTGTCGAGGCAAGTGTGGCATTATTTTTTTTAATATATAACTCACTCCTAGACCCTAATCATTGCTCGAACATAGTCACATGTTTATACACTATCACACTTGTTATTTTACCAAAATGTGTGCTGTAGTTTCCAGTGCTATTCAATTGCTATGTATGCAAGCACTGCTATGTATGAAAGCTCATTAAAAAAAACACGTTTATATATATATATATATATACCCATATATATATATATATATATACGTTTATATGTATGCATATGCCCTGTCTGTATATGCCAGCTTTCTACCAGAGGTAGAAAAGGTTCATGAAATGGAGCTTGATAAATCATGATTTTATGAGAAGTATAACAAGAAATGGTTCTTATTCAGGTAACAGCATTTATTGTTAGCATCATATAAACAAGCACTGGGTGAAAGGCTTGATTTAAGGCAGACATCTTGAAGAAGTTGCCTTTCAATTGAAGTTGTCCAACTTCAATTGAAAGGCAATTCTAAATTATTTATCCTTTGGCTATTGGAAACTGGCAGCTTTTGCCTCAGTCTGTCAGTAATCGTCTGGGAGAGGTGTCTATCACACACGTAAATGGTTTTGGATGTGTCATAGAACTCTTATCTAAATTATCCAAACCATCCTGATGAAAAATCAGCAAATTTTTATTTCATCAATTCTGCAGGGTCACAACCGATAGTATTAATAGCTGCACTTGGTGGTTTAGCCCTATTCACGTTAATTGTCATCATGATTCTCATTATAAGTTGGTAAGTACCTAGGGAAATACATCAACATCTTTTTTACAGTAATTTACTTCTGTTATGATGTAACTTGTTTATTCATTTCACAGTTGTCTTTGTTTTCTCTCTCTCTCTCCTAATTTACAAGAGATAGGATACTATTAAATTATTGAACCAATCACTCAATCAATCAAATTCTGCTATTTGGATCATTTTTTTTGTTTTAGCAACAGCCACTTCTTCCATTTTCAGAACTTTGCCAAATTTAAGTTCATCCAGAAATGAACAATAAATACTAAATACAAATTTAAAATTTGAAGAATATACATGAATGTCCTGACACGGCTCATTTAAAAAGTGATAGTAAAAATGATGCGCTTCACTGAAAGAAACTTGAATTAAAGATTGAAATGGTTGATCTTGGTACTTTCATTTTGACTCATTCAGTGCCATTAAGACGAGGAATTCGCCTGGCGTAACCAATAACCTGTTCTTAGTCAGGCTCGAGAGAGCTGTGTCACGTCGACAACGGCCAGCCCCACCGGTAAACCAACCCGACCCCGAGGCAGTGGATGAATGACACAACGTACCGAATGATCAGTTGAGAGGAGTGGATACGAACCCAGAAAACAGGGGACCTTTACACTGTGAAAAAAAATGGGCAACATTTTCAACACTTTGCCCAACGTTGTGCCAATAGTCAACCCAACCATCTATTGGGCAATATTTTCGTATTTTTCCCAACAGCTGGTCAAGATTTTCCCAACAAATGGGCTACCGTAGTCAGACAGTTGAGGGGTCATTATCTTTGCCCAAATTTTGGTCAAAATACGAAAGAATTATGCACGTGTGAAGTAGGGTACTTACGTTTACCAATACCACTGGGCAAAATATTGCCCGATAGATGGTTGGGTTGACTATTGGCACAACGTTGGGCAAAGTGTTGAAATAATATTGCCCAAATTTTTCACAGTGTACCTGGCCGACCAAGACGGGGTTTCCATTTGTATGATAACAGGTTTTTAGGATTAATGAGAACAAGAAGCGATCCTGAGGGGCGGCGCTGGCCCTTTTAAAATGGGGGAGGGGCGGGGTGTCGGATCATGGTTTGTCTACAAAAAACAAACAAATAGAATTTCCATTTTTAGAAAGGAATAAGGCACTAAAGTTTTCAAATTGCCCAAATGGGATCATACTTGTCAAACTTCAAATTTTGCCGACAGATGTTCGGAAACCACGATCAAAAATGTTGAAAAACCTAAGGCAGTTTTGATAGCCCATTGAATTGCGAACATGACTACAACATATTGAGTAATCCGAACAGGAATTAACACGTACTGAGAAACCCTCCTCCCCCGCCCATACCAAAACCTTGTAGCTTCATCTTTGTGACCCCTCGTTGACCCCTATTTGACCTAATTGATTGATTCTATATGAACTCTTATTTTTTTAACATCTTCTTGTACCTACGTCTGTATACAAAAAATGATAATCTGATCTGTGTTTTGAAGAATTGGTTAATAACAGCTTTGAAATATATTTATTTATTTTATTCAGCCCGACGTTTGAGTAAATAATGAAACAAAATAAGGGCATACTGAATCAATAAGCTGATAACAAGTTTTCACACTTTTAATACTGAGAAAGCTACCCTGTTTAATAAAATAGCATTTGTCAATCGTAGAGATATGGATTGCATTTGTAAACTTTATAAGACTATGTCAGAAGAAAAAAAAAGTATATTTTATTCTAAAGCTTCAAGAGATAAGAGATGAGTGAGGTATGTAGACTGCTTTGATCTATCGGTGCCAATGATTAAACGGAATTCGTGTAGATATATTTTTTTTTATTGCATTTCAAAATTTGATTTGCCTAGAAATGTCCTCATCAGCTGCATATTGAGGTTGTTACTTTAATGATATCCTAGAAATACAAATTGAGAAATATCATTGTAGATGTGTCGTAGTCGAGTTGGTTTAAGCACTTGACTTGAAATTCGAAGGTCGTGGTTCGATCCCCGACACGGCACTAATGGCTTTTGGAAAGACATTAACCTAAATTTGCCACTCTCCACCCAGGTATTAAATGGGTACCCGGTAGGATGCGACAAATTATGTGGTTGGATGAGCAAGTGGCGCTTGTAAAATAACGACTGGCCGGAATGGTCCCAAGGGAGTGAAGAATGTGCATACATTGTGTGCGGGTAAGCATGAATCCGATGACCAGGGTAATAATATGTACTGCGCCTAGAAACAAAGTATTATGCGCATTATAAATGTGAGCTATTTTTTATTTTTGTTGTTATTGGTTTAACATATTTATTTAGGAGTATGTATTCGGGATTTCTTTCTTACAATGAAATATACGAACATATTTTGAATGTACGTTCAGAACAGTATAACATTCTTTATAAAAAACATATAATGACTGAATTATATAGGTTATTTGAAGAGTATGAAATGCCCAAACCAAGCAGTCCTTTTGCACAAGTTTTTTGAGAAAAATGTAAATAAAACCCAAAACATAGTACACGCAAATACGGAGCCTCTATCACAAACTTGAATATTTAGTACTTAACAATTACAGATTACTGTATTTCCCACAATTATTCTACACACTACAATTAATGTATACTTATTTTTAGACACACTATAAGGATTTGTTTTTCAAAATTTGTTTATGTATGATTTTCTTGATGACTTGATTTTTTGGTTGTTTTGTTTTACTTGCTGAGTTTACATTTATATTTGAAATTTAATCTGTATTCTTTCTGGTATATCATGTTTACTATTCACCATGTAATAATGTTTTCATGTATATTTATGTCTTCATATGTATTTTATGCTATGCAGGGCCCCCAAGTATAACAGTAGTTTAACTACTGATGGGGCTACCCTGTTGAAAAAAAAACGAAATAAATAAATATTCGCAGTATTCGTAGAAATAAACAAAATGGTAAAAATCGAAAATGCTAGACTATAGTAGAAACAATGTAAATCATAACATTGAATTTTTTGAGACGATGGCTGCCAATTAGTTTGTTAGTTTGTTTAATATGGTAATTAAGAAAAGTATTTTTCTGTGGTATGAATGTGGTTTAGCCAAATACTGGGTCTCTTTTCTTATCAACAACAGTTAGGATGTTTCATGTACTTATAGGGCAGCTTTTCTTCTAAAATGAATTTTGTATTTGTTTGCATTTAATGTACTTTGCTTCTTTGTAAGTAAATTTGTACTATACATGTAGTAGTATTTGTTTTAATGCGTTTCATTTCTGTCATTTCCTTTTTCTGTCAAGATCTTTACAAAAGTTGTATATTGTTTATGCGAAATAAAAGTAATGACTGCTGAATTAACAGATTGTCTTCTCAACTTGCGAAAGAAAGCTCACATTATTACGCTTCGTAATATAAGAGTTGTAATCTTATGTCGGTGGTGCAGTGACGGGGCTGTTTACGGTGGCTACTTGCTCCTCCAAAGCTTCCACAGACCCCCTCCCCCACTACACAGACATAAATACACATACACACGCTAAAGCACACACATTCCCACGCCCTCTTCGCGACATCTCCACTATTAAATCGCCAGCTCTTGTAGAATCCTACCTGAACACCACCACCACCCTCACACCCACAGAAAAATTCCCGCAACATCCGAACATACATAGAAAAATATATTTGGTCATTGGTCGCCTTTTATACGAGGCTTTTATGTATTGATCCCGATGGTTTCATGACAATAAAGAGCGCCATCACGTGGCGCTACAGCCACAAGAAATTGTATTCATTCCTTTAAATACACTGTTGGTCATAAAGGTGGAATAATTTCTTTTTACCCTAATTTATGGAATGATTTTGACAATAATTTGTTCCTAATAGATCTTGATGATAGTAAACAATAGTAACAATTCTCAGATTTTATTACTTCGATTTTATTACTTCGATCTTGTTACTGACGTACATGATTATAATACAAGAAATAGACGATTCAACTTTAACTTACCAGAAAGAGTAGGTAGTATTGGAAA
Source organism: Strongylocentrotus droebachiensis (assembly GCA_035222895.1). Lineage (NCBI taxonomy): Eukaryota > Metazoa > Echinodermata > Echinoidea > Camarodonta > Strongylocentrotidae > Strongylocentrotus > Strongylocentrotus droebachiensis. Next base: position 156,577 of record JAVYIG010002061.1, on the reverse strand, counting down.
TTCGTTTTATTACAATGCCATAAAACATTGGAATTCCCTTCCCAATGGTGTAAAAGAAATAGGAAACTATGATCATTTTAAGAGGAAATTAAAGGAATACCTAATACTTGACAGTCAGAGAAGAGAAGTGAATGACATGTTATATGATTGAAATTTTTATTCTTCTGTCGGTTCATACCTTTTCATGTTGTATATACTTATGTTTTCGTACGTTATAGAAATTCTACAAATTCATCATTATTTTCCTCTTCTTCCTTCTCCTCTTTTTCTTCTTCTCCTTCTTCTTTTTCTTCTTGTACTTAATATCATTTCTATCATCAGTTTAATGTTGTTATTATTATTATTATCTTTAATAAGTAGTTCTTTTAATTTTCTTATCTGTCTGTAAATATTACTATTTTAACTTATTAATTTTATACATGTCTGTAAGGGACCCCACTGGAAATAAGCTCTCGAGCTTTCGTGGGTTATCCTGTTCAAGCTGACTTATTTTTGATCTGTTATTATTGTATATTGTTGTATGTTGGAAGCTTGTCGAATGAAAATCAATCAAATCAATCAATCAATGAGAATTGGCGAGTGTTTGTTTTGCGTGACTGCTAAATAATCTGTATGCTACTATGCTTATAAACTAGGGTACCTACGTCCTTCAGTCATAAGTGACAGTAATGAGGATTAATGCCTCACAAAACAGCACTAATATAGCACATCGACACGGTTTTGATCATTTTTATTTATTTATTTATTTATTTCTAATCTTTTCACAGGGTAGCCCATTCACCAACAAGTAGTGGTCTTCCATGGGGCCCTGAATGAACATATTTACATCGTTTATAACATTTATACAGAACAGTTACAAAAATAATACTCGTTTGCAAAATAAACATATATCATTAACCTAGTAAACATTAATGTCAATAGGAAAATATTAATTAAGTCGCAATTATGTGAATAAGTCATGTAAATATTACAGAACATGCACGTATTGTATGTACGGCTGAGCCAATCACAAATTACAACTATGTTTAAACAATCTCTTAAATGAATTGACAGAGGAAGCCGTTCTCAATGAATTATCTAGCTTATTCCATTCAAATATGGAAGAAACAATTGGGCTACACTTATAACAATCAGTGTGAAATCTATGCACACGTAAACATCCACTGTCTATTTGCCTTGTATGATGCTCATGTACATCATTAGGATTGATTAAGCCTACCTGAAGGTAAGAAGGTGCTAAGTTATGAACGCATTTATATATCATCATAACGCGACTTAACTCAAACCGCTTGTCTAGTGTCATCCATTTAAGACTTGTGAACAAATCAGCCGACGGTGTGTCATATGTCTTGTTCAATATTATTCTTGCGGCCCTCTTTTGAATTTTTTGCAGCTTAGTTGTATGAGAATGAAATCGGTTCGACCATACAACAGAGCAGTAATCTAATCGTGGCAACACTAGACTGTTATAAAGTAACTTTAAGGATTTTTGAGGCAAAAAACTCTTTGCTCTCTTTATCATGCTAATGTTTTTCTGGGTAAGTTTACTTACGTTTTCGATTTGTTTAGACCATTTCAATTCTTCATCTATCAAAAGTCCTAAGCATTTGGTGAATTGAACTCTTTTGATCAAATTGCCGTTTAATGAAATGGTGAAAGATTCAATTTTCTTGAGATTAGCAGGAGAGCCAATTAACATGACACAGGTTTTTTTCAGTGTTAATAACAAGACGATTTTCCTTAATCCATGCCATGACTCTATTTAACGCAACAGTTAATTTTTCTTCCACAACAGTTGCATCATTTGCACTGACGGTAAGTGTCGTATCGTCAGCATACATATCTATGATACCTTCAGAAGTACATTCAGGTAGACTATTAACATATATTGAACCTTGTGGCACACCTAATTTGATGGTTGAGGATGCGACTTGGCTCCTTTGAATTGGGTCACTTGTTGTCGATCCCCTAAATATGATTTGAACCAATAAAAAGTCCTATTACTACAACCTATACAAGCTAGTTTATGTAGAAGTAGCTCATGGTCAACAGTATCAAAAGCCTTACGAAGATCTATGAAGGCAACTCCAGAAATTTCTTTGTTATCAATATTCAACGACCATTGATTTACAAGTTTTGCAAGGGCAGTAGCTGTTGAATGTTTAGGTCTAAAACCAGACTGATTAGGGTGTAATAATTGATTCACGTCCAAGAATTCACTGAGTTGTTGGTGGACGGCCCTTTCTATAATTTTACTCACGATAGGTAATATTGAAATGGGGCGGTAATTATTCAAAGAAGAAATATCTCCAGATTTGAATATTGGTACTACCCGAGCCTTTTTCCATTCACGTGGAACAACTCCTGTAGACAGGGATTTGTTAATGATATCACAAAGAGACTCTGCGATAACATTCTACGTCATCTTTAAAAGTTTACAGCTGATGTGATCTTCACCAGTTGCTTTATCTATACTCAGATTATCAATCTGTTTCAATACAAAATCCTCAGTAATCAAATTCAAATTAAATTGCGAATGAGTTGGACCAATATTATTATGAGGCCTCACAGTTACGAGGCCATTGTTTTGCCACGGAATCGTGACTGTACGCAGCGGGGGCTAGGGTACGGGGCGCCCCCACGAATTAAAAAAAAAAGCAAAGAAAATGAAATAAATTATCAATAATTTATTGCATTTTCCCCCGGTCCCCAACAGGAAATAATCCTCTGTACAGCCATGCATTATGTTTTAAGGCATGTGTTGCCGCGTCATATCTGAGCGAGGCAGTAGTGGAATCATACTTTATCCATCATCACAAACCCTTTGATTTGCATTGATTCGCAAGAAGGGAAATAAGTTCTTCCTTTAATTAAAAATATTAGCTACAACATTGGGAAATAAGAACTGCCTATTGCATTGGACTTCCGGAACTTATTTATCGTCAACATAAGGTTAAGACGGTAACATTTAAAGAAACTTTCAACGTAATCATCTAACGTAGGAGATTGAAATTACACTCTTGTTGTAGGATTCACTTCGTTTTTAGTTATTTTCACTTCAAAGTATTATTTTGAATTATTCACTTTGAATGAGGATATCCCTGATATAAAAGTGGATTTCCACTCAAAACAGAAATGATCCTTAATATGCCTCGTCAAAGAGTTGCCAATTTCGCAATTTTGCCAATCTAATCCATTTTAGGTGCGTAACGTTTAGCACTCACGATCTGTGTCTTCAAATTTGCATTTGAGTCAATCAAATTAACACGTTTCTCAATATAATTCACGTTTCATGCACATTTTTCGTCAAGCTTTCATTCAATTTAGGATGACCAGCGTTAATTTTAGACCTATTGTCACAACTTTTGAACATCTTTCGCTTTCTCCTCATTCCAAGAGTCTGTGCTCTTTCATTAACCCTTCTCTTCCACACACACAATCTCCGGAATGGGAAAAGCATTGGGGAAAAGAATCATTGGTATCGAGGGGGTAAGGCGCCTCTTTTGTAGGAAGGTGTCGAAGTGATGTTGTTGAATCGCACACCCAATTAGGAATGAAAAGATGCATCCATTGCATGCATTGTCTGACACGTTGACGTCTAGTGTTTTCGTTAACACTGATGACACTATGACTAGATAAACATGACACGTCGACTCTCAGAATAATTTGTTCACTTTTCAAAGCTTGATCATCTATTTTTAAACTTCACTGTGTAACGTTAGGAGTTTAAGGTCATCCGTAGATAAAAGCCCATTCTGTTTTCATCCTTAGTCTTTATTCCTATGTATGATTTAGTTCATGCCACCTACAATAGATTCGGGATTAAACCATGCTCGCTATTTATTCTTGTCATTCACCTTTCGATATAGGCCTACCTATTTACAATATGCTTTCAAAAAAACAAAAAAAAACAGATACTACTCTTCTTTCTCCTCCGCGTCCTTATATGTCATGATGGTATAGAAAGAAATAAAGAGAGAGAGAGAGAGAGAGAGAGAGAGAGAGGAAGAGAGGGATAAATTATATTGATTTTGATTTTGTCTCCACCCAATACATTTCGCGATGAATATTTTGTTAACATACACATGTCAGAATTCCTGCCTTTACCATATTATTGCGCAACTCATGCCAAGCAAACCGACTTTTGTTCACTGACATCTAGAATACCGCAGAATACCTCACTAAAAATGAGAGGGAGGAATAGAGAAAGTGGGGTTGAGACAGAAAGAGAGAGAGAGAGAAAGAGAGAGAAGAGAGAGAGAGAGAGAGAGAGGCAGAGACAGAGACAGCCAAACAGATATAGACAGATAGATAGAAAGAGAGAGGGGGAAGAGAGAGAGAGAGAGAGAGACGGGAGAGGGGGATGGGATAGAGAAAGAGAGGGAGAGGGAGAGAAAGAGTGTGTGAGAGAGAGAGAGAGAGAGAGAGACAGGCAGGCATACACACAGAGATAGAAAGATATATATGTATATAATTATATATAGAGAGAGAGAGGTAGGAAGAGAGAAAGATAGAGTGAGAGATAAAGAGAGGGAGGGAAGAGCAAGCGAGATAGAAAGAGAGCGATTAAGAGAGAGAGAGCGTGAGAGAGGGAGAGAGAGAGATAGAGAAGGAGAGAGAGAGTGAGAGTGAGAGAGAGAGAGAGAGAGAGAGTGGGACTGGACATGGCACAATAGGGAAAGGGAGAGCGAGATAGAGAGAGCGAGAGAGAGAGAGAGAGAGGGGGAAAGAGAGATATACATGAAAAAGGACGGCGGAGAAGTCAGGAAGACAATAATAATGCAAGAATGCAATATAAAAATAAAGTGTCGTCAAATCATTTTTCTATTGTGCTCGGTTGACAAGCGAGTGGGTTGGGCATTGTTTGGCGACAACCCTTTTTTCTCTCTCTTTCTCTCCTTTTACCATTTGTGTTCCCTCCACCAACTGGTATTCGGCGTATACACGCATAATAGCAAGCGTCCATATCCACTGCATGCAAACAGTGAATTGTATTCAAGCCGTCTCGCTTCGTTGAAGGAAAAAGTTTAAGAGTAGTGAAAGAAGTTCTCTATAATCACGGAACAGGTTGCAACTGCTACACTCAGTTTTACCCAACAGCTGATCTTGGACACCGTCAGCTGGGAAGGGAAGGCGTTCCAAGTTGCGTTTTGTCATCTGTTTCGATTACGGATTGGTCCAGGAAAGGGAACAGTTTCGTACCTTCGAAAATGTGACTGTCCATTTTGGGATTAACCTAGTTCTATAGTGCTCCTTTGCCTCGTTTTCAAAAGACGAATTGAAATCGGTTGGATTACTGTTTACAAATTGGACCAAACTTGTTGAGGGATCACACTACTTTAGCAGAACCAGACTCCGGTGTTACGATACACGTTCGAATGTACTTTTCGACACATTCTTAGTCCATTGACATCGTGTACAGGTCCACTAATTTTGTAAGAAACTTGAGTAATTCTTGAAACAGTCTGAAGTAGTTGACGGATATTTAGTGGCTGAGCTGAAATCCAGCGAGCGTGTTTTGTCACCATGGTGCATGGATTGGAGCGGATAAGATAATCTAATCCCATATACGACGTGGAACAATTCAAAATATTGTGTTGGATAATCAACCAGCTCCAATAATCCAGAGAGTTATACTGGGATAGAAGGTAAGTGATAATTATCAGTGACGTTGTAAATGTTCGTTAAAAGTTACATTGTAAAATCGTACGCCTAAAACTTCTCGTGTAAGAGCAATGCACACGAATACAGTTATATTTGAAAGGTAGAAAGTGACAAACAAGTTAAAGAATATCAAGTTGCCGTAAGGAATGAATAAGATATTTGACTTGAAATATATACCTACTTACACACAACATCCAACATGCCTCCTTGATTGTCACGATATTCGGTATAAACAGAAAATGAAGAGTAAGTAATTTTGACAATATTATTTATCTTGGAATGTTTGGATCAATAACGGAGCTTTTCTGGAAATTTCATACAGAAAATGGCATATTGATATAGTTAACATAGTTTTAGCTTTATCTGTGATATATACGATGAACTTTAGCAACAGAACATACCTGTGCATTCAACCCACAAAATGCATGCCAAGGGCTGGCCGTACTATCAAGTTGGAGATTATGCTATAGGCCTCATATTTTCCCAAAGATTGACTTGTATCGAAACAGTATTATCCATTTTACACGCAATACAATGTAAGTTGTAAATAAACATTAGAGATTCTGTGAAAATGGTTTGCTAAATATTTAGGCTATGAGAAGCGATGGCTCTACGTTTGGCCTTTTAGATTATGTTAAAGAGTATTTCAGATGAATTAGAGTATAATTTCTCTCTAAATGCCGATATCAGAGTAATAATGTGGGGGTCAAACTTATAAACTGCACATACACGCACAAAAACGTTTTTTATGTAAATACTTCAAAATGACAAAGGTACCACACGTGATTACCCGAGTACAAATGTTTCTTTATATACCCCAAGGGGACCTTCGGTGTTTATTTTCTTTTCATGAACCGATGCATGTATTCACATTGTATTCACAATGTGCTATAGTCGTGTACACCTTTAGCATACTACATAATGTTGTAACTTTACCGACTTGCTCCTACATAACATACTCATGACAATTGCATTGTATACAGTGGACGTTTGACAAAAGATATATAAATACATTAATGAACAGTTTCCTTACACACACCTAATTATTGTGCAGATGAACAACAACGAAAACATACTACCCATTCTCTCCAACCGGCGCTATAGTTCTCTTTAGAACTATAAGCTCAAGAAAGATTACCAACAGTCCTTTGCAGGACTACACACACACTCAATAAAGAAAGATTACCGACAGTCCTTTTCAGGACTCCCCAATCCTCCCCCTCTTTCTCATGGTGCAAACGTAAGCCTACTGTATAACGAAAACATGTGAAAGGATTTAATAGTATAGTAACGAAAAAAGGGATTATGTTTTGTTTTGACAAGTTTCATTCCTATTTCTTGTTTCTTAAAAGAACTACACTGTTGCCCCTGAAGTTTGAATAATATTTGTCAAATCTTTTCATGAAATTGTTGTGATATTAATAATATATTCTTGATAGATAAAAGTTTATCATTTTTAGAGCTTTTCTGACCAGTCTCTATATAGCTCTTTAGATTTTTCAATATAGTTCTATGGAGGTAATAACTTATTTCATCAAGAATAAACCATATTGTCACAATCATTTCATGAAATAAAGTAGGAAAAAGTTAATTTCAACTTTATGGGCAATATTGCGACTGCCTAAAATAATATAAAAAGACATTGCTATTCTCTGTCATTAACTCCCTTCACAATCTCTATTAAAATATTTTCTTTTCTTTCTAAAATGTGTTCTGTAATTATGTTTATAAAGTTTAAATACGCAGGCTACAATATTGTCTGTCATTTCTATAAAAGACCTTTCCATTAATTCACATAATATCCTTTTAAACATGGATATCTTTTTTAATTTGGTCTGCAAGACTACTATCACGTATATATTTGGGCATCGTTTTATTAAATCGTCACAAGTACAAGTTCACGGGCATCCCATTAAAACGCGTTAATTTTGATACACGTGTTTCAATGGGATGTCGGTGAACTTCTACTTAATGGTTCCATGAATACTGTCCTGATCTCATTACAACAGTTATCCAATATCAATTCAAACATTCAAATTGTTTCAATACAAAATACATCATATGCGAAGCAAAACACAATGTAAACTATCCACACTGTTGCATAATTATCGTTTCATATAAAAATGGCGTTCCAATATTTGCTTCGACTACAATTGCTCTACGGGTGCTTTATTTCGTCAGAGTTATAGGGTTAGGATAGGGTTGCCATTCGGGTCTTAAGGTTACAATTGGGTTTAAAGTTAAGTTTTGAGTTAGCATAGGGTTATGTATAGTGTTTAGTCCAGAGCTGAAGTTAGGATCTTGATCAGTTTAGAATCGTGTTCGTGGGGTTAAACACCATTAATACTTTTTTGCGGGTATTATACAGGTAGCTCATTGACAGATCACTGAAGCACAGTGCAATAAGTTGGTCGGATCTTCAGAATCTGTCCACCAAAGGTATCAAAGGTCACATGTTGTAAACATGGATTGTCCCGTTTCCACACCTGAACGCACCCTTATTCACTCCTATTGTGCTTGTTTAAATCCCTGAATTGTGCCGATTTCCCATGGTATGTCGGCACGATAAGATTCAGTCACTAGTGACTAACGGTTGAATTTCTATGGATTTATTTTCTATGGACGCCCATGATTTTTGTTTCTTCTTCAAGATTCATTGATATAAAGTCATGATAAGCAAACGTCGGGGCAGTGGGGTGCTATTTCTCATTCAGTTGAATACATAGTTGCAGTCTGAGCATGAGCACATGACGGCCATCAGACCAAATTGTGAAATACACAGAGAAAGTTATGTAATCATTATTCATTTATGCACAAGCAGTGCACTCCATTATACACAGGTGGAAGTATTCTTTAAAAAGGGGAAACAAAGGCTATTTATGTAGCCCCTCCATTGCTGTAGGAGTGATTATTTCAAAATGTAAAAAGTGGAACCTCTTCATGTTTTGAAGATCTGTGGATATTCGGGGTTATTTGGGACATGTGCTAACCGTGAACTGGCCTATTGATGTATATAATTTGATGTATTTATTTGTTTGTCATAATGGTTACCCAATTTTATGGTTATGTTATAGAAGCCACAAAGAGAAACAAGGTAGCGATTAACGATATTGGAAATGGGTATGGATCCTTTGAAATATGGGAAGGGTATCTATTTACCCATTCCTAGTTTTCCTTTCAAATTTAAAGCAATTTAATAATTTAAAAAATCAGAATCAATTCAATGAAAAGTAAAGCAATACGTGAATTAACACAAGTACAATGACGATAATCATAACCAGGTCCATGTACTTATTCAAAGCCAAGCAGTTACTTTTAACAGTGCATCATAGAATATAAAATGCTAGAGAATTTTAAGAGCATAGCAACACAGGAAAGAAGACGTAAATCCATTTAGCATAAGTTTGTTGCTAGTCGTCTGTGCAAACAGTTTTAAATTCAAGAGGTGAAAAGAGGATTAAACGAAGAACGGAAGAGCAAGCGATGAAAAAACTCGGATGAAAGAAGCCAGTAAGTATACTGCAACAATTACATGATAATGGCAGAGATACATAGAACTTCATGATGGCAAATTTTTAATGAAGAGTAAGATGAAATTAATCATATTTGATGACAATGCGTAATTATGGCATTCATCGTTATGATACTGTAATTATCTATTGTCATACCCACGCATTATTATTGAAAACATTATTCACCTGCTAAGATTTGTTCATATTCAGAATCGTTCGGGCATGCACAAATCAAACATAGATTCGGCACAAATATTAACCAAGCTGTTACCATTACATTATCATGGTATAGTATAAAACAGGCTACAGTAATGTGATTTGATTTCTACCTTTCGTATCTGATTTGCCATATAGTAAGAGGAGTAAGAGGTGTATCCTTGCCTACTTATGGTATATACTATCATTCATCGTTTACATCTCTCCATGTATTGAGATAAGATAGTGTGTGCTATTAATCAGACTACCTTCAATGGAGGTTGACTTCAATCTGGTGACGATATATCTCTGTCGAAAGTTAATGTAGATTGCTCCTCATTACATGTTTAAACTTTAAAGCACAACGTTTTTTTCTGACGTTCATAAATCATCCCGAGTATAGTTACATGTATTTTGAGTTTTTACATGAATGCAATTTGTAGAAAGAAGTATATACCATTATCTATGTGGGTTTCGCCCTTGAGAAAGTTTGTAAGAAGTAACAAGCGTCAACTTATAAATATACATATTTATTAAAATGGCAACTTACAATAATGAATATAGGAATATACAAAATATCAACCTCTAGATGGACATGAAAACAGAATGAAATTGTGTATTCTTTTCGAAAAGCAGAGTCAGAATATATTTCAGCAAAAAAATGACTTCCATAACATTTCAAGTGAGAATATCAGTAAAATATTTGGTTTTATCGCCCAAAGCTTTTATCAAGCACACCTTGAATATTCAAAGTTTTGTGGCGAAATCTGAGAAACCTTGAAGTTTGATTTTGATTGATAATTTTACGGATTCTGTTTCAAGTTCGTTCTTGTGTTTATCAACAATTCAGAAACCAGCTCTCGATTTGTTTAATTCGACCACATGATACGTCAGATTTATGACCGAATTACTTTAACAAATCGATGGGAAAATGACCAGTGTAATTACATTTGTGGCACGACTTGTTTTCTAGTGGCATGGTTGGTTGTTTGTTTTCATATATATAGCATCAAATAAGAGACAATTTTGTGGAGAATTCAGACCCAGATAACTTATGACAGAGAGAGAGAGAGAGACAGACACAGAGAGAGATATATAGAGAGGGAGAGAGAGAGGGGGAAAGAGAGAGAGAGGGAGGGAGAGAGAGAGAGAGAGAGGGGGGGGGGGGAGAGATTATTTGAACTTTTGAATAAAGAGAAATAGCCATCGAAACTAACACCCTAATGGTTTGAGCCATCTCTTGCCAAAGTCATTCATCGTTCCATTTTCGTCCAGAAAGGGTCGTCCTCATTGCGATTTCTTTTCTAGTTTCGTAACTATTCTTAATTTTAGTCAATTATTTGTCACCAGGGCGGTACCGGGTTATTGTTTGAATGCCATACATAATCATGAATTTTTAGTGATATGATCTTTTGTGGGCAAAACTGAGATCAAGTATTTTCTCGTCACGATGAATCATTAAGGGCGATGAAATTCTACCTATAATCACACATAAGCTTAACAAAAGAAGATATGAAAATATGAAACAAAAAATGTAATTAAGGTTCTTTCATCAGGTGAATACACGAATGGCGTAACATTTCTCATAAGAACTCATTCTTACATATTTTTTAAACACCTTCTTGCTAAAGACAGGCACGTAGCCACGGGAAGGGGGGGGGGGCACGTGCCCCTAACCAATTTCTTTTGCTAGATCGATTGAACTTTTTTAGACCCCTTTTTTTTTTTACCTCGATCGCTTACATGTATGTGCCCCCCCCCCCCCTAAACATCAAACTCTGGCTACGTGCCTGGCTAAAGAAAGAAGGAATGGCAACTGTAGAAATCCCAAACGATTTGACAGCGTACGTGTCATGGCAATCAAGGACGTGGTGCCACGTTGGAAACTTATGGCTCAAACAAAGCAGGTCTTCTAACTCAGAACCTTATTAACAGCAAAAAGAAGAACGACAGTCTCTCTTAATCTTAATTTTTATTGAAAACAAAATGTCGAGTAAAAATGTTCCCAGCACGATGTTAATTTTGTGTACGACCAGAACTTTGGTAATCATGCCAAACTCGGTCGATTTTGGCTCAGATGGAGCGTGCTTTTGCAACATAATTATTAACCGAGGTGAGCATGACATTGTCAATAATTGGTCGGAAACCTAATTGCCCTCATGCCGTTCATGTTGGGTAATAATTTACCCAACAATTCGAACCCTCCTTAATACCCCTGATTCACATCCGTGTTTTAAATCTTCTTTATTGCTTTAAAAAAAACGGAATGACAAAGCCCAAAATATCTGCACCATTCGAAAGTCTTGAATTCCATGGCCACCGAGTCGTTCAGCCATGTCAATTAAGCTAGACTAAAGGCTATAGGCAAGACTAAAATCCTAGACCGATTATGAGAACGACATTCCCCTCCACAATCCCCAAGAAGCTCTAGGCCCTATGTAACGGTCGTTGGTGTCTTCTGAACTTGACTAACACCCTTGGGGAGTGGCATAGCACACTAATACCAAAGCTTTAACGGTTTGACATCTTATCATGTCATAGTCACCAAGGTGTTCAGTTCAGGACTCAAGCTAAAATAAATGGGTCTTGGAACCTTATAGGCCGATACCGACAGCAATATGGGAACATGGTCCCTCAGTTCAAGCATTTACATCCATATTCACAACCATTTCTGGCATGACCTCTTTATACTTAGTAAAATCAGAATTATATCAACCCTCCTTTGCCTCGCAGTTTGACAATCTAAAGGCAGAACTAAAGCCCTAGACAGACAGCCGAATGAGAACAACAGCCCCCTCCAAACGTCTTTTCATCGTCACAATGGTATCAGGTTCAGTACTTTGGGCTAAAAGCACATTTGGGGCTCTAGATCACCAGCAATGTGTGAATGACAGTCCGTTCAACCGTTCCTCAACACTCATTAATCTCTTCATTATCATCCCTCAGTAAGCTTTATAGACCTTTCTTAACCCCACTATTCTCTCAACTTGTTTAACACCCTTACGAATTTGTCAAACACGTTCCATTCTTCTACATTTAGACATCCTTACATCATGGCCCCCGACTCCACCTAGGTGTCAAGTTCAGGATTGAGAGCTAACAAAAAGGGTCTTGGAACCATGTACCAACAACAGTATGAGAATTGCGGTCCCTCTGCCACTCTTTACGTTCTTAACACCCCCCCCCCCCCCCCCTTCACAACTATTTCTTGCATAACCTCTTTTTGGGTTAGTAAAACCACAATTATAATAATGCGCCAACCTCTCGCCATCCCCTCACCAGGCTCACGAAATGACCGTCTTACATCTCATCGTCACAAGGGAAACCGGTTCAGGATCAAGAGCTAAACCAATTTTGGAACTCTGGGCTATAGAGAGAGACAGTCCGCTTCATATTTCTTCAACTCTCAACGAACTCCAAGCCCTTGGATGCCATTCCCACATAAGCATTAAGCTCATCTTAACCTCACCGTCCTCTCAACTTGTGCAACACCCTTTCTGATTGGTATAACCATGGACCTACACAGTTAGACATCGTTACAGCAGGTGTCAAATTCAAAGCGTTCAGGACTTGAGGCTATATAAGCCGAACTTCATACCCTAAGACCAACACCAAATGTGAGACACCAATGTGAGAACATAAAGCGCGTTGACCGCGAAGCTAAACTGATTATGCACGCATTTTGCCCCTTGAATCCGTATATAAGTTCAAGACTTTAAAAGCTTTCATCATATTTCACACTTCTGTTTGTTCTCGATTCGAATCCTCACCTCTGTCATGCAGTCATACCTTAGGTATGACTTCCTAACACCTTCCTTTCATTCACATCCTTCTCGATAAGAAAAGATGAAAAGGTAGAGGTCAAGAAACATCAACAATCTTTCTTTACCCTGTCTGGTTTCACGAGTTTGTTCCATTTGTGTGGTTCTAGCTACAAGTTTTCGAACAATTGCAAATGTTTTCTTAAGCCATTGCTGTTTTACCCCTGAACTTGTGATATGGTGCCACCGTACCCAGAACTTTAACGCCTCCTTAAGAAAGAAAAAAGAGCCAAATTTTGCATTTCTTTTGCGTTTCTATTTCAGTTTTAGTCATTCAGTCTTAACTTGCACTGTAAAAAAAAAATTGTTCATTGGTAATTTTTACGTATTTTTTCCATGTAGAATTTACTTGAAAACATAAGTTTTGCCACTTACGCACTAAATTTAAGTCTTGCTAACTCAAAATTTCAATTTAGTAGAACATACGTGGAATATTTAAGTAAAATCAAATACATAAAAACTTTAAGTAATTTCAGCTTGTATTAATTTAGTAATTTTAACTAAAAATCAGAAATTATACGTATTACTCAAACAATTTATGTTGATTATTCTTATCTTATTAAAGTAAGGACCGATGCAGTGCGTAATAGAAATATTTACATAATTTATGAATATTCATTAAGACCAAATTAAACTCTTTTTTAAATAAAACAATTCTTTTTTGTGGTTGAATGAAAATTTAAGGACTTTATGACATTTACTAATTCATTTAACATGGCTAAGCAAAGACAAGACAATTTTTAATTGTTACCCAGTTCAAAACAAATAAAAACTTGATATTTCAAGAAATTGTCAACCAATTTTCCTTTTAAGATGCTACGATCAAGTATATATCAAATTTGGAGCCTTTCAATATGTGTCGAATTGAAGCGTATGTGTTAGTGATTAGTGATTAATCTTAAATAGAAGTAGTGAATGATTAGTGGATGTTACTTGTTAGATTAGATGGGTACCAAATCGTGCAATATGTAATCCTATCATAGCTTTTTTTTTAATTATCTAAAATGATTACAATACTTAAATTATTTACGTTAATGTAACTCGATTTAACTGAGTAAAAATTTATTCAGCAAAATAAGTAAATTCTACTTAAGATGCCGTAGGTAATATTTACTTAATCAAAATAAGGCAATTCTTTTCCTCAATTTTATTGAGTTATTTCGACTATTATTTTTTTTACAGTGTGTGCATCTGGTCCTTCTTTCTGCATTCCGCATTTCCACTCTATATTTTGTCATTTGTGTGTTCAATGTTTTCTGTTTCTTTTATTTAATTCCTTGACTCTCTCTCTCCTTTTCGCAAAAGTTCACGTATAATATGAAGTTTTGTCTCTTTATAATATGTCAACGCTATTCTCGTCATGAACAAAATATGGAAGTCAATCGCAGTGTGATTTTTGCTTTTAGGCTTAGAAAATCTTATTCATTCAAAACCGAATCAAAGCAATTAATCTAGTTTCCACTGTAATTCTTTTTCCACCGTAAAACCTTACCGTCGGTAATGAGACGTAGGTTTAATTTCCCACAACAACAATGGGTGTCACATATTTGTTCTTGGTGAATACAAATTCCACAAGTTCATCAACAATATTTCGACAAGTGTTGCTATTCCCTCAACCCACACTATTTACACAACTGATACAGTTAAAGTAATTTTCACTCATTTACAAGCAACAGAGCGATTTTGCACTGTTCCAGTCCAGCGAGGCCCAACCAAAGATTTTACTCAACCGCCTGAAGTTGTTTAAAATACCATGGACAAAACTCTTAAGCCGGCTCGCATTTTCTCTATATATTCAAATCACCGACTCGTGAAATAGTAAGCAATGGAACTATTTTGATAGTGAATAGAAAGCCTGGTACACAAAACATCTTTAGTGTATAGTGTTATAAGCTATAAAGATGTATTATTAGTAAAAAGCAAGCAAAACCTGTATAAAGTTACTTTTAGTTTGAAACTCTTTCAATCGATTTTACTAGCGAGTTATCATGTCATATCTAAAAGTTCTGCAAGTGTTAGTCAAATATTTGAATTTTGTTATTTATACGTCTAACCTTCTATAATAAAATAGAAAAAGCGGAGGAGTCGTGTTATAATGGTTATCTCACTTAAATATCAATCTAAGGGTTGAGGGTTCGAATCCCAATCAGACACTAACGTCCTTTGGCAAGGCATTAATGCACACTTGCCACTCTCCACCCAGGTGTAGATGGGTACCCAATATGCTACAGCGCTACATATTTGGCGGCTCGGCTATAACTGGGCAAATAACGTTGGGTACTTTGGAGCGTCACGGCGTGACAGACAATCATGTGCGCTTTATGTTCTTCATGTTTGTTAGTGGTCGTAGAAGAAAGGCCGTGCTTAGAGGGAGATTGAAACTATCTGGGGCAGAATTAAGAGAAGTGGAGGAAGCGACATTTTGTTGGCATAACCAATGACATACATTTAACATGGAATTCACAAATAAAATCTGTAATGACTGTATACGGAAAAAGGTCGGTATCCTCTTTAAATTACGGCACTTTGTCCCTAAATATATATTGATACTGTTGTATAAAGCTCTGATACTGCCACATATTACATATTGCATCGAGGTTTGGGGTAGTACTTATAAATCACACTTGAATTGTATATTTTGTACTCAAAAGATGGCTGTACGTGCTATAACTTTCAAGCCCCGTACTCATACTAATGCACTGTTTCATGACCTCCAATCGCTGAATGTTTTCAAATTGCATAAGTTATCTATTTGTACTTTTCTGTTTGAGTTGATAAATGAACGATTATCTCATTCCTTAAAACATTATTGCAGTATGATACAACATGAGTATTCCTCAAGACAAAAAAGGAAGACGTAATTGTCGACCCGTTCTTCGTTTACTCTCAGGTGAATGCCATGAAATATAACCTGTTAATTATATATTTGTATGTATATAGCAACCAGTCTCTTTTTTTTAATTGTAATATTATACACAAATCTTATTCATAGGATTTGGAAACCCATCGTGTATTTTTCTATAAACTTTATTTTAGGCGAGAGTCAGGCTCGACTAGCACATATGCTATTTCTTACTCTATTTTACCATCGATAACAAACTCATTGTAAATAGTAATTTATTGTTTTTACTCTTGACACTAAAACATGTATTTTAATTCATGTCATTTTTATATTCATGTCATATTGACATTGTCATTGCACATGTATATATCTTTTGTTGTAATGTTTTCAATGGTAGTGAATAAATACATTCAATTCAAATTCTTTATATATGAAGCCAACACTATTTCAGTAATATAATCGTTTACCTCTCTCGTACCAAGGAGGTACCAGTCTCCTTGCTCTTCCCTCGGTCACCAACAAGACCCACATCAGGGCCCTGTTTCATAAAACTTGTTATCAATAACAAATGCTACATTTCTATGACAAATTTGTTCTCAGCCGATCAAATGCCACGATTTCGGTAGATTATAACATTTCTTGTAACCTGTTATTGATAACAAATTTTCCGAACAAAAAATGACATTACCCCAAGTATCAAAAATTGGTCGGTTCGGAGTTGTTTTGAAGTCGTTTTGGCGTCGCTTTGGCGGAGTAACAGAGTATAATTCATGATAATGTATCTATCGCAGCAACTGTAAGCGCAAGAATCAACACGATCGCAAAGAATTCAACAAAATCTCATTTGCAGTATATATATATATATATATATATAACTGAGCAACGATTGAAAGAAAACTTAAAGTCATAAACATAATTTATAAGTCAATAATTGTACATATTATCGATTTATATTAAAGAAATATTTAAAAAGACAGATACACAAACGCACACACACACGCACACACATACGAGGGGGAGATAAGGTGGGGATAAATAGAGAGAGAGAAATATATCGTTATATACCAAGAGAAGGGAAGCGAAAGGGAGGAAGAATGCGTGATAAAATGAGTGAGAGGGCGGAGGAGAGAAAGTGAAAGTTACTTTGCGGATGTGAATACCTGTATATCGCTTAGAGGGTATTGACGGCTGACGCAGAATAATAATGGGGGCTAAAGAAGTTTTGACAAAGCTCTTGATTTGGCTTTTTCCAAGTTAACCTATTCACTTTGAGCCCTGAAGTGTAAAAGCAACCAGCCCTTTTCTTGGTCAAGCAATTCATACAAAAACTTTTGAGTGGGTCTTAACATCAGACACTGTAAATACACACTGTACTGCTTAATAGATTTGTAAATAAACTGCCATTCGCAGACCCAATGCTGAGGTATTATCTCGTTTGTGTAATTTAAATCGCACTTTTATCATTTGAATGAACTGTTTTGGTCGTTCAACCTCAAGTAAGTTGTTTAGCGTTAAATAATGACAAACTTTTGTTTGGTGTGTACAAATATTTTGCTGTTGACAAGGTAACAATATGTCACAAAACATGGACTTCATGCAAAGTAGAAAGAAAGAGGGAGAGAGAAAGGGAGGGGGAGAGAGAGAAAAGAGAGGGGGAGAGAGAGAGAGAGATAGAAAGAAGAGGAGAGAGAGAGAGAGAGAGAGAGGGGGGGGGGGAAGGGGGAGGGGGAGATAAAGAGAGGGTGACATTGTTTTTCTGATGATGAAGAGTATACGATTGCAAGGTTCATGTTTGAAGGGATTCCCCCGCCCTATAATAATAGATTTAGAAAATTTTTCATCCAGTACCTGTCAAATTGCACGGAGTTTACTTTGCTTATCGTATAAAGTAAAGGAAGGAAAGCGAAAAGGATTTTTTTGTATTTGTTTTTGTATCGTTATGGCGACCCCATCACAAGCCTCATGTTTTCAGGGAATTTATCCTCTTTCCTCTTTTCATCTATAGGCCCCTCCCCTACATATATGTATTCATTCGATTGGAATAAGAAATAAATGTCTTTTGAATCTAAATCTGAGGGGAGGGTGGGACAGAGAGAGAGAAAGAGAGAGAAATTGTTAAAAGAGAAAGAGAGAGAGAGAGAGAGAGAGGAGCAGAATGGAATTTATTGTTTGACCATGTGTGGTAGGGTCTATGGTTTGACGGACACAGTTTCAATGACACCCACTCTTTAATCTGCCGACCCTTTAAAGCTGAGCCCCCTATCCTGTACCCCTGCCCCCACATACAAAAAGAAAGAAGAAAACCCCCGGAAAAAAGAGTATAATTATGAAGCTACACTAAAATAAGTGAAAACTAAAACATAAAGATATAGAGAAGAAGATGGCAAATCTGTTTTCTATTATATAGCACAAAGCATGAAAAGGTACATCTAACTCGTGAATACCGTATTATTGTCCCCATTACACTTTGTACATTCCATGCCCTTTATGTGGTTTTTTGGCCCTCAATTCCAGACCTTTTTTGACAGATAAATACTAAAGATGCCCTAAATGTGAAGGTTTCTTGTAATGTATGGGACCAGGGTCGATTTGTATGTGTTTAATACACGTTAACCATCTTCTCCTTATAACTTTTTCCTTTTCTTTTCTATTTCTTTTTATCATTAAAAAAATTAAGATGGAAAAGTTTATTTCAACCCTTATTTCAACCCAACTTACCTTCATTATGTTCAAATGTGTTCAAAATTATGTTTTAATGTAGTATGTTATTTGATATTCCATGTTTTATTGTATAATATTTTCCTGTACATTGTTCTCTAAAACATGTAACCTGGAATTATTTTATATTTGTTTATGTTTTTGCACTATTAAGGTGATATTAAGAGAACACACACCTAGGAACACCTAGCCCATAATGTGTTACTGTCTTTGAAAATGCTATAATTTCAGATGTCATTGCTATTCTGGACATAGAATCCATCAATTTAGGGATATAGTGTTATAATAATGGTAATGATAATGATAATAATGATGACAATAATGGTGATGATGATGATAATCATGATTATAGTATTAATAAAATAATAACCGCAATAACCGCAAACCATGGGATCCACATTCCTAAAACGTATCACCGAGACAACGACACTTCTTCAATATCATGATATTTTCCAATACATATATTTCATATGCTACCAAAGTAAGTATGTTCCGTCATCTTCATGAACGCACAAGTATAATCCTTTTTTTGAAAGAGCGACCAGACTATTTTCCCTCTAGTGCAAATAATTCTGAATGACAATGTTGCACCTTTAAATTCTCTTTAAATTGACTTTCTGCATGGTTGCTTGACATTTCTAACACTCACTTTGAATAAGAGTTCAGTTTGATAAAATAGACCTTCCTCGTCGAATGTGTGCACAAAACGTCCTTACTAGACCCGTGGGATTTATAGAACTCAACAAAGAGTACCCTCTGATATTTGTCGCGAAATGGTCTTGAGATGTATGTTGTATTCACCAATCAAATTAAACTAGACTCTATATTTTTAAGTGTAGACCCATAAGTTATATCTCCATGGTTAGGGTTGGCGTTAGTGAATAAAACGCCTGTCTCGATACCCTTCGCAGCAAATACACATTATCTTAAAGAGGGTTGCATGCGGATGCAGGATTGTTAGAAAGAAGGGGGGGGGGGGGCGATTGGGGACAACAATTCTAAATATATTTAATGAGCGTTTACATTTAAATATCTGCATAGAACGTCTTGGCTAATCCTGTGGGATTGATAGAACTCAACAAAGAATACCCTCTGATATCTTGAGATACACGTTGTATTCACCAATCAACTAAAACAACCATGGTAATACATAATGTAGTCGAGTCTATAGTTTTCAACACGCAAAGGCTATGATACAATGTATGTGCGTGCAGTCATGAATATCTTCATAATCGTACGAATTGTGTCATAAACTACATAAACTGTTAACAATTATAGACTCTACATAATGTGGTACCCTGTTAAAGATGATTGTTTAAGGTTTTTTTAAAGGGCAGACCCAGTATTGTATGAAAGCAGGCAAGGTGGTGCAAAATGTTGTTGACAAATGACTGAGGCCCATAATTTCTTGGTAGCTATACATATCCTCTTAAAAAAAATATGACACTTCTGGTCCCCCCCCCCCCCTCTTCCATGCCATTATAAACAGGTTACTTACATGTTGTTCTGATTTTATGGATAGCTTTTTAATATAGCTCAAATTTTCCATGCATGTCTTTTATATTCTGTCGGTATTATTCTGTGCGTGCTTTTGTTACAAGAAAACCAGCCTTTGCCCTTTTCTTTCACAAGATCCTCTTCCAAACCAGTCCAAACACCAATATCAAACGCCGTATTTGATTAGCAGGTGCTTCACTTCTATTTATATTGACACGTTCAATGTTAAATATGTAGAAATACAATTTAAAGTTGTTTGCGAGCATCTTCTCCAGTCTTCTCATCCCATAAGTACTGCGCCTAGAACCAAAGTATTAGGCGCATTATAAATGTGAGCTATTATCATTATTAATTATTTGGAAGCATAATATTTTAACCCATTTCCTACTGAAAAAAAAAGAAAACTCCAATGATCTAGAAAGCGAAGAGGATTGATAGACAGAGAATTACTGTCAGGAAACGGGCACTCAACCACGTTAACAATTTAGTAGACTGCTCTGCTTTTCAATGGATATGTTAACAATTTTGAGAGTTTGATATCATTTTGTATAGTTCATGTTAAATTATGATCAAGAGTGTATTTGATACACCCACATGTAGGTAATTGTCCATCGCATTTAAGTATCTCACGAGCTGTCCACTGGTCTTATGCGCCGTTGATCAAATGGGCTGTTTTACTTAAACGTATTCAAACATTTTTATTTTCATAATCATGGTAATTATCAAAACAACAAAAATGAAACCACCTTATGTTAAGATCCTTAATAGTAATTACATGCATGTAAAAAAAAAAAAAAAAAAACACGCATCAGTTATGTTTGCATACATTACAGGTACACCGAAATTAGTACAATCCTCGAGAGCACAACGAGGAACCAATTATGACTCTTATAACTACTTTGGATGAAATACCTGTCAGGGTTGAATACTCTTTTATCAGCGTAATTGGACAAAATGATAAATGTACGTAGCCCCCTATCATTATAGGCAATGAAAAGGCTTCTACGTCGCCCGCGTGCTACATAAATCTCTGTATTTCTTTTCTTTGCTTTTCCTTGAATAGGACCGAGTCTTTCAAAAGGTCTCGAATAACTTTGCAAAGTCTGCGCCCTTATTCGCTCAATCTTTTAACCCCGCACGTTTGCTTCCTGAAGAATAACCATGCAAGTCATATGAATTCTTTTGGAGAGAGAAAAAAAGCAGTGTTCCCTTTAGAAACAAAAATTCAACTATGTGAGTTTCTTTCGTCTAATTGAGGACACACATGCAATCTGCATGTGAGCAAGATGTGAATGAGATTGGCGTATAAGAACAAAAATTAGAAAACCGGAGAATATTCGCCTAATTTTTGTTTTCCCTATACGCGTTCCTATTTTCCATCTGTGATCTTCTCTTTTTGTCTATAATGAATGTGGCTAGAGAGATAGAGAGAGAGAGAGAGAGAAGGAGAGAGATAAAGAATGTGTGGTATGTGTGTGTGTGTGTGTGTTGGCGTTTTTGTGAGAAAGAGAGAGAGAGAAAAAGAGACAATACAATCTATATATCTTAGCAGCTTTTAATAACTATCATGTTGAACTGGCAAAATGTCCCCAATGGGAAGGGGAGGGGGAGGGGGCTAAGTTCTTTTGCTCGAATATTGCTTTTCTAAATCCATTTGCTTTATTGATAATGACTTCATTATCAAAGTTATATTCAGTAAGGAATAAATATAGACTCCAAATATGATGTGATGACTGCACTAATATAGTTCAGTTTGCTCTCAACCATTTAATCGTAACCTGATGAAAAATCCATTGCATCCCAAACAGTCTCAACTTTCTATAAGATGGGCTCAACATATTTCAAGACATGAATTTGGGTATCAATTCATCATCAACCATGACTTCCTCAATCAAATACCGTTCGGTCTAACACTCAACTGAAAGAAAAATAAAAGAGGTCAAGTTGATTTATTTAAAGGAAGAAATAATGACCCTTTTCACCTATAGTGTCATGTGTGGGTTACAGCATAATAGCAAATAGCCTTGGTTGTTAACATATGATTTGGACACAACACAACAAACTTCAAATATGATGCAAGTTACTCCATATATCTTCTCTCTATAATATCAAACACACTCATATCTGACATTGAAAAGTAATATTTTCTTTTTGAATAAAATGGCGTTGCGTGTAATTCATATTCAAGCAAATGTCGGGAAAGGTCAATTAGGACAATGGCACCAACCACTCAATATTATTTTTTGATAGAGTGTCTCTGTTTTGTCACCGAGTTCGTCTTTTCTGCACGTTCTTGACAGTCCGATTGTGAGTTTAGGAAAAAGAGGCGTTGGTACGTAGTCTCAGATATTCAGTCTTACTTGTAGATTAATTGGAAACATCTTAACAAGACAGCTTTAAAAACCAATTTAAAAACGTTTTATTGACACGTTCATAGTTTCTGAAATAGCAACTATGTTGATTCGGAATATTTATCTTTTGAATGACTGTCTACATGTATTTTAACGCTCTCTTTCTGGGAAGAAATGATAAAGAAACTGATTCATCAGACTATTTGAAGTTTAAAAGGCAGGAGAGCCTGAAACGTTTAAACTGAACAATTATATTCATATCCGTACAACCACGAGAGGTGATAGAGGTCTAAACTGGTAGCACACTCAGTTCTACTTCTGGAGCTAAGTGCATTGATACCGGGAATTACTCTGGAATTATGGAACGTTGCCTCCATCTTGGAAAATAATTTGACTCAATAATAATTTTCTTTGATTTGGTATTCTATCACGGTAAGTAAGATATTTGTAGATTTTGATAGGTTTTTTTAATCAACAGGATGGACATTGGTCTACAAAATCTCTCAAATTCATTATGTTCCTTTGAACATCCCCTCCCCCCCTCTCTCTCTCTCTCTCTCTCTCTCTCTCTCTCTCTCTTCCTCTGTGTAATATGTTTTCATTTGCTATTCATCCATTCACCCTCTTCATTTTTTTCTCCCTCATATCCATCTCAATGAGAAAATAAACTTGTTCATGACAAACTTTTACGTGTAATCACATAAATTCACAGCAATCTATCGTGCATGTCCACAAAATACAAGACAGCTAAACATCGGATAGCATTTGTAAATGCTTCATTACAAATTTCTCCATTTTCATCTTACAATGTTCTTTTATTTATTTATATCTTGCAGTTACAAGATGGGGCATAAGTGGCTTTGTATTCTCAGCGTACTTTCGGCGTTTATTACAGTAATAAACGCACAAGGTGAGTAAAGAATAAAAAATAAAAAAGTAAATTTTGTATTAACGCACCCACCTCTAACAGACCTATATGCTATTCATGTCTATGAATCAATGTAATTATTATGTGGATGTATTGAAGCATTATCTGCTTATTTCAAGTTTGTTAGATTTTATGATGGTGATCCTTTTTTATATTGCGATAAGAGGATATTGAACTCAATGGAAATCTTGGAAATAAACAAGCTTTAGTCATATAGGCTTACTAAATGAATCATCGTGTAGAATATTTCGAACGTATCTTTACAATCTCTGAATTAAAGAGATTATTCCGTGACATTTAACACGACCTACAATGATAACTCAAATTTGGGTTACCGAGACTGAAAATGGTGGTCTCGCAGAGTGTGGGCCATCGTTCAACTTGGCTTCGTTTAGCCTTTACGACTATACAACAGTTTATGCTCACCAGATCCATCATATTTATTATGTATATTACTTTTGTTTGTAAAGCGCCCTGAAAACACATTTTGGGTTGAATTGCTCTATATAAAATTGTTATATATATATATTTTTTTATTATTTGTATTATTATCATTATTATCAATATTATAATTTTTATTCAGATGTTGTTATTATTATTATTATTTTTATTATTATTATTATTATTATTATCATTATTGTTATTTGCATGATTATCATTATCATAATAATTATTATTATCATTGTTATTATTAGTACTGCTATTAATGTTACTCTTACTATTATTATTATTATTACTATAACTTTGATTATTATCATTATTATCATTATCATTATTTTTTTGTTACTCCTAACAGGGTGTCAAAACAACCCCTGCCAAAATAATGCTCGATGTGAGCCCGCCATCTTGTCACCCGGATATGTTTGCCTGTGTTCACTACAGTGGATAGGAAGAAACTGTGACTTCAACGTCGATAGTAAGTTATCATAATCACACTGTTGCCCATGAAGTGGGAATACTCCTTTTTCATACATCTTGATCAAACGATTGTAACAGTGATCTACTTCAGCACTTGTACAAATTACTCCCCGAATATCCACAGACCTTTTACATAATGGAGACTTCCCACTTTGTGCGTTTTAGAATAGTCACTGGAGGTCTTTCATGAATACCTTTTGCAGAGTGGATTCAACCCACAGAGATGTAATACGGGCGGATATCTAGCAGTTGTTTATCTGTGGATCGGGGAGGGGGGGGGGGGGGGGGGAGAGACTATCCCCTATATAATGCTTTTTTGGTTCTACGTGTATAAAAATGATGTGTGACATTGCAGATCTAGGCATAAGGGGGTGCAGAGCTGCATTGTGGATTGAAGATTGCTAAATACCTAAATACGCCTCTGTCAGGGGCTTGTAGGCAAAAATATTCACAAATTAGAACATATCAGTGCTAAAGCTAGGGTAACAATTAAACAATATACAAACTTTCTTGGGAGCGCATTAGGGACGTTATACTTAATGTGAGATGTACTTTACAAGAACGGTTTGTTATTATTATTATTAGTCAACTAGAATAAGCTCGATCGCAACTACTTTCGCAAAATCAACTCAAGTGCATTTTCAAAATTTCAAAAGCTGACGTACATGGACAATGAAATTGCCTAAATTAGTTACAATTGAATACATGTTAACATTATCTTACCTTTTCTCACCTAATAAACCATGGCAGGTATACCGAGACGTGGCCCTAGCCCCGTTACGTGCAGTCGGACATACTTCGGCACCACAGGTCTCCTTACCTCCCCCAATTGGCCGGATCGGGCAGGAATCAACGAGCTCTGTTTATACTCGATCCGGATCCCAACAGCTACCACAATCGTTCTTAACTTGAATTTCTTCATAAGTGAATTTCGAAAGGACGACCTCTACTATACATTAGGCCCAGATTTTGATATCAACGATCCTAGTAATTTCGGCTTCAACGGGAATCAGACCCGACTTGGGATTTACGGTTTTGAAACCAACCAGATGACGCTTGTGTGGGAATCAGATTTCAATATTCACAGCGAAGGGTTCAACATAACGTATAGCATCGGTGAGTTTTTAAAAAAAAAATGGGTACTCAAAATCGTATTTATATGCAAAGTACAGGTTTATGAACTAAATGGAAATATGAATATTCTAAAATGTTGTAGCATCGGTGAGTTTTTTTGTAGACAGACTCAGGAGCCGCAGAGCATTTTGGAAAGTGTGTGAGTGTGGGTTGTGTATGTGAACTGTGTATCTGATTGGATGAAAGTTTTGCTTGGCATTACCTTTTGCGAAATCGGTGTGGTGCGCATGCGTGAAAATAATGTTGATCCGGAAAGCTCTGGCGGCTGCTGACTCGTGTTCAAAGCGTTGATTTTTAGCGTTGCGATGGATTTCAAAATCAATTTTTATGATGATAGCTAGATAAACCAGTTCCTTAACTCACTGAGTAAGTAGAATAGTATTTGAAACTTCAGTTGTTGGTGACATTTCTAAAATGACCGAGTAGTAAAAGTGAATTTACTGATTGTAGTCCCACATATATATTTTCACGCGTGTCTTGTAATGGATGCCGCGTATGCGGAACCCACTCCAGCAACACATGAGTCAATGCTAAATGCGTATTGAGACCTATCGCGCTACGTGCTGAGAGGCAGCAATTAACAATTGGGAGAAACTAAGGCGATAGTTCAGAAGTCTATCCAAACTTTGACCCCCAACTCCGGCCTGGAGATACCCTACTAAAACATACCCAAAATAAAGTTAATGTATTATTCATCAAATGTCCAAATAAAGGTCATGATTTAAAAGTCGATATATTTGCAACCTGTTTCGTGTCAATTTTCTTATCTTTTTCTGAGTATTTTTCCTAAAAACAAAGACTTATAATATGCACTTTCTCACGGGATTCATGGCGAACTGCAGTACAATACAATTGCATACCATAATGACGGTGGAGTGCACGCACGTGCGTGTGTTCAGTTAGCAACTGTAAACTAAGATTACAGTCGCTAACTTAACACACGCGCGCACCCGCACGCACCCGCGCCCGACCGTCATATTCAGCTATGTTACCCCATTTTCTAATTTTATGATGTTTTTTCAAAAACGGTGCGTCATCCACGAATGACTGAAATCCTCAGTCTAGCTAGGTGAAAGCAATGATACTTTGTTATTGCCAACTGCCAAGAGAACAAAAAAGAATTAAAGTAGTTCAAGCGCTGCAGTGTGCTGATGACAATGCTTTGTAATAATAATTACTGGTTACGTAAATATATCCTAGTGATGCTGATGGTGATACTGATGGTGAATATGATTATAATAATAATAACCCTTGTACTAGGGCGATGGCAATCTCATCACTGTGTTTGTCTGTATGTCAGTATTTTATTGTTGACCCCGTCACAAGCAGCGAACTGCCAAGGAATCTCATCTCCTTCTCCCATGTATTATGTCAATTTCAGTTCATATTTATTTGATTACGAGGAGGAAATATATATCTCTTCAATCCAAATCTGTATCTGAATCACCCAACCCAAATGTGTGATACAGCTAAATTTGTTAGATATTGCTGTACAACTTGCTATGAGGGCTCTTTCAAAATGGAAAAAAATATACGTATACTTTTATATACACCAGGGGGGTGTTTCATAAAGCTGTTCGTAAAGTTACGCATGACTTTACGAACGACTTGTATATGAAAAGCCAAATGGGATGCTCAATAATTATTGATTATTATTTATTAAGTTGAACTGTGCAGATTTAGATTAACATTCTTATTATAACAACAATTTTTAATGCAAAGTATATTTTTTGCCATAATTTAATTGAGGTTATTGGAAATATCAGAAAAAACTTAGGGCATCCTATCTGGCACTTCATATACAAGTCGTTCGTAAAGTCATGCGTAACTTTACGAACTCTTTATGAAACACCCCCCAGGGGAGTGTTTCATAAAAGCATTGGATTCCATCAAATAATAGAACAAAAATGGTTGTAAATATGGAAGAAAAAAAAGAAAGAAAAAGAATTGAGATTCAACTATAGTTGTCACAGGTTCTATCTTTTGCCACACTTATTTGCCATAAGTATTATTTCTCCTATCTTTTTAGTCTCCAACCCTTGCGTCAACCATCTGTGTCGAAATGGTGCCATCTGCGTACCTAGCGGAATTACCTATACCTGCCAATGTCCAGTGCAGTTCAGTGGAGAGTTTTGTGGACAAGGTAATCATATTGAACTGGCTAACATTTAAAGATAAGGATGAGTTCTGGTCAAGCAACTACACTGAGATAAACACTCTCTAGAAGCAATTGGAAAAGTTTATCATGCAGATGATGCACTGAGTACAAAATAATTTGTGTATGCTATGAGGGTTTGAAATCATCTGAAATTCAATCTTTTTGAAAGTCACATGCACTACACACAGAAATATGTATGGGCTACACACACATTATGGCATGATTGATTTGTGTAAACACATCAGCCATTTCTGAATATTTCGAATATGAGGGTATTTGAAGAGCAATCCTTTTCAAGGTACATTTCTAAACTATGATATTCTTCCCACCATACATAAAGAATGAGAAACCTCAAGATATTTGTTTTCTTTACCCGAACTCAACCTGGTTCAGATCCATTCATTGAAATCTATTACACAGTTATAGATTTTCTCCTAATATACAGGATAATACGAAATAATTGAAATGGGTTCAAATGCGCAATAAAAACGGATGAATGGGGTTCTACCATTGCAGTCTGACTTTTGTGGCAGGCTTTTTGAAAGAATGAATAGATTAATGAATGCTTTATTTCCTTTCGGTTGTGGGTCCCTTCCCATTCTTTTGGTGGATAGATGAAATCTACTGCTGAGTAGAATATCAAAATGATAATATTTTCTTGGACATTATTTCAAACTACAGACCACGCACCTAGCTTACCCTTTGCTAAATGCCACATAAGTTTGTTTAAAGTGTTTTTCACACTACTTGTTTAACAAACTATAAAGGTGTTGATAAAAGCTAATGTCTTCTTTCCTGATCACAGCCGTTGTACTGGTGGAAAATACACTTCCATTTCTG
The DNA here is from genome assembly GCA_035222895.1 of Strongylocentrotus droebachiensis. NCBI lineage: Eukaryota > Metazoa > Echinodermata > Echinoidea > Camarodonta > Strongylocentrotidae > Strongylocentrotus > Strongylocentrotus droebachiensis. The sequence goes on along the minus strand of JAVYIG010002061.1, from coordinate 127,999 downwards.
GCGGCAGGTGCCCAAGTTGTCGAGGGAAGAGAGACTCAAACGGTCTCATTTAACCTCCGGTTTGAACCCTCTCCGCTGTCGGTCGGAAACGTGATTGGAAGCGGGCTGTGGCGTGTGGATACCTTCTTGAGCAGTAGCCCTACGGGCGCTGGTTCACGACTGGACGAGAACCAAATAGTCCTCAACGTTCAGCAGGGCCAGGTCTCGTGGGTGCCGCCGACCCCTTCGCAGATCAATAATCTCCAGGGACAATTTTTAGTCGGACAGGCGGTGTGCTCACAAATGAATTACCTGTGTGCAACAATTGGGCGTGGTGCCAATCCTTCGGTTAACTTCGCTCTTACTGGTGACCCTAATGAACAGGCCCTGGTTGGATGCGCAGCTGTCCCATGCGTGGGTATGTAACATATTGCCGACAGTAGTAGATAAGATTATAGCTTGCTAGGATTTTTCTTGATAAAACGTGGACCAGATATATGCATGGTGAACATTATTATGTTAGTATATCAATGCTGTGATTATTGCAGTGACGATGTGATATTCATGGATATGTTGTCAATAATTTAAAAAAAGTAGACTCGACTGTTCGAAGTGGTCAGTACGATGGGGGAAGATACGGCCTGTAGGACTAAAATTTGGGTTGAGTCTGTAAAGAGATCACCAAGTCACCATGAAGTGAAATTCATATGTAAAACTGAAAATGGACAATAAGAAAATGTTAAATGTGGTTAAGGCTGGAGATCAACAAAGTTCTGTGATAAAGAAGCTCAAATTCTAACTTGTTTGTCTCTTTCTTTACAGGAGTGGAAATCTTCTCTACCCGTTTGGCAATCAATTCGGGGGGTACCTTGCGTGAGGGGTTCCCTTCTCAGAACATTGGCTTTGACATCACCATGTCCCCTAGGGTAACAGCGGGAAGCGTGTCTGGCTTCAATCTGTGGAAAGTGACCGTCTTCGGCAGTGCCAACCCCAATGGGGCGGGTACCAGGGTTGGTGAGACCCAGGTGAATCTCAATCAGTTCCAAGCCGGTGCAGATGTGATCCTAGGCCAGGATACTGTCCTTCAGGGGATCAGTGCGCAGTGGAGCCTCAACTCGGGAACCAGGTGTGCAGAGATCCCTTACTTTTGTGCTCTGGTGGAAAAAAACGATAACCCCAGCCCGGATTTCTTCTTGTCCGAGCCACCGCAGATTGCATGCCAGCCGATCACATGCAGAGGTAAACTCTCGATTGTACTTGTTCAACACCAACATGCTAAAGAATTCCTTGAAAATGTACAACCATAAAATACATTATGTTTTTCAGGAACACAACTAGCTATTGGTGATAGAATCCCATCTTGCTATGGGTAGCTTTATACAAGTAATTGATTGTGCAATCAATTGCTAAGTTATAGGCAAACGTCTCTTTTTGTATATTCCTTAAATGAGGCAGAATTGTACAATGTTTGAAACCTGATCTTTGACCCTTGTCCATGTGCACACCAGGTGTGGAAGTCACATCCACGTCCATCTCAGTAACCAGCGGCAACCCCATCGTGGAACGAAGGAACTCGCATCCGGTGACCTTTAACCTCAACATCGGCACTAATCCGGAGGGTGGCAGGGTGATAGGAAACAACTTGTGGGCAGTCAATCTTTATTACAGCACAAGTGACATTTCAGGAATTGGTGTTTCTTCTCCCAGCTCATCGGTAAGTTTACGTTTTATCATCACAAAGTATCCTTCACTTATGATGGTATAAACTTTGTTTCCAAAATATATGGATAACATAAAGACGATACTGTGCTTTACATTTCTGTGTCTTCTCCAAACAAAGATAATGTTCTATGTGTAGGGGCATTTGTGAGGCAAAGTTGCCTTTTTCCGACCTCCCCTTAATATCATGTATTTCAGATTTTTTTTGTTATAATGCCGATGTACATTCTTATAATACACGTGGAGCTTCAAACTTTCATTTACCTAAAGTACGCACCTCTCTAGCTAAAAACTGTATTTTTTTCAAAGGGCCCAAAATCTGGAACAGTTTACCAGTATATATTAAAACCAGTCCATCACTAAATGTCTTTAAAAAGAGATATAAAACTTTATTACTCAGTAGATATATTATGTTTGATCAGGTTTCTTGTTTTTCTTTTTTTTGTTTTTTGTTGTTGATTGTTTTGTCGGTTTTGTTTTAGTTTTTTTAGTGTTTTAGAGTGGTTGTTTTGTTTGCTGTCAATGTAAGAAACAAAAACAAATCTTTTTTTGTTGTTAGTTTTTGTTTGTTGTTATTCTTTTGGGTAAATATGCTTGTACAATGTAGTTATTCTGTAAATCTTCAATCTGGTCTTGTACTCATACTCTCTTTTTATCCTAATTTCAAATTTTCAGTTTTTGTTTGTAGGTGGCAGCACCAATAAGGCATTTCCTTCCTTTCTAGCTGCCTCCTCATTCACATAAATACTCACTTTTGCTATGTTTTTGTCCAGATCACCTTTTTTTGTACTATTATCTTATGTGATGTTTGTTTTTTTTTACTATATATCTTGTGATTTTGTATGTTATTGTATATAAATGTTTTTTTATGATGAATGGAATAAACTTGATTATCTATCTATGTAGCAGCCTAAACACAGCACCCATTTATGCTTGGGTGGAGAGTGGCAAATGCAGATTGATGTCTTGCCGAATGATTTTAGTGCCGGGCTGGGATTTGAACCCTCAACCCTTGGATTGAAAGTCAATTGAAAAGAACCCACTACACCTCGGTAGCTCCATGACCATGAACTTGAGCAACATGTTCATTGCTCCTCTCCACCCAGGTGCTAAATGGGTGCCCAAAAGGATGCAAAGGTCAATTTGATTAGATTTGATGTGTGCCCCCATAAAAAGGCGACCAGCTGGAATGCTCCTGAGGGAGTGGAGGTTGTACACTGTAACATGCAGAATAGTAATCAAATCCAGTAACTGGGGGAATAAAAGTACTGTAAATGCTTAGGTCAGTTGTAACTTGTCAAGCGCTGTGTAAGAAACAGTTATCTTTATTATCACTGTATGGTACGTTTTCAGGTGGTCCTGACTCCCTTCCAGTCAGGAACGGACATCATTTCGCCTGGTCTTACAACCACGCTGCAGGGACTCTCTGGAACTCTTGACCTGACCTCAACAATGTGCAGAAACGCCCAGTTTGTATGCGCCATCCTCTCGCGAAACCCAGCGTCTGACCCGCTTTTCTCACTTTCACCGTCTCCTGGTTTTGACGAAAGTGTGATGACATCATGTGCTCCAGTCCAGTGTCAAGGCAAGTGTGGCCTTATTTTTTATGCTACTCACTCCTAGACCCTAATCATATGATTGGTCGAACATAATCACATGTTTCTACACTATCACACTTGTTGTTTTACCAAAAATCGTGCTGTAGTTTCCAGTACTATTCAACTGTTATGTATACTAGTTCATGGTATATAACTGTATATACATATTTGCCAGCTTCAAGTCCTACCGAGGGACGTGGAAATTGAGGATTAACTCCTTATCAATGTTTTGTAAAAGGTGCATGAAATGTAGCTTAATAAATCAAGATTTTATGAAAAGTATACAAAGACATAGTTCTTATTCAGGTAACAGCATTTATTTTTTGCATCCTAGAAACAAGCACTGGATGAAGGGCTTGATATAAGGCAGACATCTTGGAGAGTTTTCCTTTCAATGGAAAGTGGACGTCTTCAAAATAGAAGTAGAATTGCATAAAAAATACTTGAATGTATAATCTTTATCATTATAAAATCTAGTTCAACTCTCTGCTTTTGTGTATGGTAAATCCTTTCATTCAATTTAAGTTATTTTTTAACACCTTTTTCTTGGATTATTGCCTTGAGATCACATATCCATTTAAAAATGGGGCAACACAAGTCTATTGTCTTATTGTGTCCCATATGTTTACAACTATTATGGTGTTATGAACATAAATTGGTATTAGATCTGCTAGCTTCATGTATGAGCTGCCTTTAGTAGGGCTATAAACTTAATCCAATGATAAGTCGTAGTTACGGTTTTTGTTATTAAGACATGTGACAAAATAGATTTGACTTGTTCTATAATGCAGTCCCTCATAATCATATATTTTGCAGGAGTTATCATCAATAATGTGGACTACACTCTTCGGAGCAGTCAACCCCTCCAGGCCAGCACTCCCAACAACGTCCTCACATTTGACTTTGTGGCCAATTCTCTGCCCTCTGCAGCCAGTGTCAGCGGTCAAAACCTGTGGCAGGTAAGCAAATCCAAGTCATTATGAAGGAATTCATGTTGTGTCCCATCTGTGTAGCCACTGCCAGGAAAAGATGTTTCCCATACGTAACAGATGAATACATTAGATGTATTTTTAAAGTGATATTTGGGCAGGTCCGGATTTCAACTTCATACATCCATCAGGTAAATTTAGTGGGAGCTGGTATATATGCACACACACACACATATATATGTAGATAGATAGATAGGACAAATATATTGGGCTTACCAAGAATATGATTCCATATGTGTTGATAAACTATTCTAATTATTGAAGCACTCATATCAAAATTTGAAATACTTTAATATGCTCAATGTGTTTCAAACATGTAAACACTGTTTTAACATCACAAGTTTCCTCTTTTCCATCCATGCAGCTGGAAATCTTTGCCAACACTCTCGCCAACGGCCAGGGAACCACCTCCCTACTGCAGAACGTAAACCTACCCTTTGGGACCGGCAATGTGCCTCTCGTCGCAGGGAGCCCCCTCAATCTGAACAACCTGCAGGCGACCTTTGACCTCAGACCCTATGCATGCATAGACATCCCTTTTCTGTGCTTGAGACTGAGTAGGAACCCGTCGTCCAACCCCGAGTTCACTATCACTGGGACCACAACCAACTCTTTAGTGACCTGCAAGAGCATCCCATGTAGCGGTAAGAAAAGAGACATGTTCAGACCGTAGTGATCTGTCATTTGCATTGATGACTATTCTTAAACTTATAGTTCAGGCTTAGCTTGAGCTAATGAGAGCAAAATGTTCCCTCATTAATTGTTCCAGCACATCTTTTTTATAAGTGTGCTTGCTGTCATAATTTCATGATGTTAGAAGACAGGCTTTACAAAATGGATAAATCATTCATGAAGACAAATTCATTTAGGCTTAGACTAAAGGACTACAATGTTTCTACAGCTCATGAGTGATGAAAGTATTACAATAGACACTTGAGACTTGACTTAATAAAGTACAAAGTTATGGTATCCCCAATAGTCTGCTTTTCAAACATAGAGCAAGTTGGAAGTACTCATTAATGGGATAGATGAAAAGTGGCACTACTATCTAGTAAAGGAAATGCTTTCATCAGTGTGTTCAAACAAGATGATGATAATAGACAGTCAATGTGAATGATTTAAAATGTCTAATATTTTGAGCATAGTATTTCTCATCAATTCTGTATAGTGCGATATCTAGAGGAAAATGTAGTGGCAAATAAATCTTTCGAGTCAAACGTTGTTCCCTGTTTCAGATCGTGACCCTTGCGATAACCACCAGTGCCTCAATGGAGCTACATGCCTGGAGTCAGGGTTGAATTATCAGTGCCTTTGTGCACCTGGGTGGACTAGTAACTTCTGTCAAACTTGTAAGTTCTGTTTTGAGTCTTTTTCTTTCCCGCTACACAGAAACACACAAATATGATGTATGCCTGTTGAAAGTTTGTTTTTGTTTTGGCCCATGAGAAACTAATGTTTGACTTTCATTATGAATACCGGTAATTCAAATTTCAGATGATCCTTCCATATTCATGTTTTTCATGGAGTACGGAATTGAGCAGCAAATAGTATAGTTATGTATAGGTCAAGATTTTAAGTGGAAATTGATGCTTTGGTCAGGTACTGATACAAGTATATCATTCTCCAAAAGTGACGGAGCATTGTGTTGGTTTTGTTAATTTGTTGTTATTTTAAGATTTTGCCTGTACATGTGCAGTGTATCAGTAATAAATGTGTCATTCATATGTTCATTTCAGAAAATATTGTGACCTTCTACCTTCCAATTCACTGATCTTCGTGCAAGGAATACCCTGTTAGAATGGTGGAAAATTGTCAGATTTGACATGGAGTACTGCTTTATTATTAGAGTAACATAGTAATTTTAACCTTTGACCTTTGACACCTATAGCTACCCATGTAAGAGCAAGCAAGCAACCCCTGTCCAAATGGAGTGACCTATCAGGACTTCATTGTATGATGATACTCTGACCTTTGACATTTGCTGCTAGTATTTTGTGTAGCCAGCAGTTATTAGAATCTTGGAAATTGTCAGAAGTTATTGTTATCAAAGTAATAACATACTGTGTACTTTAACCCTTGAACTTTGACATCTGCAGCTATCAATGTGTGTAACAGCAACCCCTGCCAAAATGGTGGAGCCTGTCAGAACTTCCAAACCTTCTTCACTTGCACGTGCACTCTTGGATGGGAGGGAGACCAATGTCAGATCAGCGATACAGGTGGGTTCTCTTTTACTCTACGAACCAGAAAATTTCATGGTTTATAAATTGTAGCCATTTCCACAGCAAGGTACATACCTTTGTAAGTTTGTATGTATTAGGGATATGACACTCATTACTGTAAGTTGAGCCTGGCCAAGATCTAGCTCTGTGTATTACCTGCACCCCTGATTATTGGCATTTTACGACAAGAAAATAAGGTAAGGTTTATACAACATTGTTAACGGTATGTGAATTGTGAAGAATTTTGGTGCTACAAAATTTGTGTGATTCAAATATTATTTGACAAAGAATTTGAGTGAATCTGAAGCTCCTTGCACAGTTTTTGAATGATTCATGCAAGCATGTTATTGCTCCCAAATTTGTGTACATTTTATTTTTAGTGTAGCAGCATTCTGATAGGTTTGCGGTAAAAGCGCTTATTACAAAAACAGTTATATTGTTATTATTCTTATTATTATTATTTTTATTAAGATTATTATTATTGATCTTATCATTATTAATAGAATTAATATTATAATTATTATCATTATTGCTTTTTGTTCTACTTTGATTAGGTGTCATAATGCAGTTCGTGCGGCTTCTGATTAATTCTGGAACATTGCGACAGGCTTCTGAGACCAACACCCTCAATGTCAATGTGGAGCTGAACAGCAACCCGTCGGGCAACAGCGTCTCAGGATCAGGCCTTTGGCAGGTCACCATCTACCCCAGCACCTCCATCAATGGCCTTGGGGAGACCTCAGGCTCTGAAACGACCCCCTTCCTCAATATCGCTCAGTCAGGTGTCGATCTGGTGTCGGGAGGACAGGCAACGATCACTGACGTTGACGTCAACCTGAACGTGAGGGACTTGTCCTGCTCCGACATCCCTTATATTTGCGTTAGGGTCGCCAAGGGGCAGAACCCAAACCCTAACTTCCTACTCGGAGGCTCTTTGGTTGGCTGCACGCCGTCTAACTGTAGAGGTATGTGAAATTAAATATTTCAGATGGAAAAAAGCTTGTAAAAAGTGAATCTTTACATTATTGCTCAACGTGCTATTAAAAGTCTATGGATGTGTCTGCACACTGTACATGTACATATAACTCAATAGGATGCATATCATGTCTTTCATGCTCATAGACTATTGTAAATCATGCAATAACCAACATGGTCTAATTTTGCCTCTTTTGTAATAGAAACCAAATCTATATTCATCATGAAATGAGTTTTGCATTTTGTAATTTAAAAAGAATGGAGATTTGAAGAAAAAAAGTATACTGTACAGTTCTCATGACACAGTGTAATCTTGAACTCTTTAATTTATTAAAGCTAAAATGGTTTCAACCCTTTTCTATGCCTTCAACACTAAAGGTGGTGCTGGAGGGATTATTCAACCTGGGGGGGGGGGGGGGTGTTTCACAAAGATCCTAAGTTAAACTTATCTTTAAGTTGGACTTAACAGTTATGAAACAGGTTATGAAAATATTTTTAAAAGTTATTTTTAAAAGACATAAAATGTTGATTCAAATCATTCATATTTTCTATTATCAAAGGGATTTTATGTTCTGGATGTGGAATTTATAAAAAGTCAAAAATATTTGAATTTTCGCTTTTAAATATATTTTATTTTAAGGCTACAAATGGCTCTCCATAAGTTTTAAGTCCAACTTAGAGATAAGTTCAACTTAGGATCTTTGTGAAACACCCCTCTGGTGTAACTTGTATCCACTAATGTTTCTATTCCTAATTCAACCATTCCAGGAGTGGACGTAACGAGGCTTAACCTCGCTCTCCTCTCTGGTTTCTTCCTCGATGAGAACGCTGCGACAAACACAGTCCAATTCCATCTAGGGATTGTCAGTGATTCTGCTGGCGGAAGCGCATCAGGAACAAACTTGTGGTAATTTTTTTTTTTTTTTTTGTTAAACAAAACTTGAATCTTATTCTTCCTAAGCACTTTATTGCTCTCTTTAATCTGCTTTATGCACCAACTACCACAATTTTGTTACCACAATATCCTTGATACGTAATAATCAACCTTTCCTTACAACTTCTAGACAAATTCTTGCAGAATATAATTGCATGGCCTTGGTCCTCTTACATAAATCCTAGAAACGATAAACATAATATTGGATATTGTTATAGCGTATATACCCACTTGCCTAGTGAGCACCTCAAGGTACTTCAATGTTATCCTGGCTCTAGCTCTGCTAAGGATTTTGATGCTCAATGCATGTTAGGAATTCCTTCTTACCAGTACCTATTTAACACGTGGGTGGAGAGTGGCACATGTATATTGAAGTTTTGCCAACAGAATGTAGTGCTGTGCCGGACTCAAACCCACAACCCTTGCATCTTTAGTCAAGTGTTTCCACTTGACTATAGAGTGACATCTCTACGATTCCATTTACAGTTAACATCTAAATCATTCATACTCCTTGTAAATTTCGATGTTTTTTGTGATTTTCATAACTCAAAAAGGAAAGGTAAACTGGTTGAATTACAGTTGTTGTTCAATACTTTTAGATGTAAGCTTTTATATGTCACATTCTCAAGAAACGTATATCAGGACAAATTAAATCATCACATACCTAAAAAATTACAAAACTTGGGTTAAAGGTTATGAATAATTCAGTTGTGAACTGTAATTGGAACCCCTTTAAGCAAGTGGCCCCAGTACTCGGCTTCCTCTTCAGAGATCGCAATGCATTCATGCTCTCTTTCTACCACTTCACCACAGGTCCATCAACACATTTGTCAGCAACCAGCCCGATGGTTCAGGCACCCGTCTGGGCTTGAGAAACAACATCCCCCTCACCAACAGCCAAGGTTCCATTTCAGCGGTTGCAGGCATCACGACACAGATCCAGAATGTAGCCTCCAACGTCGACCTGTCCAACATTGACTGCAGCGAGTTCCAGTATTTTTGCGCTGAACTCACCAAGAGCTCAAACCCAAGTATGGACTTCGACATCGTGCCCCCAAGAAGTGTAACGTGCGTGCAAGTTACCTGCAATGGTGAGAGCAAGCCAACAATTAATATTTGCTTTTGCAGTAGTTTTTTGGGATAAAGATAAAAAGCAGACAGTTATACGTGGACATTTTGTAGAATCCTTATTGCTGTGCTCCTATTCATCCTGCAGCATATCAAAATGTGAAAGCCTGACAGAACTTTTATATATTCATGTTATGTAAATTTGAAACAATATAATAATAGGAGTATATTGCTTCAATTTTGTATCTTACCAAATCAAATACTCCCAAAGAAGATGTGAGGATACGCCAAAAATTTGAGCTGTGACAATGAACCATGATTGACTAAAATGCATTACAAACAGGACTTTTGACTCATTATTCCAGTCTAATGCAATCCAATACCTGAACTGTGAAGTAAATAAATAAATACTGTTTATTTTTTGTTGTATTTTGCATTTTAAGGAGTGACTATCAACAGCGTGTTTGCAAGCATCAATGGGGGATTCCCCGTGACCAGCGGCCAGACCAACCTCATTACCTTTGACTTCACCGCCAACGCCAGCCCTGCCTCCGCCAGCATCAACGGCAACAACTTGTGGCAGATCCAGGTCTACACGAGTCCTACCAACAACGGCAACCCATCTGACAGCACGTCCCAGCAGCTGGCCACGCTGGGTCCCCAGGCCGGCTTGGACTTGGTGGGAGGGGGCATGCTGGAGTTCACTAATATACAGGTATGGAATTAAACATTGCTCTTTCTCATTTTAAATTTAATTTTTTTATCTAATTTCAAGGTGCTGTGAAAGGGGATGTTCAGAGGTAGGTTTTTTGTTGATTGATGCCTTGCATAGAGGATGTCCATATAGTTTGATGTCATAACTTCCTAATTTAATGCATGTTTTGATTTTTCTTCATATTTGATAAAACATTTCACTGCCTTTGACAGATTTAAATGCCTTAAGTGAGATACTGTATCATACAGTACATGTATTTTTGGCCAAGTTTGTCTTTCTTACTTGTCTTTCTTACTCAAATTTTAAAAAGATTCATGATTTGGAAAGTAAGACCTTTCAAGGTATAAATATGAAACTTCATGGAAAGAAAATTTATATGTACATGCATATACATGGTAGATTACAAAATTGTTGTCACCTCATAGATGTGATATGAGTCGGGTGGGTGGGTGGATGGGTGTGCTTTTACAATCCAATGCTCCCCTTCTGTGAAGCATTTAACTACTATGTTCACATGGGACTGCCATTTTAGATTTTAAGTTTTTACAAAACTTTGAAGTTTTAAACAATGATCCAGTTACAATGTGAGGTTCAACAACAGGTATTCAAAGATTCAAACTATGTGAAGGATCAACGACAAGTATTACAAGTTTTGTACTACCCGCCAGGGAAGTAGTCATATTGAACTAGGAGCTTGTGTATCCTCAAAGTTAATTGCATCCACACAACACATCACTTTGATTCCATACCTGTACATCGGTAAACTCCAGAGAGCTCCCTCCCACCTGGTGCTTTAAAGTTATTGCAATTATCATAAGATCGCTTGTGGTTTATAACTTCCAGTAAACTTACAAGTTTCATAACCATAAGTGCGTCTCCACGGTCTTTAACTACAGGATATTCCCAGATAAGTTAAAAAACGATGACCTAAACTTTAAGTTTATTGACAGTTGTGTGAACCTCCCTCGTTCAACCAGCCTCTTTTAAAGACCGTCAGTACTACTTTAGCCAGGAGGGATTAGACCACACAGCGAGGTTACTGACAGGTGGCTATCTCATCAACTCAGCTCTCAATTAACATAAGAAATAGAGGATCATGGGGGACCAATAGGCACCGATTAGGCACTGTTTGCCCTATAGAGGACGCAAGTAGCTACTAGTAGTACAGTGGGGCTTTAAAGAAGAATCCCCTTTTATCTTTGATCATCAGGGACAGCTGGACTTGACAAATGTGGAATGTACTCAGAACACCTACGTCTGTTTTGATCTTCAAGCGAACCCTGGAACGTCAGTGCCTTTCACTCTAGATGGAAACACTAGATACTGTCAGTTGCTACAATGCACAGGTATGAAATGGACACACATATATTTATCCCCGGGTGAACCGATCTAACAAATTTCGAGCTGGAAAATCTCTACCCATTCCTCCTATTATTATTGCCCCCCCCCCTCTATACCTTGTTAGTCAACCTTTACTAGTTTGTTATGAATTCAATATCAAGCTTTAAGCTGTAGCCCTTTTGTATCTTCACCTCTTAATGCACGATTATGTTCATGCTATGTTGATGTATAAGCCTGATATATTGTCCAATGGCTATGCTTTTTGTAAATGCTTTGTCAAACATTCTTATCCCCTTTATCATGTACAATCATTACATGTTGGGAAATCTCTGTCTATGTTTTATCGCAATGTTTAACATTGGTTTCCTAACTTTACCATACCCTGTCACTATGCACAGCCTCCCCCCTATATAGTAAATATACAATGTATGATAATGGTTTCCTAACCGTTCCCACACCCCTACAGCATCCCATGTATAATTGTAATATAACTGCTGTCTATGCTTTATAATAATGGATTCCTAATTTTTCCATGTATCCCCTACCTTATGTACAGTCCGTACTAGTGAGGAAATCCAAGTCTATACTTTACCACGTATCACATATCATGTATTGAGCAGGTAGATGGAATCATGTGCAAATGCCCCATTCCTCTGGGCATATATCTGTTGTATAGTAACTTGAATATCTGTCTTTGTTTTATTACAACGGTTTCTAATCTTTCCCCATGCAGCCCCATCACCGTGTTCATCCAATGCTTGCTTTAATGGTGGTACATGTATTGAGCAGGGAGGTGGATTCATCTGTAATTGCCCCATTGCATGGGTTGGATTCCAATGTCAAACAGGTGACAGAAAACTTAACATTCTAACTTTATTTTGCCATCAAGTTCATTGCCCAGCACAACCAACCCACCACAACAGGCACCAGATATCAATTTTATAATCCTGCTACGTGTACATGTAGGTCAACTAATCCTGCTTTATATGTTAATGGAATTCCCCTGATTAACATTTTGTTTATTGTTCATATGGTTTTCATTTATGTGTCCCTTTAACTTGTGGTTTGTTGAACAGAACAAAATATTCGTGCGTAGTGTGTGCTTATAGTTTCATAATTGATATAAATACAAATGCAATTGTGAATGTGAATATGAAAACGAATATAAACACAAACACAAATGCACGCACCTACAACAACACAAATACAAAAACAAACACCAGTGCAAATAAATACAATTCAGAATAATAATTATGGATCATATAATCTCCCCCAAAGCAACTATTTAACAGCAAGAAATGAACCTGCCTTAAATTCCAATATGCAGTAAATCCCTGCCTTCCTGTCAACCCCTGCCTGAATGGAGCAACCTGCCTGGGAGAGAATGATGGAACATTCCAATGCTTGTGTGTCAATGGCTACTCCGGTTTCTTGTGCAATATACCACCAGGTATGTCACTTTTTTCCTGTACCAAAAGAATTAATATAACTAGTAGGTACTGTTAAATATTGATAATAATAAGCAATATGATATCCGTTGCAAAAGTTGCTGTATAGAAGTACATGGCATCATCATTAAAGAGAGGGTTTACGGTACAAAATTGAAGAATAGCAGCAAAATACATGCGTACTAAAGCTTTTTTGTCTTGCACTCAAAGTCAATCGCAAGAGCAGAAAGCCAAAATTTAAAAGGAGTCGCTTCTTGTCTATATGGTTTTTTGTGTTTCATTTAGTTTAAGTTTTGTTTATTTCTATGACTTTTCCTATTTTAGACTTGTTATAATAATAACAATACTTTTAATAAAAAATGAAATAGCTTTCAGAATTTCCCTGATCTCTTGTGTAAATGGGTACCTGATATGCCTGAGCGCTAGTTACTCTGGCAGCTCGGATACAACCAGGGTAATATATGTAAAGCGCCATGAGTGTTAGAGCGCCGTATGGCAGCCGTGCTAAAGCCAGGGTAATAATCGGGAGCGCCAGGAGGGTCAAATCTGACTGACATGAGCGCTATACAAAAACCCACTATTATTATTATTATTATTATATAAATATCCATATTATTGTTATACAAAAACCCACTATTATTATTATTATTATATAAATATCCATATTATTGTTATTATTAATTTTGACTTGGATTTATATATTTTGCTCCCACCCTTCGTAGATCCGTGCAACTCTTTCCCTTGTTCCAATGGTGGAGCATGCAGTCGCATTGGACAGAGCTCCTCTTTCCAGTGTACCTGTACTAATGGTTACAGCGGTCAAAGATGCCAGAACAGAGGTGAGATCACATTATATGCTTGGCGCCAGAATGGCTTCGACTCATATCATTTTTTTGTAATTGTTTTTTTAACTTGACTGCTAAGTAAGCATGAGTATGCTTGTAAGTAAGAAATAAGGGGACTGACAACATTATTTAGTCTTCTCCAAGGAACTTAGTATTGAGGATTACTGCCTTATCAAAGAGCTTAAGCACATTGAAATCGATTTTGAACCTGGGACCTTTTAGTTACAAGACCATTGCACTACAGTTGAGCCATCAGGCCTCCACTCTATTTGTACAGATAAAGAGTTGTTTGTGTGCCTCAATTGAGGTGTATATTAACATTCAAACCCCAAAATAGAATAGTAAAAACAAATGTAATTTAACTTCAGTGTTATCAATACAAAATACATATCTTCTTGGCAGTAAAATACTTAACTTATTATCATGTAAAGGGCTTTTAACAATTTATCTGGCAACCTTTTGACTGTATTTTTTAGCTCCTTGTTTACCATAACTATGCTGTTTTTCATTTTTCTTATAAATAAATATCTTAGTTTGAAACTCTTTTCATTCAAAACAAATTTGTTCCGGAAGATTTACATTTTGTATATACACCAGAATGCAATAATCATTAAAATGTCTATTTCTCTGTCTGTATTTCATTAGACACAGACTAATTGATTATATTATGACCTTTGACCTTTCAGATCGTTGCATACTGGAGTCCCCTTGTTTGAATGGAGCAGTCTGTCTACCTGACATCATCTCAGCATCCTATCAATGTCTCTGCCCACAAGGATTCAAAGGCATTAATTGCCAGTATTCAGGTCAGTCTGTCAGAAGAGATTGATTTGAATATATTCCATTTCATATATCAATTGTTTGTACAATAAAAAACATAGTTGACAGTAAGTTCAACATTATGAAATGAAACAGGAACCTACTGGAAAGTATAGCTTTTTTTTTAGGTTCCCAAGAATAAAAATAATATGAACATTATTTTCATAAATTATTTTATAGTGTCATTGTAAAGAGATACAAGTACCCTAAAGAAGAAAATCTTGTGTGTGGTTGTTGAAATGTAAAAAATGTAATTATGATAATGAAAAGAAAATAGGATGCAGATCCATCTGAAGAAATGCTGCCTTAAAAATAAGTTCAAGCAAATGCTGCAAATTTAAGGGAGCATTTGCATTTATATGAAGTAATTTGTTTTCCCATTTTGAAGGGATTATATTGGCTAGCAGTCAGAGATCTAATATAATATTCTGCTTATTATTTGGAAAGCAGTACATGGTTCTGCCCCAGTTTTGATAATCTCAATTCTCAATATGTTCAAACTCGTAGAGAACAAGGCCATCTCTGGGAGATCCAAGCCTTTTCCAGATGTTACACCATGTTTATAGAAACAATAACCAGCTTAATATACATTCCTTAGCAACTTTTGATTCCGTTAAGTCTAAGCTGAAGACAGTCTTTTTTTTTTTTTTGAAAAGCATAAAGTACGTTCAACTCAACACAATTTGTATTATCCCTAGTTAACCTAGATAGATGGCGCAATATTAATGCATTATATTATTGCTATTATTATGCTGTATAATTTCATGTTTCTTTTTGTGTGTAGATATTTGCTTCCCGAACCCTTGCCTCAACCAGGGTACCTGCTCATCGGATCAGTTTGGTCAATCATACACCTGTAACTGCCGCGGTGGTTTCCAAGGAGTAAACTGCCAAACTGAAGGTAAGGAAAAGAATGTTCTGCCAAATAAGTTTATATCTATCCAGGCCGGATAGATACATGTATGATAATTTACCAAATATATCAATTAGTAAGCGGTTTCCAGGCAAAATTTGTATCATCACGTATTGGTCAAAACATATTCTTTCACATGAGTGGTAATAAGAGTTTTTATTTCATTTTTTGAGAGGGGGCGTTTCCAAAACTGGTCTATACCTTTAACTCTTTATATGCCACACAAATATTCTCTTTGTGCCACATTGTATTTATCATGGGATAGATATATGAAAGGCTTTAAGATTATTCAACTGTACAAGATTATTCCATACCAGTGTTAAAAGGGTTGTCATGGAGCTAATCAAGACTAGAAGTGGGTAAGTAGTATGTACCGCCAAAGGAAGAAAACATGTATGTAGTCAGATTTTAGTTGATAAACTCAAAGGCCCTTCACAGGTCTCTTATTTCTGAGAAAAAACATCATGTAACCGAGAATGTACTGATATCATATTTGTTTCATAAGACATGCTTCTTGCACAGGTCTGTACACAGATACTTTAATCACTTCCAATAATTTTGTCCTTATTTTTTGTTGCAGATTTGTGCTTTGTGAATCAGTGTTTGAATGCGGGAACCTGCGTATCACAACTGAATGGATCAAGGCTGTGTACATGTCTGCCCCAGTATAGTGGAAACTTATGCCAATTCAATAGTGAGTATTCTTACATTACATCTAGAGGTGTCTACACGTACACACATATAATATTGTAACACTGTCTCAGCATTTAAAAGCTAGTTCCCCACTCCTTTAGGGAGATGTGAGTTGGTCCAGCAGCACGTTCACTTGGTCAGCTCTCTGTCTTTGCCTACAAACTGGCTCGGGTAACCCCAGTTCGAAACTGAGTCGCGTCTTTCGGATGGTGAGGTTAAAGGTCGGTCCCCAGACATAAATGATCATATCTGATTGATACACGTCTGTAAAAAACCAATTACACACACACACACACTTTCAGGACTCTAGTCACAAAAGAATTCCTCTCTCTCCTAATTTTCTCTATTTCTCTCCCAACAATCTCAAGTATACAGTAGGTTTGCGGGTGCACCATGTGTGAGAGAGAGAGAGAGGGTTGAGGAGTCCTGAAAAGGACTCTGACTCAGTAATCTTTCTTGGGGGTGTGGTAGTCCTGAAAAGGACTGTTTGTTATCTTTCTTAGCATATAGTTCTAAGGAGAACTATAGCCCTTGGAGAGGATGAGTGGCTCGACGTTTCGAACAGGTTGACTATCCGTCGTCAGGGTAACAAACAGTCCTTTTCAGGACTACCACACCCCCAAGAAAGATTACTGAGTCAGAGTCCTTTTCAGGACTCCTCAATCCTCTCTCTCACACATGGTGCACCCGCAAACCTACTGTATATCTACATCACCATGCAAGCCGACACTTACAAGCAGCATCAATCTCAAGTAGTCCTGAATATGAAAGGAAAGAACTGAAAGAATATTTCTCCCTCATTCTCATTTTGTTTTATATCCCCTTTCAAACCCAACAGTCCTTTCGGGAGTACACACATGGTGAGACCAGGGATTTTCTGAATGTTATCTGTCTAATTTGTTTTCCAAATATAATGTACATACAATGTACTTTATCTTGAATACTTTATTTTCGTAGAGAAACTTAACATTTATTATTAAAATGCTTGATTTCGTCTAGATCCTTGTCAGCCTAGTCCTTGTCTAAATCAAGGTACTTGCCTGCTAGATCAAACAGGGCAGTCGTCAATTTGTCGCTGTACCCAAGGCTTTAGTGGACCGAGGTGTGAATTTACAAGTAAGTATCGTAGCTTATTGAGAGCGAAAATTGTGACATGTGCATATAGGCATACGTGAGTGCATTCATTGGTTAAATCATGGAGCGTTATGTAACAACTGATTGATAAGAAATGACTTCTGCTGTTTTGAGTCTCTGTAAATCAACTAGCTATAGTAAGTAGCTTCCCCGCAACCCATCCAGATGACTGTAAGGTTCTATGACACACATGGGGCATTGCAAGAAAGTTGCAATTATTGCAAATCCCCCAAATCAAGCACAACTCAACTTTCTTGCCTGTAAGAGAGAGAGAGAGAGGGGGAGAATAAAAGCTAGATCTAGTTAACTTAATTTAATTGTTAAAAATTTAATCCTAACAAAATCCGAGGAGATTTAGGAGACTAGTGGGGCGTTGCAAGAAAGTTAAGTTGCAATCGATGGCAAATTTCGCAACTTGCAATCAATTGCAGCTTTCTTGCAACTCCCCAATAGTCTGGCAACAAGAGCCTGCTGTGGATTTCCCATGCTAGTTATTATAACTCATTTATAATAAAAAAAATTTTTTTGTTGCATCTTTCCTTTAATAGATCCCTGCCAGATTAGCCCTTGCCTGAATGGAGGACTCTGTCAGGTTTCACTCTCGGGTTCATTCTATACCTGCAGTTGTAATTCTGGTCTCTGGACAGGGGCCAACTGTAACACGGCAGGTAAGCATACAGTCCCAAACTAACACATTTGTGTCCTTGTGGTCAAACTACGTTTCTAGTTCCTTCCTCAATAGAGGATACCATCACCTTTTTTTCTCTCTTGGGTGCATTCTATACCTGCGGTTGTAATACAACCCTCTAGACACGGACCAACTGAAAGACAACAGGTATATTCTTCCTTAAAAAACATTTTTGCTTAGAGAGTTTTCAACAACTATCTTTGTCCCAATTCCTGATTTTTTTCTTTGCGTCTATGAATTTTGAGCATGGGACATATACATACGTGTACATGTATGTATATGTTACACTTCTGTTTCTTATACATATCACACTCTTGCTCCCAAGAACGTGAATGTGGGGGCTGTCAACAGTACAGGTCTTCGTTTAATATCTGGGATAGTAATACCACAAGACAAAAGAAAATGTTTGGGTAATCTAAAGGCCTGTAGGGGTGTAAGGCAGTGGTACCTAGGGCAAGCTACCCTCAGCCTCATTGAGCAGTCAGCATTGGTTATTAGAAATGGGCTTCATTTATTATTCCTGTGTTCTGTAAAGATAAAATGGGATCCAACATTTGTTGCAGCAATATTAGCTCCAGGCTTTATTTCATCATAACACAGAGGATAAGGAATTTGAGTGCAATATTTGGTTTTAGCTTTAGAGTACTGGTTCAATATAGCGTTATCATCAGGTATAATGTTTGGTCCAAGGTTTAAGTTAAAAATTTGATCGTTGTATGACCTTGAAGCAATTAACCCATTGTCTACGGGAACTGAGTGGTCCCTGTATGAAGCTTATGGGAATGAGAGAATTCAGTAGTCAACGAGTTAAGAGCTTTTGTCATGCAACCGTAGATAAGAGGACCCTTGGAAGTTGGCAATATACGACACTCTTGTTCTTCTTTCTTTCTACAGTGGTCTGTGTGGGACTTCCCTGTTTCAATGGAGGAGCCTGTATCCCGTCGTTTGATGCAAGTACATTCACGTGCCAGTGCCAGAATGGGTTCGGGGGAACCCTCTGCAATGTCAGACGTAAGTTACAGGCCTGGGCCCGTATTCAATAAACTTCTAAGACATTTTTCTTAAGTCTAAGAAAATGTCTAAGAATTTGTCTAGGTTAAGAAAATTGCCTTAGCCGTATTCTAAACACGTAAAGCAGTTTGTCTTAGCTAAGACGAAAGATAAGACAAATTCTTAGACCCGATGACGTCATGTGGGAAAGTAACTTGATGTGGTCGACTCGAGCGAATTAATTGCAACTCGATTTGCCTATGTAATTTGCGTGTTAAAATAAAAATCGCACCGCACGAAAATTATACACTAACATGTATGGGAGAGCGTAAGGGAGGAACGATGCTCACATAATCATTTCGGGATTGACCAACTGACACTAAAACAGTCTAGTCAAGACCACCTGAGGCTAGATCTAACATCCACTGTAGGCTTTTTATACTTTTCTGTCAAACAACTCCGAGGAGCCCAACCGGGCTTACTTATTATGTCGCAGCCTCAGGGTCTGTGAGTATGAAGGGAGCGCCGTCGCTAGCCGGCCGACCAGCGCTAGCATTGGATTTGGAGCTACCCTTTCATTGTTTTACATCGTCTACTGTTATGATGGCCTAAAATTAATCAAATGGCTAGATGTAACCTTTATCAGACTCATACTATAACAAATGTTGTCTCACCTAATATTATGCCGATTGCACATTATTCCCTGTTTCCATACTTTAGCGCCAAAGACTAATAAAGTAAGAGACGGTTTCTTTATATACGACAGCCATGTCATGATTTAGTGTTATGCATGTATGCTACTACTAGTTGTGTACAAACAAACACACATAAGTACAGTACACAGAGCCTATGGCGCTCCTGCGCGCTGCGCCGTCGACGCTGTATTACGCGAAGCTTACGTTGCTATATAGGTCAACTGATAACCTGCGCTCGCGCTGATCGAAACCCTAAGCGGTTGCTTGCAGCATCACTGAGCTGCCGGTGCCAAAGCCCCATTTAAGCATCCTCGTAGTATGCTTAAATATAGGGTAGATTTCTTACTTATCTTAGATATCTCGATTGTATTAGAATACGACATGCTACTTAAGTCCTTTTTCTTAGATAAAATTTAAGAATCCTTCTTAATCTTAAGGCAAATTTCTTAAGTCCCCATTGCTGTTATAGAATACGATTTTTGGCTAAGATTTTTTCTTAGCCAAAATTTAAGAAAAAGTACTTAGATTTCAAGCTTAAGAAGTTTATTGAATACGGGCCCTGATAATTACCAGATTTAAATCGGTTTCCCAATTTTTGTTTGATTTTTTTTTTTTTTTTCTTCCAATTTTTTTCTTTTTTTCTTCTTCTTCTTCTTCCCGATTTGTCTGATTTTCCCCTTATTGTCAAGTTTTCGACCCAATTTTTCCCCAATTTTCTTACTCGTAAGGGGGGGGGGGGGGGGGGGGAATGTTGTTAGATGCCATTTTTCCCCCAGAATCCTTTTTTAAAAACTTTTTACTCAAGGGGGGGGGGGCAGTTGAGGTGCTCACTATCACCCCTGAAGTTAATATTTAGTGACAGTAATAGGTTTTGATTGTTGTAGAGAATGTTGCACACCATAGAGACCTAATCTGAATGTTAATGTAATCATAGGCATAATCGATTTCTTCCAACTTTAGTCCAAAATAATATGGCTGTATTTTTATGGTGTTCGTGTATTCTGTGAACATTGACAATTTGTAAAAGTGCACCCATTCAACTCAAAAATCATATTTCTTTAGCTAATAATTATCTACCATTTGCTCTGTGCCAATTGAAGGATTCATAGCTTTAACTTTGTCTGTCCAATAATGAAAACATGGACTTTTTAAATTTAGAGGTGAACATTTTACCTTCACCTTGCAGTACTATCAAGGTCAAGATAGTATTAAACTTCCCCAAACTGTAGTGAGACAAGTTTTCAGTCATACTTACTCCATCTATTGATTATATTGTTACATTGTTCCATGATATTCAGCTCCAAAATTAATTAAACCACTTTTGAATTTGTATACAAATTTCTATAAGAGAGCTTCCCATATTTGTTTACAAAATCGAACATGCACTATTAGGTATTAAGTGGGGTAAACCATGTATGAAACCTTTAAGGTATGGAAGTGTCCACCCACGCAACAACCATTTAATACAACAGTGATGATTGTAATGATGATAATCATAGTAGACGTTGTAGAAGTGGTAATGATAATAGTGAAGAAGAAGGGGGAGGAGGAGGAGAAGGAAAAATATTAAGAATGATGATAGGGGCTCGTTGTATAGCATGCACATCCACAAGATACGGGATACTGGAGGCACTCCATTTATTCCCTGGCTTCCCAGCTACTAGGGTGCATTTCACAAAACTTGTCATCAGTGACAAATGACAGTTTTTGTTATAAGATACTGAAATCCTTGCTTCTGATTGATTATCAGCAGATTTGTCACTGATTTTTGTCAATTGTCTTAAAAAAAATGGGTCCCTGATCACTTAGCATACCATCATGACATCATGAAGATCTATATTTTCATTGGTAAATTCATGTTCATTTTTCAGAGTTGTGCAACCCTAATCCCTGTCTGAATGGAGGGAATTGTAACACAGATGGGAACACCTTCACTTGTAGCTGTCCTGCAGGTTTCCTAGGTACCATCTGTCAGATAGCAAGTAAGTATTCAATTGGTGTAAACGCTGTTATTTTTTGCGTGATTAATTCTTCGCGCAGAGCCATCCCAAAACATATTCACTGGTTCTTATATTCGCGTTGCATACAATACAGCCCGTTCAAAACTCGTATAAGAAGTCATGCTTATATTTTTGCGAGTTATAAAATTCACGCTTGCCGAGCTTAGCGCGAAAAACATTCACGAAAATTAATTTACCACAAATATTTCTCCTTTTACAGTATATCAATCACAGTTCTTAGTATGCATTCAGACTACAAAAATTCATTGTATAGATTTTGTCCTAGACTGAATGCCATATAAAGAAACATCCTGTAACAAAACGTCACAGTTCTCACAGTTCTTACTATGCATTCTGTTCAGACTACAATAATTTATATAGTCTGAATGCCATGTAATGAAACATCCTAGAACGAAACGTTGTAAAGTAAAACGCATATTTGGCAACACAGTGCGCACTGATGATTGATCAGCTGCCATGTCAATTTACCTCTTCACATTTAGTTTCTTCATACGTTTCTTTAAACAATGTTATTCTCTATAGTCTGTACACCTCGTTAGTACCAACACCATGGAGATCAAATTTTCTTTTACAGAGAGATGAATAAATTGAAATTCAAATCAATTGCAATTTGCTTTTCTTGTATAAGACCCTTGCCAGCCCAATCCTTGCTCTAATGGCGGTCAGTGCGCAGCTACGTCTCAGGGTCTGCAGTTCACCTGTACCTGTCCTAACTCAAGGTTCTATGGTCCAACATGTAATTTCCAAGGTGAGTCGTTAGGACATACTTTGTTCATTTATGCAGGACAATAAGCCAGTTCACGGTTGCAGTCCGAGCATGAGCAGATGAAGGTCATTGCAGACCAAATTGTGACTTGTTAATTAGGATTAATGCCTTACCAAAGGGCACAAGCACATCAACTTGGTGCCGAATCAGGGACCTCCCGGTTACGAGAGCACAGCTCCACCACTGAGCCATAGCACCATATCATGGACGCAGGGCCCACTTTCAGACATCCGGTTTCCCCGGTATATTCTGATTATTATCATCAATATTGTTGCTGTTGTTGTCATTACTATTAAATTCAAACACTCATATCCACTGTATTCTTTATGTCAATAGATGGCTGCAGACCTCAGAACCCATGTCTGAACGGCGGTATCTGTAGCACTTTAGATGTCTTTGGCTCCTACTCCTGCAACTGTCCACCAGGATGGACTGGTACAAACTGTAATCAACTAGGTAAGAGTCTCATTTACCAATGATAATTCATTAAATTCAATTAAATTCTTTTTATTCATCCAAATTCACAAGAATACATGGAAATTTGTTTTGGTCGCACATTGTACAAATACGTAAAATATATATATATATGAGAAACTATATCGTTGTGTTTATAATCTTGGAAGAACCATCAAAATAAAAGGTAGACAAAATAAAAATGTTCTTATATTCTAGTATTATACATTAAAAATGATGAAAAAGATAGAACATCAGTGTGAAGGAATGAAGGAATTGACAGTAAATTTTTTTTTTTTAAATACTGGGTGTAGCCACATGAGTATTAGAAATGCTCTTCCTTCAATTATTTATCACCCCGGCATTGCAAATTACACATTTATTTCACGTTCATTAGACCTTTTACTTTTGCTTGTCATGATTTTATTTCTTGTAAACCTCCCCTCATGTTTTTTAATAAATACCTAGATCCAGCTTGGCAATGATATCTGTTTTTTTCCATTGCCTATTAAAACCAACAGTGTAGGCCTACATATCGTTTAATATTTTCTTTGAACTTTACTTGCTAAAATTCGTTTTATTATTAATATTCCCTTTATAGCCTATGAGTATTTGTATCATTTGTATCAAAATTGTAAGACTTTTCACACAAAGTCTAGTAGTCTACTACTACTACTTCAAGAGAAAACTGAAAACACACCTAACATTATGTGTTTACTGCTGGATATGTTTTCTCATGTTTTATTGTGAGCATCTTAAGAATATTTTTCTCATTAATTTGTTTATTGTAGGCTCCTTTAGCAGCATCATTAGTATTATTATTATTAGTAGTAGTAGTAGTAGTAGTAGTAGTAGTAGTAGTAGTAGTAGTAGTTGTAGTAGTAGGAGTAGTAGTAGTAGTAGAAGTAGTAGTAGTTGTAGTAGGAGTAGTAGTAGTCTTTGTTAGATAACTTGTTTAGCACAATGCTAATCTGCCACAAGGTCCATACTATGTATAAAGGTGTATATTGTATATCTGTTAATAATATTTTAATTTTTTACAAGATCTAAATACCATTGCTTATATTCTATTATTTTGGTAGTTCCATGCGGTTCGAACCCATGTCTATTTGGTGGACAGTGTTTTGATGATCCTTCGCAATTTAGTGGATATCGATGCGTTTGTGTTTCTGGATACACAGGACTCACGTGTAACATTATTGGTGAGTACCATGGAATATTCATCATCTTTTAATCAGTTTACTAAAGTTCTGAATGAATCAGCTTTCTCTCTTTAAATTGGCACCAATTATTGGTATTTTCCAAGCTTTCATAGTTAGAAAATAAAATATAAGTTGTATGAACCACTGCGAATAGAGAGTACTAAAAATATCTAAGAAATTGCCTATTAATACCTGAAAGCAGCGATTCTATTACACTCTGTGCTACCAATTTATAGACTTCAATGATAATTTGTTTTGATTAAAAGTGCTCTTATTCAGGAACAGCATAATGTACTGCAATACAAATAGACTAAAATTTTCCAGCAATTTCTGCTTTTTCTGCTCATGAACAATTTTGAATTCAGGGCATTTTGTATCAAAAGTTTTTTTTAAATGCCACCAAAAGGTGAGATTAAACCACTATTGGTTAATAGCTTTAATTTACTTGGCTATGTGATACCACAATAGCAGTCAGTAAATTTTGTTTACTGTGCTGAAATATCTTCAATAACTTTAGCATTTGACTTAATCCTTGTGTAGATTGAAAATATGGGCTGTTCTTTTTGGGGGGTTACACTCTGTACATGTGCTGTAGATCTCTAGTAGAATTATGTACATTTGCTTTAATAGAGCTACACTGATTTTGCTTTAATACTGCTGTGCCTTCATGATTCTCCGTATAGAGTACATGTAGTGTGTAAAGAAGGGTAATTGAATGCCTTTAAATATAAAATTTAGAATCTTACAACAATGTGCCTGTGCATGTGCATATACTGTACCAATGTGCACACACAATAGTGTAGATTATTTATTATTATGATAGAACTAATTTTCAATTCTTAATTTTGAAATACTTCTTTAATGCAAAACCCCTGTTACAATGGAGGAGCATGTACATTGTCGTTTGAGAGCCAGGAGGGCATTAAAGGCTTGTTCAGATAAGGTCCACAGGTTAACTGCCGCAAAAAAAGATGCAGCGTTTTTTTTACATGTAAATGGATAGGGACTGCGTGCAACAAAGGAATTGCGTGTATTCACTCAGCCCTGTATTGACATAGAGAAATGTAATGCGTAGTACACTTCACGTCATCATCTTAAAAAATGCAGCAGATTTGCCGCGCCATATCTGAACGAGCCTTAGCCCTGATAAATTTTGGAGTTTAAGCCTCTTTTTCCTCACAGCGAATGGTTCATTTTTTATTGTGAGGAAAGTGAACTTGCATAGTAGAACAATTGAAGTTAGAACTTTCTGCCTTCAATAGATCTTTGTTATGCAGTATCTGGACTGATGTAGTGTATTTGATAGAAATAGAATTAGGAGAATAATTAGTCCCAAAAAATGTTTGCAACTACTTTAGGAAAAATTGACCTAAGACAATTGTAATGGCCTTATGTGTCACACATTGAAATGTGCAAACATGACTACGAAGTATCATGTAATCCAATCAAGATGTACACTGTACTAAAATTGCTGTTGAATTGATTTTTCAAAAGTAGTTTCGATTTATTTAGAATTTGTAGTATAACAGAACTAACAGCTTTCTGTCCGTACTATCACTTTAGACCTGTGTAGTGCAGCACCCTGCTACAATGGAGGCACTTGTACGTTGCTGAATGGAGGCAATAATTATGACTGTGCCTGCTTTGATGGGTACTTTGGAGATCAGTGTCACATGCGTCGTAAGTTCAAAGGTCATGGGTTGAGGTTCAAGTGTGCATGCGATCTCATCAGTCATCCATCCTTCATCCATTTTACCAACCATTTATTATTCTGTTATTCTTTCATTATTTCATTCATTCCACTTTCTTTGTTTCATCTTTTTAGCTTAGTTGCAAAAGATGTTAACACACATTAGTTTCTTTGTGTTGCAAGTCATAAGTTCAAAGGTCATGGGTTGAGGTTCAAGTGTGCTTGCGATCTCATCCTTCATCCATTTGACCGTTCATTTATTTTTCTGTGATTCCTTCATTACTTTTTATTCATAACACTTTCTTTGTTTCGTCTTTTTAGCTTAGTAGCCAAAGATATTAACACACATTAGTTTCTTTGTGTTGTAAGTCATAAGTTCAAAAGGTCATGGGTTGAGGTTCAAGTGTGCTTGCGATCTCATTAGTCATCCATCCTTCATCCATTTTACCCATCATTCATTATTCAATCATTCCCTAATTATTTGCATTCATAACACTGTCTTTATTTTGTCTTTCATTAACTCAGTTTCTTCTTATTAATTTTGATGCCTGTTTTTTTTTCAGCTCACCATTCTTCATGTATGTATATGTTTTGTGGATATGTTAGAAGTTCATGTTTTATACATGTATATTGTGTTATAACATTAGTCTGTTAATGTTGGGGTGGGGGCGGGGGTCATAATCTACCAGCCTCTTATGTGTGAACCTCACTATCAATATTATACATGTATGTACCATCTTTTTTATTAATATGCAACATTTTCCACCCCTCACACTAAAAAACCTATCACCCTTCGATCTACACCCCATACATCGTTTTCTGCACCCCAAACAAAATCATTGTCACCCAAAGCACCACTTCTACACCCCATATACCAGATTCTTCACCAAGACTTGAATGAAATCACAAGACTATAGTAGAATGGCAGAGAACAGCGATGAGTGGGGTAATGTTGTCAACTTCTGAGTTGGAGAAGATAACTTGATAGATATCACAAATATTTCACTATATATTTGCTGTAATGGAGAGAAAGAAAGAAGAACAAATAAACCTAAAAAGTATTTTGAGAAATGTACACCACTTGTTGTAACCACCCTGACCCCTCTCGCCTTCTTCTAAACAATACATTTGTTCCATCTTCTAACCATCATACATGTTTATAACAGATTAACAAATATAACTAACTTCTTTAACATGTATGTTTGTCCATGTCATCACAGGGAAAAGAGCTGTTTGTTATTCTGAACTTATTCCATATTTCTCAATGTACTAGCTTGTACAAGTTTATTCTCCATTTTCATGTATTATTTAAACCCAAAATTCCCACGATTTGCTTCTGCAGGTTTATCATCTTTATATCATTGCTGTTACCATTCTTTTCATTTTGATTTGATTTTGTTCCATAATAAAATCAGCTTGTCACTTCTTGCTCAAGTGCAAAAATGCATATGATTATGAAATACACTTTTATTGACATGCAATGTATCAGAATCATTCATGTGTGTATCGGCTTACACATGTATCAAACATGGAATCTGAAAACATCTGCAAGGTAATCACAACATCTTTTCTGGTCAAAGGCACAAATTTCGATAATAAAGTACTTTCTTTCTACATGGCATTATTACTGATTCCATATCCTGTCAAGACAACGTATTGATCACATATTCTTCAAATTGGCAATAATTACAATTTTCAGTTTTTACTATGTTATTTTAATAAAATGTAATGTCTCTATAGAAAGAAGATATACATCGTTAGAAAGTTTGTCAAAAAGTTGTAAATGGCCAATTTTTATTGAAAAACAATGATTTTGAACCTCTCTATTTGTTGCCAATTAGGAAACTTAAGGCTCATTTTCCTTTGAAAATTCCTGGCATCAAACACAATATGGTCTTGTAATAAAATGGATGCAGTATGAGCAGAAAATTTTGCCCCTTCAACTTGTACTTGTGCATCTGGTTTAATATTTTAGGGCTCTTAATCAAAAGTTATGAACCCAAAACCACAAATTGTGAATTGATGATTTTGGATGAATGAAACAAAAATGTACAGTCCTATTTGCCAAACTCTAACCCAATCCCTAGTTTAAGCATATTCCCTTAAATCAACCAAATTGTAATATCATTCTTGTTGATATCGTTTTTTCCTGCCATAGATCCTTGCAATCCCAACCCCTGCCTCAATGGAGGTCTCTGTAACTCGATAACGACTATCACACCAGTGACTTATACTTGCACATGCTTGTCGGACTTCGCTGGCGTCAACTGCGGAACAAATCGTAAGTCTCATAAATAATTGCTTTCAATTGATTAATGAGTAGAACATTTTCATTTGTCCTTTGCGTAGCGACTACAGTTTTTAAAACTAAATGCTTCATATATATGTTGTAAACATTTTCCAAAGTGTCTTTTTTTTGGGGGGGGGGGGGGAGTAAGAATTAATGAGCTCTTTAATTGTTATATTACTGATTCTACATGTAGCTGTTACATGTGTAATCATAGATCTGCTATTGTTGCTGCTCAGTGTCATGAATACCTAATGCTATGTTGAGCAACTGTCCCTGGGATGTCTTATCAGGCGTTGAAAGACAGAAGAAAGAAGATGAGAATTTAAAACCAAAATGAATAATAGGTTCATTGGAGTGTAAGATTCATAACTTTTTCTAATAAGAACTTAACCCTCAAAGAGCAATCATTTTCATTTGCCTCACTCCCCCTTCCCGAAAAAAGAAAAATATGATAAAAATATGAGCAATTCCAAGTTACTTTGTCCCCAACATTAACCAAAGCATCTAAGATTGTAGTACTGGATAGCTAATCACTGTATTAGATTGATTGTCATACTAGAGCTTTGAGCAGACCAATTATCAAGTAAAATAATTGGTAACAAGGTGAAATTTTCTGGGCCCAAATAAATAAACTTAATGTGATTTCCTTACACAATTCTTCCGTTCCAGTGCTGATTTGCCCCAATCCAAGCGACTACATGTGCCTCAATGGTGCTTGTGTCAGCGGACAATCACGCTGCAACGTTGCCTTGGATTGCCCTGATTTCTCGGATGAAACAAGCTGTCCCCTCCCATGCCAGAATGGAATGTTCCAGTGCACTTCAATCCTACAGTGTATCTCTTCATTGCTTGTCTGTGATGGGACCAACCATTGTAATGACGGGTCGGATGAGGGGCTAGTTTGTAAGTACTTTTCAATTGGTTTCTTTTTATATTTTAAGAAAATGCCACAGCTCAATGAAGTGTTGGATCTATCAATAACACAAATTCTTGCTTGCATGAAGCTTTTTCATGCAAGTATATGAAGTATTTCCATGCTTAAATTAAATCAAAAGGTTTCATAAGAGATGTTGGTACAATTTTAATTGCAAGTTCAGAGTGAATGAAACAAAAAACATCTACAATTCCCAGCCTAGTTTGTAGTCTTTATGCAAATTTGAAAAAAGTTTTAAAAAAACATTCATTGAATTTATCAAAGCCAGATCCTTAGTCTTTAGTTAATAATAAGCCAATACTTCAAAAAAGGGGGCAAAATCCATTAAAAATGTTGTAACACAGCATACAGTATATGTACATGAGGCAGCAGGTCCATCTCTTGAAAAAAATACCACTCATTACTAATGCTGCTGCCCTTTGTAATTCTGTTACCAATGTAATTCCGTTACCATGTAATTCCGTTACCAGTGTTTTAATAGGAAAATAATTAGATAACTCTGAAATTGATGTTTAGGGCTGTTGGTATGTTGATAAAGGAAGAGAATTTGCAACTACAAAGAAAAAAAAAAAAAGTAAGAAATAACTTTGTGAGTAAAACTTCTTTCAAATTTTGGTAACGGAATTACGCCATTTTAAGGGTAAAATTGAAATATCTCTCATACAAAAACTTTTTTCATTTGTTGAAAATAATTTGCAAAACTTGATTCCTATTTGTGATGTTGTTCAATTAGGAATAAATATAGAGGAATAAGTGTTAAACACATTGCTCCACTGAATTTTAAGAAATTAAATCATGATCATGTAATTGAGGCCCCCAAAATAGCCCCAACTTCAAATAAATTTTTCAGAAAAACCGTAAAACATATTTCAAAACGGTTTTCAGTTCCGTCACAAGTGATTTCTTGTCCACATGAAAAATGTTTAATTATTGAAGTTGGATCAAATTAAGAATTTGGTGATTTTCCTCTTTCCCACATGGAATTGCCCAGATAATCTGCAGTTTTGGTAAAGAAACAACTTTTAAAAAGAACAATTGGATTATTCTCGTTCAAGATTCATATGCTGTACATGTACACAGGTTATAGGGTCAGCAGAATTATAAACTATATAAAAAATTGCAGAAAATCACTTAGATGGAATGAGAGAAAAAGAGAAAGAGAGACTAATGGAGTTATGAGTGAATGAGTGAGAAAATGAGACCTCACAAAATGAAGTTAGTATTTATAAAAAGGTGTATAAATGGGAATTGGACATGATGTAGGCTGAGAGTGATGAGACTTTCACACTATGGGGTAATGGGTGTGGCAGCACAAGCAGACCATGACTCATTATATTCATTCCGCTAGTAACGTTTTGTTAAAGTTAATGTTAGTTATGAGGAGCGTGAGAAAGTACTGTGTATGCAGAAAGGGGAACTGAAAAGGTTTTAATCAGCGATTACTTGTATCTTTCTGTCAGTGACTATTTATATCTCTCTATTTGTCCTTATTATCAATATATGCACCACTGCACAGTAACTCTGCTAGTGTGTGATTGATAGAGAGAGAGAGAGAGAGAAGATCATATTACACATTACATAAGTATGTCCCTAGGCGCTTGAGCCAACATAGATATACATGTACATGTATGTCATTCAGAGAAAAATGGAACAGTAATAGAGTTGTCCTAAGAACCTAAATAATGAGGGTTTAACAAAAAATTATACTTAACATTCATCTCGAAAGGAGTGAATCCTAAGTCCCGAAAGGCTTAGTTCTCACAGTTCTAACGCAAGTCTGTGACTTGACACTTTGGCTCCAACTGTTTTGACGCCAAACTCCTCCCAAACAATCAAGAGAAAGAAAAAGACTAGAGTCGAGATTCATCTTGTATCCTGCTGAGTGTGAGAACAGCTTGATACAAATGTAGGCAAAGCTGATTGCCAAGTAGAGCTTTAGCTCATGCTACAGTAAAGTGTGTCCTTTTGTTAAAAAAGCACTTTGAATACTTGGTATATTATGCAGATTAGTGGGTCTCATGACAATTTAATAAACAAGTTTGATAATCTATCAAGTGATTTTTTACATTTTCACAGATTTGTGGATCTCTGTTTTATACACTTAAAATCGTATTTGCTTCTCAATACACGCGAATCTATCTTTTCTTAATTCATTTTCGAGTCGATCTTTAAAGATGAAATTCAAAGAAAATCACAAATATGTCAACTAATGTATCACTAGAAACTGGTAAGCTAACAGATGGCCATCGTACAGTTTTAGGTCAACTACATATCGGGTGATTTATTAAAAATACAAATACAACCACCTTCATAGCGGCTGGGATATACGAGAGATTCGCCGGAAAAATAATGATGTTTTATTGACGTCACTATATGGACCAATACTGCCCGAGCAGACGACATCCCATAAAGAATGAACATAATTGCAAAGCTATTATTTGTCAAATTATAATGAGTTTAGTGTATATAAATGTAATGGCATGTCAAACCATTCAAAAGGGGATATGACCCGATTCTGATAACTAAAATATTTTGCTTGTAAATACACAGGATAGAGGTTAATTAACAATCAAAGAAACCAGACTTTCAAATTGAAAAAAACCCGGAATGATTATTAAGGACTTTTTTTTATTCCCTCTTGAAACGCCGAACATACCGCGGTGTGTGCAGCTGAATATACAATGGCGTCTTATTTTGTTTACAAGCGACAGATTCCTTTATTTTTGTATCGCTGCATTTGTCATCAAAATAAAAATATGCGCGGGTTTAGAGTGAGGCAATAGATTATACATTTATCCTGATGGTAGTGAAGTAAGAGAAAGAACTCAAGGGAAGATGAAAACACAGGCACTGAAATTGTGTGAGATGTCATGGGACATCGTCTGCTTGTGCAAATCATGTCCATACTGTGATCTCACACATCACAGCAGCGTTCGAAGAGCTCTTCAGGTGCTATGCCGGGGCTGTATTTAAGCGTTTTGTAATTTATAATAATCATTACTTTGAATGTTTCCAAGCATTGAATTTTGATAACCTTGCCGAATCAAAGTTTCAACTTTGCAATATTGAAAATAAAGTTATTTTTTAAAATCAATGAATATCTACTTTAAGGACAATTTTTTTATAACTCTGATACATTTTCAATGCTGTAAATAACTTTATACCAAACTACATTAAAAAAAAAAATCTTCATACTTGTGCTGTTCTACAAACATGTATATACTTTGAATTATGTAGAAATTTCAGACTGGCAGTATGAGTGCAAATTATATACTGTACCGTAATTAAAACTGTTACCCCATGTTGAAAGTTTAAACAGTTTGAATAATGAATATTAAGAACAAAAAATTTAAAAACAAAATTGTGTTGTTGTTGAGAAATTCGTTGTATGCCGATATTAATGACACATGTTCACCTTTGTTCAACTTTATATACATGGAAAGTACTAAAGCATGATAAGATAGTTGTTAATAAGATGTACATGTAGCTATGTAGGCTTTTAAAGAATATGATCATGAGCTGGGTAGACCAAGAAAGTGGATAAGAAATTAGGACACCCACAAATCATTCATATCTTTTATGTTACACATAAGCTGTGAAATGTTCAATGCCCATTGATGCACAGAAGTTGAAAGTTGGTAATACTGCCCTCTTGTGCTGAGACTCGGCATAACGTCATTGAATACCTTATTGATTTAGTGTTGTTTTGATGTCGGACAGAGTAATCACTCAACAGGAAAATCCCTGACGAGTATCCTATAGAATGAATGCATGAAAAGGAGTGTATACAATATATATTTTGTGTTGAATTTTGTTAGGGGTAATGTTGGTTATTGTTCGAGTTAAACTACAATGTAGTGCATGATTTCTATTCTGAGACATCATACATATAATCAGGTTGTTGGTCTGACTTTAGTCTTGATCAGTTGAAAGCAAAATGTAAACTACTACTTTTTATTTGATTTCATCTTTTACAATATCATGTATAATATTTGAAACATTTTATAGACATATTCAGTTATTGAACCCTCATAGTGCTACCAAAACATTTGATCACAGTGTATTTTTCCTGGCTTACCTTGATACTGTTTGGAATCTAAAGAAGAACTTACTGTTTCTCTTTGTATAATTGATTTGATGCTTTATGAAAATGAAATTTAATTTCATATTATTTATGAAGATTGTAAAAAGAGCAAATAGTAACTGTCATAGTGAGTTATTTTCGCTGACTCTAAGAAAAGAAAGTGTGAGGTGTATCTGGGCATTCAACCACAAGCTTTGATTGTTTTGAGGTGAGTGCCCTATACACACATGAATATCCTTCTTCCGACTGGAAAACAAAGGAAATCAATTATTGCCAAGTTGACCCTCGCACACTTTGCGTAACATCATTTGAAATCTGGGGCAGGATGCACAGAGTGATTGCTTTAAAGACATCTTCTAAAGTCTGAATGAATAAATCATCCCCATCGACCCCCCTCCTATAGTCTGTGAGAGTAAATTACACAAGATCACAAGCCTTTCCATATTGACTGGCGGGTTTATCGGGTAGCTAGAAAATGTACTTATTTATATATGTCATTTTGTGGTTTGTACAATTTCAAACCTTTCCCTACTTTCTTTGAATTACTATTAGCAAGCAAGGAGCTTCTAATGTTTCTTTTATGAAGAACAAAATTCTTGCTTTGCGCCTTTACGATACTTTTTAAAAGTTCGGCCTGATTTTAGGATTCTAAAAAAAAAAACTTCCTTTAGTCAAAATGAAGTATACTTGCAATTTTCCCCAAGTATGACAGATTAGTTATATGCCATTTAAAAAGAATTGTTTGAATATCAATGACTAATTTTGCAGAAGAGAGAAAAATGCTGTACTTGGTAAATGTTTACTCTTTCCAAAACTTAAAAAAAAAGTAATTACTCTCCTTTTCCCCCAACCATGACTTTACACACTGCCATAAACTTTTCTCAAAACTT
Organism: Strongylocentrotus droebachiensis; assembly: GCA_035222895.1. Taxonomy (NCBI): domain Eukaryota; kingdom Metazoa; phylum Echinodermata; class Echinoidea; order Camarodonta; family Strongylocentrotidae; genus Strongylocentrotus; species Strongylocentrotus droebachiensis. The sequence goes on along the minus strand of JAVYIG010002061.1, from coordinate 93,904 downwards.
TATTTCAAAACCTTCTTAAGATTTCACCCAATGGGTTAAATCCTAACTGTCCCCCGCCCCCCAATTGGGTTGGAAAGAACCTGTCACGGTGCACCCCTCTGGTGTAGCATTCCCTTCCTATTCAGGCTAAGCCTATTGTTTCCCCCCTCAATGGGATAATGAAAGGAACAACTTGGTGCGCTCACACACTTTACTGTTTAGGAGCTTCAATGGGCTTCATTGGAAGCTGTGTCTACTTTAAATAGCGGACCGTTCTTTTCCCCTTTCATTGTGTTTGTAAAGTGTAAAGACATTTGCTTTCGTCTTGTGAGAGTGAAGTTGGACCTGTCGCGTGGGATCAGAGACTAGGCTTAATTCCCAGTGACTATAGACAGAAGACTTATGTATGTCAGTGGTTACCACAGGGCTCTAACGGGACCGACACGCTTTTTGAATGCTCCTGTATGCCGAGGAGTGGAGGAGGATTACTGACGTGATGCCAGTTGTGTAATCATAATAAAGCAAGAGAGAGAGGCCCAATCGACGTTCCAACGCTGACAAGAGACTCATTGGACTAGTGGAGTTTGATTTAGCGGCAAAGGATCATTAACTCAAGTTGGAAATGAGTGTTGCATTTTCCAAAGACTTGATGGTGCATATAACGAGAATAATTTTGCTGCTGTCAAAGTGAAGCGTCATTAACTGGAGGGTCTATTATAATAATTCAATTGGCTCTAATGGCTGACAATGGATAATGTGTTTTCGTCTTTACAAACTGTATAGTTTAATGTTTTGGAGCGTTCGGAAGTGACAGTTTTGTCCTTGCTCTATTCAAAGGTTGTTTACTGACAATATTAGAACTTTCTGCGGTGTGAATTTGTTGGCACACAACAGTTTTGAGTTAACTGTTCTATTCTGTGGATGTTCACATTGTGGCTTTGTATTTTTCTTAGAGCTTGATAACGTTTTCTGGAATCTTTACTTGCACGATGAAGTCCATCATTATTTGTTGGAGAAACTTGATACCCACTTGCTTTTAATTACTTTGGTTGCAGTATATTAAACCTGCAGTATTTTTTCACTTTGGAGTGACATCTGGACAAACCACGTGCCCAGAATGTCTGCAGTTGGAGAATCATATGATACTGATCATCCTCCATCGTGGCAGAAACTAGACCAGTGTCCCCTCCAAAACACATGTGATGCTGGAAGAGAAAGAGGAGGAGAAGGATGCGGTTGTCATACCAATCATTTAAAGACTAGAAGATCAACCTGCTCCAATACATCATCTAACATCTCATCTCTCCCATCTACCACTATGCCTGTAATCTGCCAAACATCTTCTTGGAGCCCGCTCCATCTTACCAAAAGCATCTCATACATCAAGGACACTCCTGCATCATGTCCAGGACAAGACCGATGCCTTCGAGACGATCAGCAAGACATTGGGGGTGTCAGATCCTCGCCCTGTCCCCCTCACCAGAATCAAAGACAATCAAACAGTCTTCCAGAGACGTTACCTGTCCATGATCAACCAGAAGTGTGTAGCTTCAGGAGAACAGCTACTGCTTACTCAAAGACACCTCTGCCACGTTCAAAACGTAGCAGTCAAACAATCTCTTGTTCATCACCTAAACCTAAAGTCACCTTAGGATATTGTAGGAGTACAAATATGAGAACATTCCCTACAATTCAAGGTGCCATAGCGCTTGTTCTAGCCATTTTATCATCCTGTGCAATTCTAACTGCTGGTGAGTTTTATCCTCTCTTTAAAAGTAAAAAGCTTGGTAATATCCTTGACATGTGTATTTCATCTTGTTTTGTTGGATGCTTTTGTGTACAAATGTACTCCAATTTTCAGGATATGGGGGATGCACACATACAATTATATATACTTTTGATTAAGGAACAATAAATATGTGAATACAATAGTACCATTGTTACCATTTTCATACTGTCTGTGATGACAAAAATAAAGCTTGGCATTTATTTTCTTGTCCATTTTATGGTTTAATGCATGTATGCATCCCATTGCTGCATAACTTTTGAAGAAAATTAGTTGCTCATCCATATCCAACAGGTTTTGTTGAAATCATTATTAGGTTTTCTCTGTTATTCAGGTGTGTAATGTTACAAGAATCCTGGTACATGCAATTGTAAGACATTTTATGATTTCAAAGGACATGATTATGTTACATGTATATGTGTTAATTGTTTATAATTAACACACGTATATGTGTTAATTGTTTATAATTAATTAGATTATGAATTTAATTGTCACGCAGCTACTTCTCATTTCATGCTTGTTCTGGCTTGAATGGTATATGCATGTACAAAAAAAGTTCCAGTTAGAATGGTTCAGGTGCTCTTCAAGTTTGTGATTATTCAATTCAATTCAATTCAAAATGGTTTATTTCAAATAAAACTTTCATCGCGGCGTTTAGCCGAATTACAAAAGTTTACAAACAAAATTAATAACACATAATGTAATATATAACATAGCATAACATGATATATTGAATTTGTAAAATAAATCAGTATAAATACGAGAAATATAGCTTATTGCAACATATGGAAACATAAATTAGAAAGAAATCTGAGTTAAATAGCATTAAATAGCAATGAAATCATGTGAAAGAAGGACTAAAGTAAGCACTAAGCGGTAAGCGGTAAACGGAGCAAGTGTATGTGGTGGAAAAAAACGAGAGTAAACTGGAGGTGAGGAGTAATGTTTGCAAATACACTGTAACTTATTGAAATTAAGAGTGGGATAGATTTACAGAGGAAGAGTGTTAAAAGGATGAGAGGGGAAAAGGTATAGGAAGTAGTAGTAGAAAGCGACAATGGAAAATTCATATCAGAGGATACGGAAAAGAAGGGAAAGGAAGAAGAAGAAGAAGAAGAAGAAGAAGAAGAAGAAGAAGAAGAAATTGAAGGAGGGGAAAAAAAGAGGAAAAAGAAGTAGGAGAAAGAGAAGATAAAGATAAAAGAGTTAAAAGAGCAAAAGTACATCACAAAGTGGAAATATACAACCATGCCTAAAGTATACAAGAGATGGTGGTGAAGAGGGGTGATAAGCAATCGTCACATGACAGATTCAGTTAAATTCAGTTAAGTTCAATTCAATATGGTAAAACTAGTCTAAAATGGAGTAAAACAAAAATACTTTAAAAAGTCATGAAACAAATACAATACTTGATTGGTATCAGATTATATCAGATTCAGTCTTTCAACGAGTGTTATAGCGCATAGAGATGTTACATGATGCAACATGCGCTATACAAGAACCAAATATTATTATTCTAACCAATGAGAGATCCCATTGAGTTATTATTAAATAAAGGGGACATTTATGTGCATAATCCAGAATTGTCTTCACCATCAACATCATCGTGATCATTGTGATCATCATGATCATCACCCTTGGCGTCTTCATTGTCATCATCCATCCATCTTTTTATTTGACACCACCCTTTTACAATGTCTTGGAAAACTGAGACAACTTTTTGGGACCAGTCACTTCCTCATTTACATGTGTATTTAAGAACTCCAGCTATGCATGTACATTCCAAACTAGAATTTTAGAAAAAGAAGAAGTTAGTTAAAGAGAAAAAAGTCTTATCATTGACTCTAAAGGCAAGAAAGTACAAAGTCCATGTGCTTCCATGTTGTCGCCACACAATTGATATTTATCATATCGTTTATCACAAATCAAAAGTAATAAAAATCAATCAGGTTTGATACAAATACTAACACTCTGAATTGATTTTCAAAGAGCAGTTCTCATGAAATGTAAAATATTTTTTACCACAATAGTTAGCTACTTTAGAAAATCCCTCTTTTATTGTAATTATTCTCATGGATATCAGTCAAGTAACTACAGGTATACATGTTTTAAACATTTGTAGGACTGAATGCACAATTCTTGCTGCAGTCCCTATAAAACAAAAATCAATAGAACCTTGAAAATTGAATAGTTTGTGTAGATGTCGACCAATCATTCTACAAACTTGGGCTTGGTAAAGTTTCTAAACTTGTTATATTATTTTAAAATCTTTATTAATATCTTCACTACTGTATGAAGAAAATGTTCTCTTAGATCTCAGAATGATTATGCTATAGCTCAAAGTGTAATTCCTTTTTAGAAAAATCTTTGGCACTATCAAACCCTATGTTTTTTAATACTCAGATCACAATCTACGTGATCGTAATACCCATGTTTGAACTAAGGTTTGGTTACATCGGTTACAGTAGGACTTGCTTGTTTACCTGTTTGGTTCCCAAGACATACTATACATGTAGTTACTTTCAATTGATGAATATTGAATTATTCTTTGGTCATTCAACAATTTTAGCTCTTGAGTTGCATATTTGATGTATATATATATTTTTTTCTTCAATTATTATTGCAAATTATAAATTATAATTACTAATTCAATTCCGTTACAATTACAATTACAATTAACGTTTACAAATACAAATTACAAATTTCAATTTACAATTTACAACTTACAATTTACAAAAGACAATTACTATGACAATTACAAATACATATACAATTACAATTACAAATTCTATGAATTATCATATTCTTTTCTTACCCATCCAGTCAGCATCCGTGCGTGCCACCCCAAAATCTTTTTTAACCAAGGGACATGTTTTGCTACCGTTTGATTTGCTTGTGTTCACTGGACACTTTTTATTTACAAATTTATACAGAAGGGCCTGCGGTTGCACCATGTGATGAGAGAGGGGGAGGATTTGGGAGTCCTGAAAGGTCTACTGTATATCTACATCACTATGCAAGCCGATACTTATAAGCAAAATCTTGGATTGTTTATTGATGCTTTGAACATTATATTTTCTACCTATTCAGGTCAGAATCCGTGCGAACCCAATCCCTGCCTGAATCAAGGAACTTGTTCCGGTAGCATAGGCAGTTTAACCTACAATTGCGTGTGTACACCTGGGTTCTCAGGGCAGAACTGTGGTACAGGTAAGTCCAGGAAATCTTAATTTTTCTTTTCTTTCGGTTTGGAATTTTTGTTTGTTTTTGGTCTAATATACTTGCCAACTTGGTTTCTCATTTCATTAAGTGTTCTTTAAATTTGAGATTAAACACTGTCTCAGATCCTATTCTAGATTTAGATTTAGATTTTATTCTATTGCCAAGACATACATGTAACATCAAACATATCAATGATTTAGTTAAAAACTTGTTTCAAGAATTATTATTTGCAGTGTCATTTTTTTTAGCATGCCCCTTAATATCCTTTGTGTTTTCTTCACTTTTTAATGCGAGGAGGGGGTGGTCTTTTTGCTTTTTGTATTTTTTTCAGGGAATCTTCTTTTTTCTTCCTACAGAATAAAATATACATTAAAAAAAAAAGTTAATCAGGCTCTCGATTGAATTTTTTTTAATGATTTCTTTTTAATGAAAAGCCTATATTAACAGAACTATGTTAATTTCAAGATAAACCCTGTATCACAGGCATTGTTTTCTTTTTTATTGTTTTTCTTGTAACTTCATAATTATATAGGCAAACATATAGTTGATACAAATATACTGTAGTAAATAGCTGTACATCAATCAAAGAGAGTAATTCAGTCAGTCAATCAGAGTAAGGTAGTCAGTCAGTCAATCAGAGAAAAATAGTCAGTCAATCAGAGTAAAGTAGTCAGTCAGTCAATCAGAGTAAAGTGTAAAGTAGTCAGTCAGTCAATCAGAGTAAAGTGTAAAGTAGTCAGTCGGTCAATTGGAGTAAAGTGTAAAGTAGTCAGTCGGTCAATTGGAGTAAAGTGTAAAGTAGTCAGTCAATCAGAGTAAAGTGTAAAGTAGTCAGTCAGTCAATCAGAGCTAAGTAGTCAGTCAGTCAATCAATGATACAAATATAAATGAACTTTCCTTAAATTCTTCTGTTTACTCATTTGATTTCTCCAACTGGCAATTTACAGTGAGGTTGTAAATGATTTGACCTCTACAAGTCTTTGTGGAATTCTTGCGACTTTCCAAAGTAGACGGGAAATAAGTATCCATAAGCTAGTAATTACTATAGATCACTTCCGGCATTAAATAGATATTTAGCTGGCAGAAATTACTTCTTACCCCTTTTCATGATAACATGTACAAGTACGTAATGATATTTCTTCAACAGACAACATGTAAAACAATTGTTTTTAAAAGAGATGCAGACCTCTACATTTACATGTTTGTTCAGTTTGAAGTAGGCAGGGATTAAAAAGCACTTCTAGAATGCCGACATTTAAGGAAGATAATATAATAGGAGAATGACAATCGTCACGTTTTGTTGTCACAAATGACCTCATTCCCCAGAGACATAAAGCATTTGACACTCCATTCATTTATTATTCATGATGATGAATTCATGTTGAAGAAGGGAACACGCATTTAAATGTTCAATTGTTAACTCCCTAAATCCACCTTTCTTACGGATCTTTAGTGCGCCCGAGGGAGATGCACATACATGATAAGTCAATTTTGAAAATACTACACAGACTTGTTGATTAGGTATTGACCAGTTGCCAATTTGTGTCACTGCCTTTCAAAGGATGACCATGAATTGATCTTCTTGTAATGGAGAAATTTACTTACGTTTCCCTTCGCATTATTTGCAGCTTTTATGGCAGCTTTTATGGCAGCTTTTTATTTTTAGATGAAGGTCTAAAAGTAATGTAATGCATTCTTGAAATTATTTCTTGTATCTGAAATTGATTGATGCAACAATTTTTCAATGAATTTAAAAATCTGTTGTTGACCTGATGGAACCATCATTAAGTTATTAAAGTCTCAAGAACGTTTAAAGAAAGAGATAATCTAAAAACGCACTAAAGCAAAGTTACATTGAAACCTTATTAACCTAACCCAAATCCTGTGTACAGTAAGTTCATATTGAAGGAGTGTTGAATTACATGACTACATGTACATGTATATGCAACCTGCAGTGTATCATTATCTTTTCTTGTGCATTAAACTTTGTGAATTAGGGAACATACAATAACATTAGAACTGTACATGTATGTTATAAGATGCCAATGTCACAACAAATGGTGATACTTTACATGTACTGAACATGTACTGACCTAAAAATATCATACCTAGTGAATTGCCATTCAGATACAGAACTAAGAAATACAAATGCTGAAGTAAATTTCCTTTCAAGATATTTATCTTGAAAAAAAATAACATATTTGTATTAGTTTCATGAGGTGAAATATTTTATTGCGCATTCCATAATTTGTTATCAAAATATCATTATTCAATTATATTAGATTATTAGGTCAGGATCAATATTTTGTTGGTCTTTATCTTTGAGATCTCGTATAAATGCCCTCAAACTTATTATTTTCCAATACTACATTACGCTCTGTATACCTTGGGGTCGGTGGCTTGTTATATATCATTTATGATCCGAATGGTCAGGACATTATTTCTATATTACATTTTTATAAGTACGATGCAGAAAGTATTTTGAAATGAATCTTATCTTTGAAATCTAGAATAAATGCCTGCAGTCACTGTTTAATTGGGACAAGCACTCTTTTCCTCTATATTCAACTACAAATATGATTTTATAAAACGATTAAATCTCAATCTGCCTACAAATGTCATCTATCTACTTAAGTTTTAGGATTTAACTGTTTCCTGAAATGCCGTCAAAGCACATAACACCTAATTACACGTAGAAAAGAAATTTTAGAAGTCTAGTTTTGGTCCACATTATGTAAACAAAAGAATTCCCTTTTTAAAGGATTTACATGTTTCCTGAAATTTTATTCAAGAACATTAATTTTACACCTACATTTACAAGCAGGAAATGTATATCAGAAGCCAAGTATCATTCCTTAATATGTAAACAAGTGTTTTTCACTTTTAGATTTAACTGCCTTCTGAAATGGTATCAAGAACATTACACTTTATTACAAGCATAACAGAAATTTTAGAAAACGAGTATGTAAATAAAAGGAACTCCCTGTTTTACAGCCTGAGAAGATTTTTCTTGTTTTTCTGGAAAGGCCCATTCAATTAATGACCGGAGGCATTTATCATGCTCTATAGAAATCTCCCTGACAGTTGACACTCGTCATAGACGCAGCTAGACCACAAACCTTTACAATTTGTTTCTCCTTTGTTAGGTTAGAAACCTCTACCTCAGATTTTTGTTACAATCTACTTTTTTTTTTATAGCAGCCATTAGTTATGTGTAAGTAGATTGTTACATTGATAAGGAGTTTTAAAATTAGAGGACATTCTTTTGTTGTGTATCTATTTCATGAGAAAAATGTCCTTAGCTGTTAAATACTTTGTAGGATATTTCTAAACTCATAAACCCTGGAACCTGGATATCCTTCAAAGTTTTAGGAGTCTTTTATTTAGTACTAATTTACCTATTTGAGTTAACATGACCGTTCAGAAAACTCCCTTTTTGAAATGTGAGTGTTTTTAATGCCATAGGCTTTGATTATTAAGAACTCTCTACTCGATCTACATCTTCTTCTCTTGGACTCGAGTATGCATACAATTTTAAGTACACATTCAGTTTGGGTAAACTAACTACTTGACATGCAGAGGCTACTTTTGAAATGTTTTGAATGCCAAAGGGCTTGATTTTAAGTGTTAGTACATCTTCACGTAAATTACATGTACATGTACATTATACACACAGTGTACTTCAAACCTTTTATATACTTTCAACAATGTATTAAACACTGTACAGGTATGCGAAAGGCTACTTTTGAATGTTTTTAACGCCAAAGGGTTTGAGTTTAAGTGTTGGTATACATCTTCACATGAAGAACTAGTAGTACACAAATATACTTCAATCTGTTTGTTTCAACAATCTAGTAGACCTGTACATGCACAAGGCTCGTTTGAAATGTACTGTATGTTTAAAATAGAAATGAGATGCATTTGATTGATTTTTACTGATATTTTCCAGCTTTCTTTCCCACAAAATTCTGAATTTATCCAGCCATCATTGGTGTTAATTGGTGATTATTCTCTGTTCCTTCACTACGGAGCAAACAATTGAAATAAAACACTCCACCTACATGTAATTGTCTACTTTTAAGCAGGTTGACTCTAAACAAATGTCACCTTTCTTTTTTCTATGCAGACTTTATTTGTTTCAAACAATGCTTCAAGCGTTTGATTTAGAGCATTTGAAAGTGGGTGTCACAACACTTATCTGGTTGAAAGCACACACATGCCGTGCTTTTAGTGAGGAGGTGTGTGTCAGGGATAAGAAAGAATTAATGAAGAAATTTGACCTAATGAACATTGAAAAGTTGTTGTTTCAACTGCTATTGTTTCCATCTTGTTTTTAGAGGATAAATTAATGAAGGATTTTGACCTAATGACCTATGAACAGTTACTGATTTTATATGTTGATGTTTCCATCTTATGTTTTGAAAGGAGGAATTAATGAAGGAATTCTATCTACTGGTAATGACATACAAAATGTATGAACAGTCATTTATTTCAGCTGTTAGTGTTTCCATCTTTATTTTAAAGGTGCTTTTTACTTGTTAGAAAGGAAAGAAAACTTGTTGAGAAGTTCTTAATAGCTTACAAATAAAATCAATTTGGGTACTGAATTCTCTCATTCCCATACTCCAAAGAAGCTAAAATACAAGAGCGACCTGGTTCCCACAGGTAATGATCAGTTAATATAAAATGTTTTCATACAGGAAAATAAGAAGTTTTTTTCTCTACCAATGAGAGTGAGCAAAAAGATTTCAGTATCTTTATATCTTCTGCAGTATTGAAATAGTATCCAGCATCTTTTTATTTGTAGAATAAGAAATGAATTTAAGATAACTTTTTTTTATAAATGGTAATCTAACAAGAAAAGAAGAAAAGTGTCTAAATGGCAAGTAAGACTGATCAAAATGATTGTAATACCATATCCATCATAAAGATATTGATGTTACGAGATATTGTATTTTTATTTTATGATCTGATATTAATCTTAAGTCCTCCTCGAAGGATATAAAACCTTCTTTAAACGATCGATAAAGATGACTATAAAATTATATGGTAAGATTTACTCCTCAAGATTGCATCTCTTATACTCTTTTGACAGTTTAATATCTTTGTAATCTTTATTTCAAGTCTACAAAGTTTCTTTAAACGATTGATAAAGAGTATAAAATGATATAGAAAAATTTACACTTCAAGATTGCATCTCCGAAACTCTTTTGGCAATTCAATATCATACTTTTTAATCTTCATTTCAAGTCTACAAATTCTAGTCTTGGCACTTTTTCTCAGAGAAAGTACATATGAAGCTGAACAAAATGCACAGCTTTGATATGATTTATAATAGGAAAGGTATAATCTCTCTCTCTCTCTTTAAAGTTCATTTCTGACATATATATCGCCGAAAGGATATATTATTTCAAAGCAATTTACTCTTCCAAATGGTCAAGATATTCATTTCAAAGTTGTTTTTCTTCATGAAAGGAAACCAATTTTCAAATTTTTCTTTGGTTCAGGCTGGTCAAGTCTGATATGAAATTTGATGCAAGGCTCTGTCTGCTTAGAGCCAAAAGGGCATTAACTGATATCTTTAGCCCAGAATTAATGCCCTTCTGGCTTCTTACTGATGGATTTTAATCTGGGATACAGTGTCACAGAAAAGTACTCTATGCAAGGTTAGAAGAGATTAAAACTGAGCTGATTTAGAGGGAAAGGTGATTGTGGTTTTTACTCAAAGGTTTTGTCTTCAGACTTCAGGATTGCTGAAAACAAAGTCAAAGAAGTTTTATAAGTATCTAAAGTATTTTAGCATTTGAGTTCCCTCAGAGTGGAATTAAGTTTAGAGCATGGTAGAAAGGAGGGACAGTTCTGCAACAATTGTCAATTGCTCCACGGCCAATGTCCCACATTAATTACATTCCTAACTTCAACGCAGGACCCAACACTAAACTCTACCCTAAACATATACCCAAAACCCAACTTCAAAACTAACCCCAACCCCAAACCTAACCTAGAATCCAATTGCAATTCCATCCCCTACCCTCCATCTTTGATGAACTAAAGCCTGGAGCATTTGCAGCCAAATCATATGATGGATCACCTGTGATTGAGCCTGTTAAAAGATTTGATTCAAAGTAGAAATTTGAAATCTGCAAAGCCTCCTGGCATATACTGGTAGTCATCCTAGACCTCAAATGGAGGACGATTTAATATTATTTTTAAATGTCATCAACACAAGTAATCTCATTTGTTCTTGCCTCTTTTGAAGAGAATAGGTTGTAAAATTGTTATACTTCTGCATGTATCATGAATAATGGGAAAAGTTGTTCTACATTTCACAACTTCAAAGTTTCCGACACCTTACGAGCCGCTTTTTTTGTTCCGTCATTAAATGAAGCAGAATATGTGTGTTTGCTAGCTGTGCCCTATTCTCTCACAGATGACACAGCCATGTTGTCTGTATGACGAAGATTTTGCGAATCTCCTGAATTTTTTTGAACCTTCCTGAGTCAATTGTTTGGAGGAGTTGAGGCGGTAAACGCTGCTTCATCAAGTGGAATATTTCAAACTTTATAACCTCAAAAGATGACACCTGCTGAGAGCAAGAATGGCGTTAACTCGTATAATTTTACATGGAGTTGACGCCCTTACTGCGCTCAGTAGACACTGTGTCCTTCTCTCACGGCATGGTGTCATAGCTAACATACCAAGGCATTGAGCGCGCTCAAAAAGCCTGAGTAATCGTTCAAAGCCGATTTTGAATAAAAACCCCAAATCTGTGTCATATGGCTGCATGTTTGAATAGCCCCAAGTTGTGATAACTCTTTCAGCTGTAAATGCTTGAAAAACACAGGATTTTAGATGCCTTGGGGGCCTGTAACAGGGAAATAAAAATCAGGGTGTACAGAGAAGAATAGAGCTTATGATGTGTTCATGCAGTAAGCAGATTACAATGAAGGGTTTATGGTATTAAACTATATTTATCTCAATTTTTTTGGAGTCTGGGGCCGTACTTGGTATTATCTTGCCATTGATTCCCATCAATCTACACGGCCCAAAGGCAGTAACTTTTTGACAGATAGGCAAAATTTGAGAATAGCGCCAAATTTTTATCAAAACCACCAATCTGAAAGTTATATTCATTTCTTTATTATCTATAATTGTATCAAGAAACTGTTATTTAATAATGTTGAATGCAGATTTAACTTGGTCATTCACCCTGCAAATGCCGTTAAATATCTTGCATTTATAATGTCTTCATGCAGTCTCCCTTTGTTGTCATTCTTTGAAAAAGGTACTTTAAGATTTGCCCAACAAAGTAGAAATCCGTTCTGATAATTCACAAATGCTCTGACAAATTGTCATCTTTTACTATCTTGATTTATGATGGTAATTAAATTGTGTACCTAGAAAAAATCTACTTCTTTCCCATGAAGTAAGAAAGTCCATATCTAATGTTATATCTTAAAAGATGCATACATGTATAAAGTATATAATGAAGGGTTTATTCCAGGTCAGTTGGGGTATTTTGAAATTGAACATACTTTTATCATCTAGTCATCTTTTCTTGTCAAGTCATCTTTTCTTGTCAATATTTGTTGTTTTATTTGAATGTGATGTTTCCTATGTAAGCTGATACGCAAGTGCTTAAGATTCTAGATTGTGGTAACTTGATGGCAGGAGGTCATCACCCAAACACAAAGAATAAAGTGAAAGCTTGCTTCAAATGGTTGACTTGTTTTGGCATTTATTGATCTTTAAAAATAGTTTCTGCTCAGAAAGCAGCACCAAGGAATTGGAGACAAAGGGATATAGCTAGTCAGAGTTTTACCCCCCTAATTGTAAAAAGATGCAGTCAACTGGTTAAAGTTGATACTCTAAGACATTCCCAAATACTGAGATAATTACATAAATAGAAAGCTTTTAACCCCCATAATAACACCAAATGGTGTCCACCCGACAAAACAAGTTTAGAATAATGAATTTATTCGAGTAAACTCTACCAAAATATCTAAGTCTGAAACCCGGAAGTGCACGTAGAGTCGGGCCTCTATCCGTGACGTCACGAACGGGAGTCATGGGCTCAGTGAGAGTGAATGGCAGATATCCCTACGTAAATGCTATCCTGTCAGAGCTTAGATTTGTTGTTGTTAAGGAGTATATTTGATGGATTTTCTGTTTTCATTTGAATGAAGAATAACGAAGCAACATTTTCCAGTCGCTGATTTTTTTTTATATCCTCATATTCACCTATTTGGTGGAGATTTAAGAGGAGTTTACTGCTTAGGAATTAAAGTTAAATCGTGCACTTATGAATAGGCGGATGCATTATATTGTCATCAGATGAACATGAGCAGTTTTGTAAAAAGAATATGTCTAGAACTATGATAGTACTTATCATAGATGTGTGTGACTGCCTCAAAAAAGGATACAGTACCAGTTAAACATTTTATGTTGTAAAATATCAAACTTGAACGAGATCATGCAAGCGCGCTTCCTCTATAATATTTTGGCGAGTGATGCGGCTCTTGCATGAACGTTCGTGGAGCGAGCAGAATCGGGAGGTAAGACCAAGCCGCTGCTCTATAGGCGCTGCTTGCTTGTGATGGAACGTACGTGCGCTAGTTATATGTTTATCGGCAATTGCAAGAGAATGAAAGCGACGTTGCCAGCTAAGAAAAACAACTAACAAAGACTTGCTCCTGACTACCGGTGTCAGAATTGGTAGATGAAGGATGTTCAGGGCCAAGGAAGGCGAAAGACAGGGGAAAAAGGAAGAAGAAACCACTCGGGAGATCGCTGTAGTGTATGGTAATGAACTGTGCATGGGTAGACAGCTACTGTTCACTCCGTGCCTGGGCCGATCTCAACACCAAAACAAAAATTACATGGTGAAAATATCGACTAATAGCACATCGTTGGCATGTATATGTCATAATTTTTAAACGGGGAATTGATATTAATACTATGAAGTACTAGGGGAAGGTAAAGAATTGTACATAGAATTATGATTTATTAGACTTTTCAGCCTTTGAAACAAAAATATGCAGAAAATCGTATCACTCTGCACATGTTTGCTATGGAACATCCGGGTACGTGAATATACTCTCTCCCGGACGTGAGGTCATAAATAGTAGACCAGCGTCGTGACTGATTTTCTATGCAAAGAGAGGCGGATATTTTAGACATTTCAATTGAGGATTTCGAGTAGACAGAATTTTTTTGTGATATACTAAGTAATTGAAAAACTTAAAAATAACATATACTTGCCGTAGGTAACAAATTAAGGGACATTTATTTGCTTAGAGTATCAACTTTAAAGGGATTGGATCGCCAGTTTCCATGTGCAGAAGGTCATAATTCGCTGACACCAGACTTGGTGGAAATACCATTAATGGGGGTACAAATTTGCACACAGCAAACCCATAGTCCAGTCAAGAATTACCCCCTAATCTCTCGGAGAGCTCGAGAGTCTTCGGGCAAATCAAGGCATTACATAAGGTCCAATGGTCATAAAACTCAAGGCTAACCCTGGTGATTGACAACACCTGTTATTGGGTAAACACCCGAACGGTGTCGAATTCCCCATGAGAGCTGACTACTCAGTGACTTTAATTGGTTGTTTTACCCATGCTTGTCTCAAGGGTGAGGGTTTCAAGATAGATACTAGCTTTCTTGCAAAGATGTATGGATGTAACTTTGAACATGCTTTGAAAGAGGAAGGAAGGGACATTGCAAATCATTTCAATCAATAATTATACCCTTTCTGTGTTAATACAGTATACAATAGATTACATTTTGTAAAGCAACACTATGTGCTAGGTGCACAGTTTATATACCACAGCCACACTGATTAGACTAATAAAGCAACTATAATACTGATGATGATGATAATGATGATGATGATGGTGATGGACCTTCAGTTTAGAGTTTGACATTGTGATTGGGATATGATTGACTGTTTTTGCCCTTAAAAGTTTTTTCAAGAGATTTGTGGAGTCACATTTACTTGTGATTAAGTAGAAATTCAGCTGCAGTCTAGAGTACTTTTAATCACATGAAACTGTCAGTTAGGTAATTTCACATGACTTCCGTACATGTTGTAGCTTTCCCAACCCCTCTTACCTTATCAGGTAAGAAAATTCTATTCTAAAAAACATTTCCCAACATATTGCCTTTCATCCCACATTGCCAAACTCACTTGTGCCTTGTACTATTTACAGAAAAACTGACTACTTTGTTCAAATTTGTTCCATGGCTTTCATTATACCGTTATGATTTATAACAATGCCACCTGCAGAACAAACTATTATGAAAATCCCTAATCTACAGCACCCTTTCTGGTACTTTCTTTTTTTCTTTTCTTTTCTTTTCCAATGAATTAGGACGAGTATTTACAAACTATCTTTGGAATCAATACGCCCACAGAAATTAGTTTCTTTGAAGACAGGGACAATAGAGCACCAAGGGTGCTTGACATCTATCTCCTTTTGAATCCCAATTGATTTCTCTAGTCCCTGTGAATTCCAAGTTTATAGGTGTACAGTATATGTCTGGGTACTCTGTTCCTTATTAGTACCATACTGTACTTGTTAGGTTTTCTTTTGGGTCGTAGTTCAAATCTGTAAAAAGAGTTTACAGAAAATAAAATACTTTTAGCATGCTTGCGGGCTCTTTTTTAAGTTTCTTCAGTATAATTCATGATGACAGTACCAAGAGTTTATAGGAAATCTCACCCTTCTAGGTCTGCAAGCTCTCTTTCAAGTTTCTTCAGTAATTCATAAATTCTGTTTTGTTACAACAACTTTAAAGCTTATCTGCCATAGTTTACAGGAGGGATTAGAGCGCCCTGCAAGGTCACTGGACAGGTGGTTATCTCATCAACTCAGCTCTCAGTTAACATAAGAAAAAGAGGATCATGGGGGACCAATGGTCACCGATTATGCATTGTTTGTTATATAGAGGGCGCAAGTAGCTACAAGTAGTGCAGTGGGCCTTTAAGCATTGCTAAAAATTTGTTTCAATTAAGTTTGACTAGATAATAAAGGGGAAAATATGGCTGAAAGATACAGTGTATTGTAGAGTTGAGGCATTTTTATGTTCTTGTCTATGAAAAGAAGCATTTTAAGCCAGTATTTTCAGAGCATTTATCTTTTGGAAATTTATTTTTGAATAGCATGTTGCCAATTTAAGTATTGGAAATGATTTTATTGTGTTATGTTGCATGATGGAATGTATAGTGACAATGACAGCATTCACGACCGATTTGATTTTTGGCTCAGGGCTACTTTTTCCAATCTACCTTTAGTTTAAAATTTAGATTCTTTGGAAATGTGTGGATTGAAATGTATACATCCATTTGGGTTGAAATACAATGTAATTTTCCTCTTCTCCCCCCCCCCCCCCTCTCTCTCTTCCCTCTCTCTCTTTCTCTCTCTCTCTCTCTCTCTCTCTCTCTCAAACAGATATTGACTTATGTCACTTTAGATTTCACCTTCCATATCAAATCCTATGCTATAATTTTTTACAACAAATCCTGAATAGACTTGCAAAATATGATTTTACATGTAAAGAAATACATTATGTGGGAAAGAGAAAATGTGCAGAAGAAAATGCAGAGGAACAAGAATTGTGTGAGAACATTTGTTCTAAATTATCTGTAGTTTTATTGATTTGTAAGTTGAAACTATAAAGATAAAATATGATCAATGTACTGATAAATTAATACTTGAAAACAGTAAGTTGATACTAGATGATAACGTATCGTATCTAATATCACTTTATTGATGTATAGTGTTTGGTCACAGGAGAGGCAATTAATGTGAAAATTGCTTCCCACGTCAAAGCTTGCATTAAAAAGATATGAACAGTTACCTTTAGTTGTGCATGTAAATGATTATTCTGTAATTTCCCATAATGGCAATACTGTATACTTTCAGTGTAGATGGGCTGATCAATCTAGATTTGCAGAATTTAATTAAGAATTTTTTTTCTCAAAAAAATCAAGATGAGTAACAATAGTTAAATAACTTCTCTTCCATTATACAATCTATTTTGAAATGAGTTTGGGTTTGTGATTTTATTCCTTTCAGACTGTACCCTAAAAAGAGCTAGATGTAGTTTTGTATGATAATGAAACAGGATAATTTTTGCATGAAATAGATGTAATTACACCCAAATTTCATGATGTAAATGAATCCCCCCCCCCCTGGAATGGTTCTAGAAGTTTTTTTGTTCTATAAAAACAAAAAGATGTTTCACCTTTCTGTTAAAAAAAGGAGATGTGTGACCATTGAAAGATAAATGCATACATCTTGCAAAATTTGTAGTACCTTTAACTTCCATGACAAAACATTGGACCATCATCATCTGCTCCAGCAATGCTGCTTGTGCAATTATTTGACAGGTCTTTTCAACCGTATTTGTAGTTCTAACTCCTTCAACTCTTCTTAGCAGAATGATCCCATGATCAGGTCTTGACCAAATAAGGATATCACTCACAGAAGGCTCACAAAACCCAGCAGAGATCAGCAGTATCTAGACTTGCCTGGTTATTTGCAAAGTCCTGTGTAGAGTTCAAACTCCTTCAGATTTGCTTAGCAGAATGATATCACTCTTGACAAATAAGGATCATGAATTCATCATCATCATCATCCTCATCATCATCACCATCGTCATTCAGGCCATGGACAACAGAGAAATGCTAACTCACTCTTCAAAATTTGGATGATACACTTTGTTTGCCAAGTCCCTTCCATTTTAGTTAGATCTCAAACTCATACTTTGCTCAGCAGAATGATCACACTTATATAGATCTTACTAAACCTCCCCCTGAAAAAAAGTTGGAATTGCAAGCTTGGTTGAGTCTTACCTAACAAAGTGCATTATCTCTTGAGCTGCACCAATTACCCCACCCCCTCCCCTGTGCACCTTTTGCTAAATCCTTCCCATTTCATTTAGATATCAAACTCTTACTTTGCTAAGCAGGAGGATCACACTTTTTATATTGGTCTTAGCAAACAAAGTCCATCATCACTCAAGCTGCAAAACCTAGCAGAAATCTTCCCAAAGAAATAAGGAAAAAAAAACTGGACTTGTGCAATTGTTTGCCAAACCCCTCCCATTTTATTTAGATATCAAACTCCTTTAACTTTGCTCAGCAGAATAAGGTTAGGGAGGCTGTGTTCAAAGGTTGAAGAAAAGCAAGAACACACAGTCCTGATTGTGCATATGTTTTTACACCTACTTGCAAATACTTCGATTTGTGTTGTCACCTTTTCTGAGTTGTTTAAAGAGCTATTATAGGCACATTTAACACCCTAGAGAGGTGGATATAAGACAGCTTTTTAGGGAAAGAAACCGTTTACATTTGTTAGTTATCAAAGTGAAGAACGAATCATATGGATATGGACAATCAATACTCATTTTAAATTTACATTTTTGTAATGTAATATTACAATTAAGAATAATTTTTCAGCAAAGTTTTCAGCATGTCATGGCACCTACAGACATTCAGCTCTCAAAATGGGTAGGGGATGGTATCACAGTGTAAAATGGAAGATTTGCAACTTGTATGCCCATCATTTAGATGTGGAACTGAATTTTTTAGGGGGTAGGGGGAGGAGTGTTGGACATCTCCTTCTCTTGATGTCAGGGGCATTGTCACTAAAAAGCCAAGTCTTCTTGATATTAAGACTCGTATTAGAATACTTGTTTCTGCATGTGGCATTCATATCATGTCTGGCAAAATAAAAAGCAGTTCAAACATGTAAATAATTATCATCCTACTAAATCGAAAAAACAAATTGTTACAAAAACTAAAAGTTAATTCTTTGAGTTGCATATTATATATGCCGGTAGTACACAGTGCACATCTGTCAATTTACTTTGCAAAAAATGCAAACATGAAATATATGTGAAATTCTGCATATATATGGATCTACTGAATTGAAGACTGAAGACTTGCTGACATGAAGATGCTGCAAAGTCCAAACTTGGCCAACATGCTGTTGCCATTTTCATGATTTAGTTTAATTGCATTTTGAATGCAACTAATGGTGAAAGGTCATGGTTGTTTGAAAGCTTGACAGAAATAAAAAGACGTTTTGAACTTGACAAATCGAAACCAATTTTGGGAGTTAAGGCCATGTAAATTGATATGATGAAGTTGCACTGCAGGCAGAAATGTCATGTATTTGTTTCCTGTTTCATTGACTGGTTGGAAACTTTTTTTACTTGGAAGTTTTCTGCCTGCAAAAGTGACAGGTTATTAAAAGACAGGGGAAAACAATTGTATAATGGCCATTGATTTGAATTCTTTTCTTGTCTTGGTTGTTTTATATAAAGATCATTTCAAGAGATGGTGAGAGAAAGAAGAGAAAGAGAAGATAAAAAAAGAGAGATAGAGAGAGAAAGAAAGAGAGAGAGGGAGAGAAAGAGAGAGTGGGAGAGAGAGAGAGAAAGAGACAGAAATGACATCAGAGAGACCAATCAAAAATTTCCAGAAATTAGCCATATCAATGCATGAACATTTAAGTCCATTTTGTTATTTATATATCACTATTATTAAATGAAAGACAAACATCTGAAAACTTACATTTTGGGGTGTTACTGTTCATGAACTAAAACATCCCTTTTCACCTGCATAATATTATGAGGTCTGTACCATGAGCGACTGAGGTTAATGGCTATTTGCTCTTGGTCACACATTCTGTTGGCTTTCAATAATAGGTACAAATATTTGATTCTCGTCTTCTATTCATGTCACAGAGAATGCTCACATTGTCAAGGTCCATATAGAACATCCTTGTTTGGAGAGCTTCTACATGTGAATGTTTGCATATATATTGTAGACTTTTGAATGTAGCCTTGGTTTGTAGCTCAGAGAATTGTTTCCAGTCTTCTATTCATGTCCCAGAGAATGTTTACTTGCTTAATAGAGAACGTCTACATCGATCGATGTATGTATTGTAGACTTTTGATTTTGAATGAAGCCTTGGTTTGTAGCTTAGACTTTGCCCAGAGTTTTATCAAGTCTTGTCTACCAAGTCACTTCCAAACTATATAAGTTGCATATCTTACGAATGGTCCCTTCCTCTCTTCACAAAAAATAGAATTCATAAAAAGGAGGATAGTGCGATCTATTCGTGAAAGGCAGAGAGGGGCTATATACATGTAGACCTTGAAAGGGTGGGATAACCCAAAACTTTAATCTGGGATTATTCACTGCAAATCTTCCCCTTCTTAGGGTGTGCACTCTTTTTTTACACTCGGACACTATTGGAGTATCATCGCACACTTCTTCTAGCTATAGGTGGGAGTTTGCACCCCTCTAAATGAGAATGAACAAAAATATTTACTGGGATTTGCATTTGTCAGGTTTCTTAATAATCTGGCTAATCTTGGTCTTAATGAGTTGCCTAAAGGGTAAAATGAACCCTTTTTCTTGAAAGACTTTAAATGCAAGCAGATTCAGCTCTTTCTCACTACAAGTTACTGCTCAGTTTTAGAGCATTTGGTTTCAATGTTTTTCAGAGACTTTTACTTAATTTTTGTGCAAAAGAGCAGTAACATGTTATGAGACAAAACCAATGCAAAATAAGAATAAGAAATTGTCAAAAGGACAAAATAAATAGAAATGACTATACAGAAGGAAGAAAAATAGAGGAGCAAAATGTGGAATGACAGGACAGAAACTAAAATCTTGAATATGAAGGAATACAGGAAGGAATACAGTTTGTGAAATTGATATTGACAGCATTTATGAGATGAATCCAATAACAACATTAATTTACAGTATTGCCTACTTCTACATCCATTGAATGTCTTCATGTATTTATAAGTCATGAGCTTTTAGCACTTTCAAACATGAAACAAAGTTTTAATCTTCCTCCAGACTGCATGTAAAGGATTATCTCTTGTGTCCTTAGGATTAAATACTTATTGAAAGTAGCCTAGAAGGGATTATATGGGATGGGATGAGGGATTATGGTCAGATAAATACAGTTACATGCAAATCATGTGCATTGGGTGGAAGGAATTAATGACCATTCAAACTTGAGCTAAAAGTCTCAGCTGCAAATTCTTGAAATGAAGAAAAACATTAATGCATGTAGATCAGGATTACTTTTAAATCTTTTTTGTTGTTGCTAGATAAAGAGAATGATTATGAGTTCACTCTAGAATAGTATTAAGATACAAATAATACAAATTGTCTTGCTTTAATATTTATTATTGTTACAACATTTTATTTTGCACATTACTGTTTAATGTGATGTTTAATAGAGTATGGAGTAAAATGAATTCACAGAATGCTCATTTTAAGAGTCTGTTTTTAGATTTGAACTTATTTAAAACATTGTGAATGATTTCAAAAGAAGTTATTTTTTTTCATTATATGTATTGATAAAAATATATTGTTTCTAGATAGTGCATATCATATTAGGTTACTTCCAATGTCTTTGGAATTAAGGAAACATCTATTTAAAAAAAGATAAGTACCAACATCAAACTTCATTTTTAACACAAACAAAAATCAAATTAAATCATTTGTAGATATAACCCTACAAATTCCCATATGATTGTTTATTTCAAAGGACCAAACCACATAAATTATTCTATTGTGAGAGGAAACTGCTTGACTTTTAAGAGAAACATGTGAACTCTTTCTTGCTCTTCCTTCTAATTGTCATTCAGAGGCCTATATACCTATATTTGAGGAGAGACTTAGAAAGCTTATAGGAAGCTTTAAAAGTGTTTATTTCAAGTGCATCTCTACCACACTGAACACAAATGTAAAATAGGATTGGAATACGTGTTTGTCTTAGTAAATAGAAAGGTACTCAAAAGGGGGCACTTGATCGGGACAAGCCTGTGAAGTTTGTTGGACTTTTTAGGGGGAAATTTGGTTGATTGGATTTGATTCTGAACTAAAATAAACTTTCCTGGTATATGATTATTGTTGAAAGTTAATGTTAATTGAATATCACAGCTACATGAGGTTTTTTTTTTTTTTAAATCAGCATTTATGCTCCTTATGAATCTCTTCTAAGCTTATGACGCAATATGTACTAGTCATTTAGGACAAGTTTTAAAAAGGTTTATGTTCCTAGTGTATAAAGAAATATAAGTTATTACACTAACATACAATCTGGTAAGAGCAAGGAGGGCATTGTAAAGTGCTTTAAAAGTGTGTTAGTTAATACCCTTCAACATCCAAAAGATTTCTTGTTTTATAAGCTACATCCACCTTGTACATTAGCAAGTTTACAGTTTTGAAAATGATTTCATCACATGTAAATGTAGATGAAATAGTTATCAGTTACATGTTGCTATGTGAACTTTATAAGATTATACAAACTTATTTGGAAGTAATTTAACCACTACTTTTATGAAACCATGATGACAGTTGAATACAGCAAAATATCAGGTTGAATCAATTTGGGATATTTTTCCACCCTATTTATGTATCCAAATGAAACAGTCAACACTATTCAACATGAACTTTGGACTGTAATTGTACATCAAGTTGGCAAACAGTCAAAGTGAAAGAAAACCTGCCTTTTCATCTATTTTGTCCAAAACTACTCCAAAAATGATTTTGAAATTGATCATCTTTCTCTTTCCCACGGTGGCCATGTCCAGCCGAGCGTGGCCAAACTTGTGGATTGCACGGACCGTAAAACAAACTGAAACGCAGTGACGTGCGCAACAATGCAGTCACAAGCTATATGTTGAGTTTGCCCAGTTAGGCTGACTTTTATTGTATACAATAATACAATTACTGTTTTAGGTTCAAAATTAAAATAATTTTTTATTGCAATTTGTGAACAAAACTAAAAAAATATCTTGAAAAATTTAGGCAAAGTAGGTTTTCTATGATTAAGAGTTATAGTGAAAAGTATTTTTTTACAGAACATTACAGAATTGTAACATACTGGGTACAGTAGTCAATTTGAAGCACTATTACTGTATTCATAGTGCACTCACAAATAGTCTGCTTCAATGGTAGTTTGGAATCTGGGCCCTGTTTCCCCAAACTTTTTATCAATCACAAATGCTAAATTTCAATGACAAATTTGCTCTCAGCCAATCAAGTGCCATGATTTCAGTAGCTTATAGCAGTAGCTTGTAACTTGTTATTGATAGCAAGTTTCATGAAACAGGGCCCTGATAAATATCTTTCGTATACACAAATGCATCCCTCATGCCAGTTTAGATGAATTAAATGCGAAGGAAGAATGACTTGAACAATAATATGAATATGGACAACTTTTAATTCACATGTTTTTATACTGCAATATTTAAGTTTGAAAATGTAATTTGATAGTTTTTTTAATGAAGATTCTGTATTTTCACACTTTTAATATAAATATACTTTGTATCTCATTGTCTCTTCTTTCTATGACCGTAATAATTCTGTACATAACCATCCACAATACAATGTCTTTATTCATATTTGAATTATTGGATTTTATATTTCTATGGATCTTTCATCATCTTTTCTTTTGTTTTTTGTTTTTTCTTTCTGCAGATAGAGCATCAAATGATGCTCCGCAGTTTATCTACACACAAGACCCAACAGTGAAGGTTACAGAGGGACAAAGCCCATGTAAGTTCTTAGAAATCATGTGCAAAAATCACTTTTATTGTAGTAAACACGATTACAAATATTTTCTGAAAATCAACTCAAGGGCAATTTCAATACCCTATTGTATATATTCCATAGAAATTGTGTTCATTTTACGTAATACAGTCAAACCTGCTTTAGTGACCACCTGTCTACAAAGACCACATTTTTTGTTTCCTTTAAAAACGGTTTCTCATTGAAACATGTACTAAAAGAACCTGTCTTCAAAGACCACTTTTGGTGTTTCTCTTTGGTGGTCACTATAGACAAGGTTGACTGAACATCATTGTCATGTTCACACATTTCAGTAGGTGACGCACAAGGCTATTGAAATGGCAATAGGTTAATTTTTTTTCTCGAAAGTATTTGCTAGCATGTTAGTATATCTCATACAATGAGAAACTGCAGCTAACAATGCTTTGTGAAAAAGTAATCTTAATGTTTTGAGCAGACAGAATTACATTACCAGATTTGATTTTGCAGAATACAATGACAGCAGTTCAAGTTTACACTTTGAAAGATGCATTACATGTACCTTACATGTACTTGGTTTAAAAACATTCACAATTTTCTTGAACTGGTACTACATTTAAGTTGAAATACCTGTAGTCTTAAAAGTGATTTAACTAACTAATTGACTAATGAGTTAATTAAATAATTAACAATAAAGTTAAACACCTAGCTATTTGTAGTTAGTTAATTAAGTGGTTAATTCATCTGTTCTTGATGGAAGAAAAAAAACGTAACTGAAAGTTGTGTAAGAAATGTCACACTATTCAGATGTGTGTGTTGATGATATAATACGAGGAAGACATAATTTTTATAGAATTTCATTTTGTACCAGGTTATGGCTAACTCCAAAAATCATAGATATCATGATTTAAAATGTCAATCCAAAGCAATTCAATGATATTACAACACATTTAATATTATTTCCTAATACTTTTAGTCTGATTTGTCAAAATATATGCATACTTTGAAAAAAGAGTACTGTAGAATCTTATGTAACCATCTTGTTACGTAATCGTCTTTTACTAAACAGCAATCGTGGTATTTACCCTGAATGCAACTGACCCTGATGGTGACCCCATAACCTATGACCTTTTTGATGACGCAGCGAGATCTATCTTTACCATCAATCAGTTTACAGGACAGTTGTATGCCTTGCCAGGCCTTGATTATGAGGTAAGACAAAACTATTATCAAACAAAAGATTTCAAAATGATTTAATTACTTCCAAATTGTGACTGATTATTTTCAAGTAGAGTGAAGAGAAACAAACAAACTTAATATGCAAAGCCAGGCCTTGATTATGAGGTAAGTCAAAACTATTATTAAACAAAAGATTTCAACATGACTTAATTACTTGCAAAATGTGACTGATTATTTTCAAGTAGAGTGAACAGAAAGAAAGAAACAAAATAGTTGTTTTATTTTTCACGGTTAAGATGGAAATTTTTTAATATGTACACTAGCGTGATATTTGTGAAGAAGTGAGATTGGTCAATCTTTTTTAAAGTAGTTGTTTTTTGACCTAATGCTGGTTTGGATGTAGTAGATGATGGTTGAAGGAAAACCTGTATAACATTTAAAAGCTCCCATTCCATATGCCATAGATCGATGCAAGTTAGAAAAGAGTAGAAGACACTCTCTGTCCCTCACATTCAGAGGTCCTAGCAGCTGCTTTAATCGGGAGAGCCACACCTAAAACACATTTTGAAACCCACTGTAAACTTTGTAAAGACTCGAGGAAACCCTGACATAGCAGTCCACCTGTGTGTTCTAGTCATTTACATCAGAAGAGGAGACCAAAGGATTACAGAGACCACATTCACGTTTCACCTCCCAGGCACAGGTAGTGGCAAATATGTATTAGTCACAGTTAGACTGTACACAAATCTTTAATTTTATTTCTTTCTTTCTTTCTACAGACATTGGGAAATCAAGTTATTATCACCGTCTCGGTCACTGATGGCATTAATGATCCGGTAAGTTTAAACTTCAGTTCTTTTAACTCTCAAAATGGTGTATCTTTTTACTACCTAAAATTAATCGTGTTCAGTTTCCTCTTTTGAAGTCATTAATTATTTTCCTTTTTCTAAAATGTTTTGAATGACATATTTTACAAGAATATATATATATATATAGATCATCAAACCAGTTTGAAACCATTTTTGGTATTTTTTTTCCTTTTCTTCAGAGAATATTATGCTGTTCTGGAATAAGAATGTCTCAAAGGAAAATGAGCTCTACAATCATTAAAACTCACTATTTGAGCAAAACATTTTTTTTGTTGTTGGGGGGGGGGGGGGCATTACTTTGCTGTGCAAGAACACTCTGTTAAACAAGTAGCTTCAAAGAGGATTAATTCAACAAATTCCTCTTATATTTTTTTTAATCCCAACGAAATGTGCATATCTTGTTTGATTGATTTTATCATATTAACATTATTATGTTACCTCAAACTTCTCCTTCCATTGCAGGTACCCCAAACTATCTACGTACGCATCACTGATGTGAATGACATTGCTCCGACCTTCACCAACCTGCCAAACATTACCTATGTCTTTGAGAATGCTACCTTTGGGAGTGAGCTCTACCAAGTCATCACCACTGATGAGGATACCTTTTATGGTGGATTTGTGACTTACTCCATTTCGCTAGTCACCCCCAGCACTCCTGGATCTGTAAGTGTTGCAGAACTTCTTTGTCCAGAGGGGACCCTAAAACTTACAAGCTCTGCTTTTACCAGGGTCTCCTCGTCTTTCTTTTAGTTCAGTTTGTTTTTATCATTGCCATAATTTTTTTTTTTTTTGCATTGTAAATATGTAATGATCTACAGTTATGCTCTATTTGACATTTGAAAGAAAGACGAATAAACATCTTATCTTATCCACTTCTACTGGGTTTTTTAAAATTCTACATTCCTCTTGGGAACTTTCTGGAAGAGGAAAAGCAGTACAGAATGAAAGCTCAAGAACATTTCAAGAAATTTCATCTTAAAATGCAGAATGTGATCAAAGAATTTTTTATATTTGTTGTAAAGTTTAAAAAAAAGATGAAAATGGAAGAGTTACAATATGAAGGTAAAAATAGATGACTTTGTGTTGTTTTAGTACATTGTTTTCACTGTAATTGATGATGTTAATTTTCAAGCCACAGCACTGTGTATATACATGTATTCAGGAATTAGTTCAAAATTTGAGATCTAAAATGTACATGTAAATAGTACCTTTCTAGTTTATCTTTGAATAGAACTGTTACATTTAACATCATCTTAGCAGCAGGGAGTGATTCAGATGGAACAATCTTTGACAGTTCTTACAGGGACTGTTGGTTTGAATGGCTGCCAAAATTTCCTCTGTTGATACCCAATAGGGCCAGAACTGCACGACCAGAACACTTTGTGAAATTTGTTAAGTTTTCAGTCTCTCGTTAGAAGATGTTGTGCACTTGTATACCGTAATCAATATTTGTATCATAATAGTTGCACGCTGTGAATAATTGTTTTTGCCTACAAAATTTGCCAAATAAATTTATTTCCCTACCCAAATGAAAGAATCTTTATTAACTATTGACTCTTATGACTCATTGAAAGCCTATTGAACTAGATCCTTCATCCAAATATCCACTAGATGAGTGTCATTGCAGTACCAAATAGTTTCAGAAGTAGAAATGTGTCTTCCTCTTCAAATTTTATTTTTACTTTTCATTGTAGGCTCCAAATAATTACTTCTCTATTGGAGAGACGGATGGCATCATTCAGCTTGCTACGTCTCTTAATTATGAAGAAATACAACAATACTTTGTGACGGTAGTGGCCCGGGTAAGAATTGTTTTGTTTTATATTTATCTCTTTTTTTTTCTTTCAAAAAGCTCATGTAAAGCAATAAAAGTGAATTTGTTTTTCTTTCCATATTTTTTTGTTCTGTTTTCGGTTCCTCATCTGGGCCCCAATGCAAATAAAACTTACCACTGATGGTTACTTTGCCATCAATTTTAACTACCATGGCAACATGGAAGGTACCATCAATGGTAGGTTTTATTCATCGGGGCCCAGTTTCTTCTTTTTCTCATTTGTACATATATATTGCCAAATGAATAATCTATCAGTAATGACCACAAATTTTACTTGTTTTTTTATTATCTTCTTGTCTTTGTCATTATCCTCCTTTCCATCTCCTTTATAATTTTCTTTATTTTGTACATATTTCTTTTCTCTTATCTTCTTGTTTCTCTATTCTATTCTAATAGTATCTCTTACCATTGTGCATGCTAGTGTAAAATGCAAGTATTGTAAATTAGACAAAATAATGTGTCTACTAGGTGCTTCCTGAATTGTTTTTATAAATATTATGTTGTACTTATTGCATGTGTATTACATCACAGAATTTCATTATAGTAAATGCATCCGAAAGTAACACCAGAGAAATGAATAAATAATGATATAAACATTTGAGAAGCCCATTACAATAAACAGCGCATAGACCTAAAACACATCCATTCTATAGACCACCTTTCTTCTCAGTCCACTTTCCTCTGTCGCTCCCATTTTGTCCATGAGCTCGTTATCCCAGTATTATCAACACTTGGCATGCGAATAGAATAATAAATGAGGAGACATTTGTTAATGGTCTATCCCGCCGTCCATCCAAACTGGTTAATTGTGAAGATATTGATTTTTTTTTCAAGGGTGGATGGTAAGTTGGACTTCAGTGCATTTTGGTCTATTGCTTTTATTATTGAAGACCTGCCATCAACAAGTGAACATTTTCTTTTGTAGTCAACTGACTGTCTTTCTTAAAAGTTCTCAAAGTCTTATCAGAGTTTGAACACACCCACAGTTGACAACTGAATTATTCATACCCCTTCTAAATTTGATGTTTTATTTTTGTGTTTTTTGTAACTCAAGAATTCAAGGTGGACTGGTTGAATTAGGGCCTTTGCTGAATACTTATAGATGAACGCTTTAATGTGTCACTGGGACATAAATCAGGACAATTCAATTTTTCACATACTTAACAAATATAGAACAGATCCTGGTTTGTTATGCACAACAAAAAATCGTCATCTGTCTGTAAAAAAAATGAATGACAGGAGGTTGCTTTCTCAATTCTTTGTCGATAAAATTGCAAAATATTTCTTGTGTAATGTTTGGGTTCTTTGTATCACAGACCACCGCTGCGCCTGATATTAAATTATTCAAAGAGAAACATTTACATGTATTTTGGGAAAAGCTTAATTACTTTCAAGGACTTCTGGTGTCTTTCTTCCTCCTCGTTTGAGCTCATTGTACCGGCATTCACAACTATCGATAGAAGAAAAGAACACAAGATAAGAACACATTTGTAAATAGACCACCACACCTGTTACTTACAATTGCCTATTGTTGTATCATTGATCGAGGGATGGGATGGATTTAAGGGACGTTTTTATAGATCAGTCATTTAAGATTCTAAACTCATTGCACATAAGATAAATTTATATACCATTAACTTTGTTTACATGTACCGTAGATGTGAAAAGTTTCTAAACATGCTGATCCTCCAATGTTTGAAAACTAGTTTTTAACAATATTTCTCCATTTTTTGTTGTGGGGGTTGTATTGCTTTTCTTTTTTCTTTTCTTTTTCTTTTTTTTGGGGGGAGGGGTAGATATAGTCAAGGGGTCAGTTGTCCTAGAGTCATCTAATACGATATATTACAGCCCATTTAATTTGGTTACTAGCAGAATATATGTATATGTTTCATCAATTAGGAAAATATTTTAAGGCAGAATGTTAACTTTCAGAACTTTTTCAAATTGTATATTAGTTTTATGGAAAACTTTCAAAAGGATAACCATGAGGTAAATTTCTCTTTCAGAATAAAAAACAGTTTCATTTTTGCCTTTGATCTATGCCTTTTCCTGCCTTTTCAATACATGTACCTTCACAATTTAACCTCTTTCACTAAAAAAAAAAGTATAACATCTGAATAAAACATTTTGGTGTCTATTTACTGATCACTTCTAAGGATTTATAACTATTTGCACTGCTTAATTTGAGAGGAGCTACAGTACACATGATGTGACCTGGAGCTAGATTTAATTGTTGACAGGTTGATCACTCTGCTGGGGCAGCAAATAAGACATCCTTTACATCGAAGTGCTTTAAACCTGTAAAGTTTAGCTCCATTCATGATTTTCAAACTCTTTTCAATCATGTTCCCAAAATTCAAAACATCTTGAATGAAAAGATGGAGAGGGATTGCAACTGTAAGCTTTTAGGTACTTGTAGCCTTGGGGGGGGGGGGGGGGAGGGGGGATTTGCACCTGCAATTTGTCTGGTTTTCCCAACATCCTACTCCAGCATTCAAGCAGACTTATGGTTCTGTGGACAGAATTATGTACTGAGACACACGTTATACTGTATGTATCTCTGCTACTTTGTATTTGATTAAAGCTTACAATATGCTCTATAAAAGAGTAGGAGAAGAAATTGCTTGTTTTTCTTTGGTCTCTTTGTGAAACAGTATCTGTGTAAATGAAAAGTTTTATCATCTGTTTAGAGCCAGCAGGGGTTAACTCATATTCACACCATTTACTTTTACACATAGTTAATGCCCTTCCGGCTCTGAACAGATAATATAAAATGGAATTATATTATTACCCCCTTCCCCACAATAAATGAAATTGCTATGCATGTGTACATGTAGATGTGTTGATGACATCTAAAATGTTGTGTCTCGAAACCTTTACCTATTATTACTGTCCAGGCCATTTGAAAAACATTTGTATTTCACAGCTTCCATTTAAATTACATGGCTTCCAATTCAATAACACATCACAGAATCCCACTGATCATTCATTTTGGCAAACTAATTGCCTTGTATACCAATCAACCAAAATTCCTACCGAGTTAAGGAAGGGGTATATTCCCTTCCATTGTCTGGTCTTCTGTTGGTAGACTTGGATGGTTGTGACACACAATGGGGGCGATATCAGTACTTTAGGGATCCTTTAATCCTTCAGTCCTGAGAATCGACCAATCAATAATTGCATGGTCAGGGTGCAGATAGACCTATATGTATAGTCCCACTAATTGAGAGCTTCTCTCATTATTGTGTATGCTATCGAGGGAAAGGAGGAGAAGGCATAGAGGAATTTAAGACTTGGTGCCCATTTCAGCTTTGGAAGAAAAAAAAGAATTTGAATCTAGTAAATCTTTATTTTCAGAATGCCTCTATGTATATTTTGAATTTTAAAGAGGAAATTTCCTCTACTTAGAGCTTAAAAAGCATAAATTCAAATCATTTGATACAGAGTAATTAATATCCTTTGGCAAGACTACATTTGCCACTCTTTACCCAGGTGAAGAAAATGGGTACCTTGTAGAAATTCCTGGAACGTTTTAACGCTTTATTGTGGCGACTCAGCCAGAATTTTTATTAAGCGCAGTTAAGTATATTTGTCTAGTACCTGTGCTATATAAATGCGCCTGGCTGGAATGCTCCCCAGGGAGTGGAGATTTCGCACACAGTGTGTGCGGGCAAGTATTGAATCCAACTACCGAGGTAGTATATCTGTAAGCGCTTAGAGACATCATAGATGTATTAAGCGCTATATAAAAGCGAAATTATTATTATTATTATATATAATTAAATATATGTATCTTTCATTCTCTCAGCAGATGCTTACTTGTACATGTAGGAGCCATTTTTCAATTATGAACAAAATGCCTTCTTTCTATTTTTGATTTGGGCGTGTTGTATGTAATCTTGGAAATTACGTGCATCTAAAATGAATTGTTTTCTTTGAAACCCATATTGCGTACAAAGGATGAAACTATTTTCACCAGTCAAGGGGTTTGTACCATTTCTTTGAGAGATTCAATGCCCACTAATCTCCATCCTTTTTGGCGATTCCTCGCGATGTCTACGGTGTCCTGTACGTCACACTTCTCTTATCCATTTATTTCATCCAAAAGTGAAAAATCTCTTGAGGTTTTGAAGGTCAAATCAAGATTAAGTTTTCCATTTTGGATGAGATAAATGGATAAAAGATTGTATGGGACACACGGAATTAACCTTTTCTGTATGAAGAAGTGTTCTTGATAACCTAGATGAGAATGTTTCACCTACCATGAATGCTGTGTCTTACACGTACAGTAATTAATTTTTACTGAAATAACAAATTAATCTTTTTAAAGTGTCTTATTATCCTAATGACATTTCAGGTGTGAGAAATCAAAATCAGATTTTGTGTGTCAATTAATAAACCAATTTGATAATATATTCTTCTTGTGTAATAATTTCCTTTTTTTGTGCTTTTATGATTTTGTACAAGATCGAATACATGTAAATTAAGATCTAACAAACCTTTGCCACTAATCCAAACATGCTGTACAAGAACTACCGGTAACCATGTTTTTCATCTTGATACAACAAATCTTTATCTCCGAAATTGTCAGCTGATAAGGTACAGTCCTCGTCATAGATGTAACCCAATGTGACCTTTGTGATGTAAGAGAGATCGACAGGCTAACTTTCAAACATTTGTATCACTAATACACATGAAATGTCATGAAAAATTTACTTGCAAACTAACCATGTTGTAACAGGCACCTGTACATTTTAATAGATCCCATCGTAATGAGTTCTATTTTCCTCTGCATCTCCAGGATTACGGGACTGGTGACACTAGTCTCTCCAGCACAGCCACGCTGACGGTCAGTGTCCTGAACATCCAAGATACTAACCCAGTCTTCATCAATATCCCCTACGATGTCACCATCCCAGAGACATTACCAGTGGTAAGAAACTGCACCAAGTTTACATGTATTTAATATTCATGAAAATTCATCTTCACAAGCAACTTCGCTTGTGCACCTTGTAACTCTGTTTGATGTTTACAAAGAGTAATGAAAACAGGTAATCATTGTTAAATCATGATCTTTATAAAAGATTTTTCATCCA
Source organism: Strongylocentrotus droebachiensis (assembly GCA_035222895.1). NCBI lineage: Eukaryota > Metazoa > Echinodermata > Echinoidea > Camarodonta > Strongylocentrotidae > Strongylocentrotus > Strongylocentrotus droebachiensis. Next base: position 61,344 of record JAVYIG010002061.1, on the reverse strand, counting down.
TATTATTCCTACCCACATTTAAAGTGAAAAGTAGGTAAATATAGGTTCACTTTAGGGACAAACATTGGATCATATACAATTCTTCTTCTTTTTTTCTCTTTTTTTTTTTGGGGGGGGGGGGGTGGGGGGTTATCCTTCATTACTTTGAAACTAATACATGTACCAATCAGGTGAATGTACCGGTACTTCTAAATGTATATTGTTATTAAGGAGTAGTTAAGGATTAGATGATGTTTGAAGGTTTGCATGGTGGTATGAATATCGCGGAAGAGGTTTACGGTACACCATGTGTAAAGTCCTTGAGGGACTGAGGAAAGTAGATAGAAAAATAGAAGTGAGATGGAAAGGCGAGAAAGTGGAGGTTGGAAGGAAGAGTATCTTTCGGAAGTGAGTATAGTCCTGAAAAGGACTGTAAACCAGAAAGTTGTAGGCAGGATGAGAGGTTTGAGTAGAAGACTGGATTGAGTTGGAGAGTTGAGTAGGCGAGTAGAGTTGCAGAGCAGGAGCACTCCTGAAGACGGACAGTCAACCTGTCCGAAACGTCGAGTCTACTCTCCTGCTCCTGCTCTGCAACTCTACTCGCCTACTCAACTCTCCAACTCAATCCAGTCTTCTACTCAAACCTCTCATCCTGCCTACAACTTTCTGGTTTACAGTCCTTTTCAGGACTATACTCACTTCCGAAAGATACTCTTCCTTCCAACCTCCACTTTCTCGCCTTTCCATCTCACTTCTGTTTTTCTATCTACTTTCCTCAGTCCCTCAAGGACTTTACACATGGTGTACCGTAAACCTCTTCCGCGATAGTTAAGGATTGTTGTTTATAGTTGTAAATTTATGCCAAGATCCACAAGTATATGAAACATGTTAACCTTTTATTCTTATTTTGTGTTCTTTCTTGATAGTTACATGTCCTTATCTTATTAATTTGTAACAGGGATCACCTGTGCAAACAATCATAGCTACAGATCCTGATTCCAATAATGGCAATACCATCGCATATAATCTTGTCGTCAGTAAGTATGATAGCTTTATTGACTTGATATGAATTAACTTTAATCTCCAAACTTAACTGTTGATAATGCATCAAACATACATAGTGTTAAAAATAATTTCAACAATTGAAGCACTTTAATAGTGCACATTATTCAATCAATTAACTTCTGTGTGAAATAAATGTACATTAACAATGATAAGAGAGAGAGTGAGAGAGAGAGAGAGAGGGGAGAGACTGAGAAAGGGGGAGAGACAGAGGGAGAGAAAGAGTCTGAACTACCAGTAGAGTCTTTTAAATCTACAAAAGAATTATTTTGTCATTTCTTTCTATTAAAAAGGAGAAAATATGTAGATACGGTAGTCATCAAAATCTGTAAAAGCAAGTTGCATTTCATGGAGAGAAGTTTGTGTATTAACTTAAGAATTTAATTTCCACAAAGATCTTTTGTATGCATTCCTTTTTCAGGAAAAAACAGGTAAACTTAACGTTTTCACAACTTTTCAGTGCAAAGATCCTCTTTATTAATTTTCTTATTTCCTTCTTTTTCTTATCTTTCTCTAGGTGACAGTCAAGGTTATTTTGTGATTGACCAAACCACCGGTATCATCACAGTCAACTCTCGGATGGATAGAGATAATCCTGTTCTCCCAGCTACGTACCCACTCATTGTCAGTGTAAGTAGACCCCTCTCTTCTCACTCATTTTGAATTGAGAAACTTAGTCCTGTTTTCACAATGAGTGAGAGGTCGTTGGTCTTGGAAAAAGATGAAAGCCTGAATGCAATTTACATGTATATTGCCTGTTTTAGTGAGATAAAATAACAGTTTGTGTCTTAAAAAGAGTTATTGACAACTGGCCCATAAGTCAATAGAGCTTCATTGTATTTATTAGTGTTGCGTTTGACTAGTTCTAGAGTTGTACAAATAACCAAATAAACTACATTTTCATTAAATGATATATGAACATTTTTATCATTTAAGTAATTATTAGTTGTCTTTATGTACAAGTAATTATTAGTTGTCTTTATGCACAGGTACTTGTACATCTACCATGGGAATCCCGAAAAAGAATAATAGTCCAAATCCATGATGTTTATAGATACTTGTATGTATTTTTTTCCATGTTGTGACCACAATTGTCAATTTTGCTTTTGCATTTTTAATGAAAACATGGACCTGGCTTCATGGTTTTTAAATATCACTTTCTTTTTGTCTCATCTAGGCTGTCGAGACCAGTTCTGGTGGAGTCTCCTTTGCTCAGGTCAGTTTCAACGTCACTGTCTCGCCTGCAAACGATGAACCGCCCACGTTTGATCAAAGTTCCTACTCCGCATCCATTCCAGAATCGGCGTCCGTCAACTCACAACTCCCAATCACTATTACAGTCGACGACGGAGACCTTGTAAGTACTTGTATTGTAATGGGTAATTTTGATCTCATTCATCAAAAAGATTTCTGGAAATGTTTATAGAAGTTACCATAATTATTGTACCATTGAAAATCCTTCCTTGTGTGTGTGTGAATTTTGCATAGATCCTTTCTGAAAAGTACATTTGAACGATTTGAGCGACATGATTATCTCTTACACAAAGTGTGTTAGAATGGAAATATCTTCATCTTTACATTATGCCTAATTTTCAATGTCCATTTAGCAAAAGCATAAAGAAAGCGTGACCCAAAACTTGCTTTACTCCTCAATAAATTGAAAAAATATGAAATTATACTACTTTTGAAGACTTTTGCACCTATAACCATGTGAATGTTTGAATTATATATATTTGTTTATATATTATTTATTCTCTATTTTTCAGATTACTGATAGCACAGTAACGGTTTCTCTGCAAAATGGCAACAACGTTCCTTTCCGAGTTTCACCAACTCAAGTTGTTGGTAGTGGTACTGTCGACATCCTCATCACTCAACCCCTTGACTTTGAAAACAACCAGCAATATACTTTACAGGTAAGATATGGGTATGTTCCCTAACCCATTGCCTACTGTATTAAGCCTATGGAAATGAATGAATTCAGTATTCAACGAGTTAAGTTTGTATCATGATATACAGCTGGTGTAAAAGAGAACTCCTACGGTCTACTCTGTCGTGTATTTTGCTTTTGAGAGATACAACCTTAAAGCTTCGTCATTAGACTGGGCATAATTTTTTCTTCTTCTGACAAAATTCATGTTTTGGGGAAAAATGAAAGAATACAAGTACATCAGGGCAGGGTTTCAAGAAACTGACTTAAGTACAAGTTCACCGACTTCCTATTGAAACATGCCTGTTGTAAATTCTGGTGTTTACCAAATAGACCATCTTTACTTTATATCTTTACAACAATCAATGGAGTCAAAGCATATTTCTTGTCAGTATTCAATGCAGATTGATATAAACATCTAATTTCATTTATAACTGTTATTTTATATTGGTGTTATGTGTATGTTCCTGTGATTGTTATTTTCTCATTCTACACAAAATAAATATAGCTTTCATAAAATTAAATTTAAATTCCCTGATAAATCATTATTCTTGTTTATACAGCTTCAAGCAGTTGATGGAGATGGCCAGGATTTAGCTCCTTTAACTGTGACTGTGACTGATGTCAATGATAACAACCCTGTATTCATCAATCGTAAGTAGTCAAAAGTTTTTATAAGTATTAATACAAATCTATGAAATATTGTTTGACTTTATACAATTTTTTACTTTTTTAAAAACTTTTTTAAATTTTAAAGATAAAGACCAGTTATGGTCATGCGATTGCATTGTGAAAGAAACGTTGTGGAATCGATCAGAAAAGGTTGATCATCTAGCATCAAAATGATAAAAAATTAGGCCCATGTCATGGTAAAGTTACAAGCACTGCACACAGAAAGATGTATACAGGACTACGCAACACATGCGCGACACGTGCGCATTATATATAAGGTCCAAATAGATATAATAATTTACCAAATATATCAATTAGTAGGCGGTTTCTCGGCAAAATTTGTATCCTCACATATTAGTCAAAACATATTCTTTCACATGATTGGTAATAAGAGCTTCCATTTCATATTTTTGAGAGGGGGGCGTTTTCAAAACTGGTCTTTACCTTTAAGCTTTACCAAAGGAAATAGTTCATGTACAGTGTATGTACCTGCGCTTGTCAATGTCACATTAAATTCTAATGATCTAACCCAAACATTCTATGTGTATACTCTTACATTCTATTTCTCTCTCTTTTGCAGGGCCAATAGATAACATTTACAGAGGTAGCATCAACGAGAATGACCAGACGGGAACGTTCATTGTCCAGGTGTTCACAACGGATGCGGACAGCGGCTCGAACGCAGCGGTCACTTACTCCATCATTAGCGGCAACATTAATGTAAGTATCACCAAATTGAAGTAGTCAAAGAGAGAGAAAGAATATAAGATAAGATGTCAAGCTTGTGGCAGATCAGCTGTGTTCTAAACAATTATGAAATAGAACCTAATTTTGCTGCATTCTTGAAATGTTTGTGGCGTACAAAATAAAAACACAATATGAAGTAATATTAAGTTACCGGTATTTCACTTAAGTACAGTTTTTTTCTTCAATATTTTACTTCAGATGGTGCTACACTACAAAATGATTAATTTCGATAATGATCACAATCACCTGTTTACTGAGATTAATTACAGTACGTTCGTACAAAGTACACCTGTATGTCATAAAATTGAAAACAGTTGTTATCATTAGACCTTCTTGCCAAACAAACTATTGCAATGAGACACCATGGTAAGGAACTTGTAACAATTTTAAATTTTTTTTCCCCCCTCTTTAGAATGTCTTTACGATCAATCCTACGTCTGGTGCTATCACAAACACCCAAATCCTTGGACCTAACACCCCTCAGACATACACTCTCAGTGTCAGGGCGACCAACCCTACACCAGGTGTTGCTCCGGCGTAAGTATCTTAATACTTTACTATTCTAAATGACATATTATCAAAGTGAAAATCATCCTCACCTACATGTACTGTAATTACCAATGTGACCGTAAATTTAGGAAGTTTTATCCAACACTAGATCTGTAGTTGAATAGCTAGATGCATGCATACAATTGAACAGGCATGCATGGTTCTGCAATGGCAAACTCATGTAACAGATATTTTTGAACTGTGGTTTAAACGTATACAAGAAACTATGGGAAATTATCAGGACTCAAGTTTTCCAGAATATTTGCAATATGACTCCATCTTCTAATGTTTTTCTTTATCTATAGGACTGGAACATCTACTTCGACTGTGATCATCACTGTGAATGATGTCAATGACAGTCCTCCAAGATTTAGTGAAAATGAATTCACTGTTTTCATCAATGAGGTAATCAAGAATACACATCTTTTGATGCAGTAGTTGAAAAAAAAAGAAGAAGAGAATTTCACACTTTTTATTGTAAATAACAAAAAGTTTAAACTAGTATCAGACTGAAGTGTGCACAATGTAAATTTGGGTATCAGCAATTAAATTCAGAGCATAACATTACTATAACGCCTCACAGCTAAATATAACCCCCAAACTGTTTATCAGGGCTCCACTCTAACTTTTTTCACTGGGTGGTACGGATTAAAATTTGTAGGGTCTGAATGAATGATTATAAGTCTATATTTTGAGGGTCAAGAATTGTAATTGAGGGGTCCATATATACCAGATTTCAACTAAGTTGCAGTCATGTGACATTCAATTATCAAGGAGACTAACTCCATTTTCTCCTCTTTTTTGTTTAACATGGTAACAGGCTGCTCAGGCCGGTACGACCGTCACGAGGATCACAGCTACCGATGATGACATCCCTGAGGGAGATAGACTTACTTATATCATCACTGCAGGCAACCAAGGAGGTAAATGGCATAACATATAGTCAAAGTTCCATCTAGTTCAGTATGCAAGTCTTAACATTCTTCCAAATTTCAGCTTGAATGTACAGTTTGATATATTTATCTTTCAAAATGTCTTCAAGTATTGTATAGATTGATGCTTGGGAAGAAATTTAAAAGCCAAGATATACTCAATGAGAATTTTATTAAAAAAATCAAGTAAAACTCTCTCAATGTGATATCTATAAACATGTGTGTGTGTGTGAAATTTGTTTGTAAATAAGATGGCACAGTTAACAACTCAGCTGAATTGTACAGTATCATAGTTTTGGTATGTGATAAAGTAAGAGTTAAACTTATTTCTCCTTATCCTCTGATCCCTCAGGGCATTTTCAAATCAACCCTGTATCCGGGGATGTGACCCTTCTCAGGCAGCTTGACCGAGAGCTTGAATCCCAGCACAACCTGACCATCAGGGCCACTGACCAGGGATCTCCGCCCCAGTCTGCGACCACCACCCTCACGGTCATCGTACTCGACTTCAACGATAACGCTCCTCAGTGGAGCCAGCAGAGCTACGTAGATAGCATCCTGGAGAACGTGCCACTCAACACGTTTGTTCTACAGGTTAGAGATCAGCTAGGAGATGCAATGATGATGATGATTATCATATTCACGATCAGGCCTACAAAAAAAAGATGTTGTATTGCCCTTTAGGTGCCAAAACATGGTTTGGTTGGTCATAAATCTTCTTTTTCTTTCATTGGGCTGATATTTCTCAGTTTTAAATGCTTAATTACATTTTTTTGGTAAAAAACCGACCGTAGATTTCAAGATTTTGTAGATTTCAAGATTTTGGGGTCGGTCGCAAAGGGCAATACAACATCTTTATTTTTAGGCCTCATTTTCATGGTGACGATGATGACAACGATGATGATGCCGCTGATGATAATAATATAATAATTAAAGATTTGTATATAGCGCACATATCTGCCTATAGTGCACTCAAGGCGATGAGGATGATGATGATGATTATCATGTCCACCATCATGACAACGGTTATGATGAGGATGATGATGATGGTGATGCTGATGATGATAATTATCATCATCATGGTGGTAATGATGATGTTTGTGATGTCGGTGATGATGATGATGATGGTGTGGTGGTGGTGGTGGTGGTGGTGGTGGTGAGGGTGTATGATGATGATGATGAATAATGATGATATTGGTGGTGATGGTAGTGTTTTTGATATTTAAGGCATTGATCCATGTTTACTACATGTAATTGGCACATATATGACTTTCAGCTATAGTTTTAAACCCTGTTGTCTCCATAATGTCCCTTGCTCTTTTTATCTCTTTTGCGATTACCTTCTTTTACTCTCCCCCTCTTCTCTGGTCTTATTTCTTGCTGTCTCCTTTTCTCTTTCTTCCTGTTGTCTCTAATGATCTGACATTGTTGATTTTAATATTTCATTTGCTCTTAGAACTATGCTTCTGTACATGTATTTTATTCATTATTCTCTTGTATCTCCTTTTCATCCTGGTCAGGTGGTAGCTACCGATGCTGATCAAGGCACCAACGCTGACCTGTCGTTTACAATCAACAATGCCAACAACGTTCCATTTGTCATTGATGACCAGGGCAACATACGAACATCCGGTCCTTTGAACAGAGAAACTGTACCTCAATACAATTTTCTGGTGACAGTGCTAGATAGTAAGTTTTAATTGGTCAAGACCATATTATGTCTCATAGTTTGTGGACTACATTGAACAATTTACTTTATAAGCTGTTGCTTTGGGGAGTTTCGTGAATCACTCAATAATCACAAATTTAACAACACATGAAAATATATCCTGCAAATATTGGTGCATGTCAAAATCACTAAAGGAAGCCCTAGCTGTCGCATGTTGCACATGGCATCTTTACACTATAATACAAGCTGTCTACGGTTCATATATGGCATAGTTTGAGATCACACTGATCGCAATGGGGCACTTGAATATATTTTTTTCATCTATATATTTTTTTTGTATAATATATTTAGGTTTAAAAATCTCTCCCAAAATAGGTTTTACCTTTTGTTGTACCTGAAGATGATAGGTACAACCTATCAAAACGTCATGATAGAGCATGAGTAGGAGAGGGGGGCATGATCCAACTAACCCTGTCAAAACCGCAAACCTCACCTCAAATGTATTTAAATTTTTTTTTTTTTTTTAGATTGTATTATAACAACCAGTTGTTTATGTTTAGATGGTAACTAAAGAAATCCAATATCATCTTGTTTCTGTAGATGGTAGCCCGCAACAAGCAGGCAACCCTCCCGCCACAGTCACCATCAACATCTTGGACGTCAATGACGAGCCTCCTGTCCTTGATCGGACTAGCTATGAGTTCACCGTCTCGGAAGACGTGAACTTCAACACCTTTGTTGGACAGGTAGAATTCTTAAAGCCCCACTGTACTACTTGTACATGTAGCTACTTGCTCCCTCTATATAGAAAACAATGCCCAAGCGGTGCCTGTTGGTCCCCCATGATCCTCTTTTTATTATGTTAATTGAGAGCTGAGTTGACAAGCCACCTGTCAATGACCACGCTGGCTGGTCTAATCCCTCCTGGCCAAACTAGTACAGACAGGCTTTAAAGTAATTTTCATAATGGTATTCTGTTTTTGGAAAATCCATATCACGTTTGTCTCTTGCACTTCAATAGTGCATACAGTCAGACTTATCTTAGCGGCCACCTCTCTATAATGGTCACATAATTAAAGTGCTTCGATCTCTCTAGGGAGAAACATGTGTTATAGAAAGGCCACCTGTCTACAGTAGCCAATTTTCCAGTTTCCCTTGGGTGGCCTTTATAGACAGGTTAGGTTTCCTTTATTATACTTCTCCCAAGCTTATGCAGCATGTGCAAATTACAAGACTTTATCAGTACATGTTACATTAAGATTCCTAGAAGTATAAGTGCTGACTGGATTTATCACTGTGCGTCGGCCAATAGGCCGTTATTGTTCCAATTATCGATCAAATTACTTGACCGCCGTAGCCGCCAGTAGAGTATAAAATACGCTTGCTTACAATATATTTTGTCACCTGACGAAGTGTTGCAGCGGCGCACAAAGCGTTGTGATCTCTTAGATACCTTGTTGACCATACATTGCTAGACAAACGAATATCACTAGAGATACTATTTCCGAAAAAAAACATGTTTCAAACTGCGTTTACTGGCTATGACCGGGTGAATACAAACCCTAAGATAATTCTGGCTTGAGTCGATGGTGAATACATGCTATACCAAAATCAAATCAAATCCAACGGGTTAACAAAATTTTCTTGTTCCACAGGTCACTGCCACGGATCCGGACCTCTCTGGTACCCTAACATACACCTTCGTACCAGCCGACCTGGACTTCAGCTACATCTCAGGGACCATCCGGACCAACACCCAACTGGACGCCAACCAGCAGCAGGTCTACCAGATGACCGTCTTCGCTTCGGACGGTGTCCAGAACTCGCAGTCGGCACCGGTCACCATCAACGTGCTGGACGTTAATAACCAGGCACCGTTTTTCGGGTTGGGCACCTACGTCAAGACTCTTCCAGAGGACTCTCCTTTTCAGACTCTTGTGGTTGATCTGAATGCTACAGATCCGGACAATGGTATGCTTTTTTTAAAGCCGCACTTCACTACTTATAGCTACTTGCGCCCTCTATATAGCAAACAAAGCTTAAACGGTGCCTGTTGGTCCCCCATGATCCACTTTTTCTTATGTTATTTGAGAGCTGATTTGATGACATAACCACCTGCCAGTGACCTTGCAAGGAGGTCTAATCCCCCTGGCCAAACTAGTACGGACGGGCTTAAATTTCCTCTCTTTGGCCCTCTGAATATTGAAATCTCTCATTCCTATAGGCTTAATTCGGCGACCGCCCCGTTCCAGTAGGAAATGGGTTAAATGTGCTTTTTGTTCAGTCTTCAGGTGTATAATTATGTTTGTCATGTTGCATCTATATGTTCATGAATCAATGTCCAATTCTGAAAAAAATTCTTGAATGGCTAGTTTGGACAAAGACTGGATTAAGAGTGGACTAAGAGTGGACTAAAGCTTCATTCTGATATGAAGTGGTAAACTGTGGTGTTTTTAAAAAATATAATGACTTTAGTGTACCGGTTATATGCTTCACATTTCTGCATGCTATATCACAGAACCCAGTGAATTACACCTGGGACCCTTTGTTGCCTTTGTTGTCAAAATTTTAGTGTATTTTTAGCTTTCTATTCAGAGTAAAGGTCACGTCGGCTTCAATTGTATGACTGATCTGATGTCACTATGATTTGGCTTTCCTTCTACAATAATAATAATAATATTCCGCTTTTATTTAGTGCTGAGTACACAGCAGTCTGGTAAACAAACAGACCAACCAATATACATGTACATTTAAATGTAATGTTTCAGAGGATTTAGCAGCATGGCCTTCTAGATTCTGATCAGTCAAAGAAAATGTTGTCCTTCCTACATCTACAGGAAACACCGGACTGATCATCTACAGCTTTGAGAGCCTGAGCCGAACCCAAGGTCCCTTCACCGTCGACCCCTACACCGGGGTCGTAGAGATCTCAACGACTGCAGGCCTCGATAGAGAGACTCAAGATGAGTACACCATGATCGTTATCGCTGTTGACCAACCAGCCAGTGGTCAGCCTATGACCGGCACGGCCACCGTCTCGGTGATAGTCACCGATGTCAATGACAACGCACCAACTTTCCGCGACATTTCGTACGAGAAATCAATTTTTGAGAACCATCCTCTGGGCTCAAATATTCTCACTGTAAGTATTTTGGCATTAACCAGGCCTGATAATTACCCGATTTAAAAAAAAAAAATCCTGATTTTTTTTTCTTCCTTGATTTTACCCTGATTTTCCTCTATTTTACCTTTTTTTTCCCAATTTTCTCCCAATTTTCTCACTCAAAAGGGGTAAAATATTAATAGATGCCATTTTGTTTCCCCTGAATCCTTTTTACATAAGGGGGGGGGGGGGGGGGGGGTTGAGGAATTTTTTTATATTTTTTATTTTTTAGTGCTTACTATCACCACTGATTAACTTAAGTTCTTTTAAGTCAATGGTTCTGAAACAATGTTGTCATACATTGTTCTTCCTCTGTTATAACTAATGAAATGTGTGAGATCTTTCAAAATTACCACATGTCGTAACACTGCAAATTATGAAGTTTCTTTGATTTTTGAATGTCACACAACTGTCTTTTTAAACTTGATTACAATATTAAGGTCCAAGCCGATGACCCTGACTTGGGAGTGAATGCTGTGGTTCTCTACCGTATCATCAGCGGGAACAACAACAACCTATTCAACGTTGACGGCCAAGGGAACATCAACCTCGGGAACACACCTCTGGATCGGGAGATGCAGGACCAGTATTTCCTCATCGTTCAGGCGTATAACAGCGACCTATCCGTGGGAACCAACGAAGGTAAATTGATTTCTGTAATGAAAAGCTTGTATTTTAATGATTCCTTGATCTTAAACATTTGCTCAGGGCATTTTTTTCTTCACAAAATGGTCGTTAGTACAAGTTTGAGGACATCTCATTGAAGGGTGTGTATTAAAATTAATATGCATTGCAATTGGCTGTCGGTTTTATAGAACAATGCCCTGGTTTCTATTTTGTCAAAGATATACAATACATGAGGGTTTGGGTGTGGGAATTTAACTGAATTGAGAAATTCATCCTGGAGAAATTATTGCCTTGGCATATGTGCTACAATCGAAGGATTCACATTGCTTACTACTTTCATCAGAATTTGTGATTGCGATTGTGATTCCTTATGTAATCTTGTTTTGAGGTACTTGAGGTGATCTGTCTGAAAAATGATTTTATGAAGAGATGTTTAACACAAACAGGTCCATTTGAACAGAAAAATATATACCATATATATTATAAGTAACGTGGTTAAAAAAAATATTGTTACATAATCCTCATAATTGTTTTTTATTTGATTTCTGTCTCACAGTGCCAGTGATCATCAACATTCTTGACATCAATGATGTGACCCCGATGTTCCAGCAGCAGAACTACTATAGGCCAGACCTTTCAGAGAACTCACCTAGTGGGACCCCAGTCTTCCAGGTCTTCGCACAAGACCAGGACCTGGACTTGGCAGGCGATGTGCAGTATAGCTTAATTGGTAAGTTCTCATCTGAATAAGGCACTCAATTGCCTATGTTTTTTCTATGTATGCTCACTATGTGCCGTGGCAGTATATCAAGGCCAATGATTTTATGATTGGACTGCATGTAATTTACCTTGAATTTACCGAAAAATTTACCAAAATTTTGGAGAAAAACATTTGAATTGAAGATTAAAATTTACCTTGATGTTGGGCATAAAGCAGAAATGCAGAAATAATTAAGACAGAAATAATTTTAGTTTTATTGCTGGAAAGTTACAATATTTCTTTCAAACTTTGCATGGTTATATATTCAGCAGTCTTTTGCATCCAGGTTATCAAGCAATGACATCTGTTTGAAGCCAGAAGGGCTTTAACTCTTGTTTAAAATGATACAAGTCCCTGTATGCCTCCAAACAGAAAATTAATAAAAACAAAATCTTTCACTATCCAGAACCCTGATGAACCTTATTTATTGCCTCATTCTCAATATTAACTCTTTATATGCCATATATAATCTCAATGTGTCTCATTGTATTCTCATGGGATACGTATGTAGATATACCTAAGGTTTAAAAGATTATTTAACTGTTTTCAGTGCAACATTAATAAATCCTGGTACTTAAAGGTTTGTTATGTAGCTAATCAATACGAGAAATCTTTAATTTTGCAAAGCCATTGTCTTGTACAAAGCAGTCGTTCTATCAAGTGGTGCCTACTGTTTTGTGCAAAACGGAGCGTTTGGCAAACAAGCAACCTTGCATAGATGAGAAGAAAGCAATCGAAGTGTTAATCTTGTCCAAAATGTATTCTCTTCAGGTAATCCTAACTTCTTGACCATCAACTCTGACACTGGGGTCATCTCGGTCAACGGTCCCATTGCTGACCTCACTGGGTCAAGGAACTTCACCATGACCGTCAGAGCCACCGATCAGGCCAGTCCGTTCCTTAGGGGCATGGCGACAGTTACTGTGACGGTCGTGGACGACACCGTGACGATACCGATATTCACTCTATCAAGATATCCTGCAACTGTTATCGAGAATGTTAACGCTGATACACCTGTGACCAGGGTAAGTTTAGTTGTCGAAGCTAGTTTTGTTTTAACTTCAGTTCGCTCCATATCAGTGCTTTTGTTAAGCCTCCGCAACAAAGTATCTGGAGGCATTATGTTTTCGGGTTGTCGATCCGTACGTCCGTCTGTACGTCCTGTTCTCGTGATCGCGTTATCTCAAGAGTCAATTAATGGATTGATTCCGCCAAGCTTGGGTCATGTATGTATCTTGCAGAGCCAATCAACTGATTAGATTCTGGGGTCATGAGGTCAAAGGTCTAAGGTCATTGGGCTCATTATGTATGCAACATTGATACCTTTAAATCTGAACTCAAAACCTATCTTTTCCGGCAACATTGCGAATAATATGTGACATATTGAGGGAGCCAGGCGCCTTTGAATGCTTTTGCAGATAAATGGCGCTATACAAATGCTGTTCATCATCATCATCATCATCAAAAAATAGCTTGTGAACGCATCATTAGAACCAACAGATGGATTACTGTCAGAATCAGGACATGTATGTGTTTCTTGCAGAGCCATCTATATGAGAAATAGCTTGTAATCACGATATTCTGAGAACCTGTTGAATTTTAAAAATTGCTTCTGTTTTGGACTGTAAAATCGCTCTAAGGGCGGAGGAATCATTTTCGACTGTGTGCAGATGAAGATCCATCTAGTTTCTAATGATATAATGCATATGGTCAACCTTCAATGTTTCTTTATATAAGGATATAAAGAACTGATTTCTATTTTCATAAATGAATGTTATTTATAACTTTATAACTCAGTCCATTGACCAGAGGTTACCATAATAACATCGTAGAAAACATAGAATTTTAATGTAATGCACTATATAAATGTAATGAGTTTTTCTTCTTATTATAATCAATTTTTTGAAACAGGTTTCTGCTACATTAAATGGAAACCCGGCTGGTATAACATACGTCATCGATCCAAACGCTAGCCCTGCTGTCTTAGAAATCTTCAAGATTGATGAGAATACTGTAAGTCTCTCCAAAGTTAAAAACTTTCATATTAGTTTGTGTGCTACATGTATCATATCATACCTGGTGAATTGTTTAGGTCAACAAAAATGAAAATAGAGTTGTGCACTTAAAAAAAAATTATATTAAAAAGAATCACATTATATTACCCCCAATGACAACAAATCAGTCAGTTTAATAGAGTGGTTGTGGAGTCGCTTTGGCTTTTGCGGTGTGACTGACATATTAAATGCTAAAGAGATGAAATCCTTTCAGATTTTCGTTAGTAATAAGTATATGAACTAATTATGCTGTAACACTTTCCTGATTTTATTTCCGTATTGATGACTGATAAATAATGCTCCCCCTCCAATCCTGCTTTAGTGAACACCTGTCTACAAAGACCACATTTTTAGTTTCCCTTGAAAATCGTTTCTCATTGAAACATGAACTAAAGGAACCTGTACACAAAGACCGTCTGCCTATAAAGACTCTTGTCTCCCTTGGGTGGTCTTTATTGACAGGTTTCACTGTACATGTACTTGTAAATATATGTATGCATGAGTCCCACAAAGTTGAAAGGTCATGTATGAAGAATAACTGCAGAATCACACAATTATGCCAGCAGACTGAAGTGATGATATCGTATCCCACCGCTGCCACTGGTTCTATTATGTGAATGGAATTTTATGTGAAGTAATCCTTTCTCTCCTTTACATTGTCCTTTCAGGGCCACATCACCACTGAGGGTGCCATTGATCGAGAGGTTGAGGACTTCTATGCCTTCACAGTCTTTGCCTATCATGAGGATAGTGTCGCACCGGGTTCTACTTCGGTAAAGTAACATTCTTTCTGTTAAAATCTAAAAAGTTGATAGCGGGGTTCCCAAAAATCTTGGGATTCGGTGGAAACCTAGAAGGTAGTTTTTGCAGTCAGGGAAAAGTCAACAAAATCACCCAAATCAGGAAATTTCATTGGCATAGAGAGAAGAAGTCTTGGAACAGCTTATCCATAGGATGAAGATGTCTCATACTAGATACAAAATGTATTAGATTGAAATAAGATCCTGAAATTTTGAAACTCGATCAGGGAATTTTCTTTTCATGAAATTTCAAAGAGTTTTAGTATAAATGGCTGGACTCGAGCTACGCCAATGCATTTCTCTATTAGGCCACCTGTCTATAGTGGTCACCCATATTGACTCCCTAAAGAAGGAGATGTTGGTCGAAGAAGTTGTCTAAAAAAGGCCAACTGTCTACAGGGCCCTCTTTTGTGTTTCCCTTGGATGGTTTTGCATGTAATGAAGTTGAATGTTCCTTTCTAGGTCTGGGTGAATATCCTCGATGAGAATGACAATCCACCAGAGTTCATCACCATACCCCCATCGCCAGTGAGTGTACAGGAGAACACCGGAGGGAACGTTCCTGTAGGGGTGTTCAGGGCTACAGATCCAGATGCTGGTATTAATGCACAGGTGAGGACCAGGAAGAATCAGGAGGAGGAGGAAGATGATGATGATGATGGTGGTGGTGGTGGTGGTGGTGGTGGTGGTGGTGGTGGTGGTGGTGGTGGTGGTGGTGGTGGTGGTGATGATGAAATGAAGAGGAACAAGGATGGTGATGATGATTATAATGATGAAATGAGGAGGAGGAAAAGGATGGTGATGATGATGATGATAGTGTTGGTGAAATGGATCATGCTGATTCTAAAGATGAAGATGAGTAGTATGATGATGACATCTATGGTAATTAAGATAATGGTAAGAATTAAATTGATGATCTTTTTAATGTTCTCACTGATGATGAAGTTGATGATGAAAATGAGGGGGAGGAGGATGATGGTTATGATGATGGTCATAATCAAAATTTGTATGTGAAGGATGATGGTGTTGATGTTGTTGATGACGACGATGATAATATGGATGATACTGGAATCACAGTTGATTATATTATTTTCTCTTCCAGATGACTTTCACAATCTCGGGGGCGGGCTCCAACTTTTTCAATGTCTTCCAGACGGCTAATGGTGGAGGTACTATTGTAGTAACCAGCCCACTAGATAGAGAGAGACAGGACTTCTATCAGCTGACTGTAAGTCTTTAATCCCACTGTTTTAATTTGATTTTCTAAACATGGTTGGGCCATGAGTTAAATTAAAAGAAGTCCAGAGCAAACTAAACATTTCAAGAAAGAAAGAGATGATGTCTAACTGCAAAATATCTAAATGGCATATGATGTGGATCTTGAAATTACCAGTGACCTAATTGTACACTTAATACCAGATACATAATATCGCTGCTGGTCATACAATCCAGGAAAACCTACATGGACATTGATACTTTAATAGCATTGCCATAAAATGATTGGACTTGTTTAATTACCCACACTTTTTTCCGTTAAAAGAAATTGGTACGTATGTTTCTCTTATTAACCGTTCAAGTTTGATTGCTTTTTAGTGACTTGGATCATAGTCTGTTATCTCTCAATCCCATCGGCCAGTAAAGAAAACCATCAATAAATAATACATCAGTTACCAGGAATCAATCTTTGATTTCAAGAGTTTCCAGTAATGCAATTATCACTCATTCATTCAATTGCATGATTTATCACACCATCAAATACATGTAAATTAGTCAGCATTCAATCAGTGGTCAGAAATTAGTCAATCCTTTATTCATTCAGGTATACATTGTATAATCATTTTTTTAGAATTAATCAATAAATAAGACAATCTGTTAGATATTTACAACATACTACTGCATCCAAATGTGTATGCCAGGATGAACCTAGATTTTTTAAACATTTATTAGTCAGTAAAGCTTAGTAATTCTGAGGAGTGTTTCATAATAATAATAATAATAATAGCTCGTTCTTATATAGCGCTTTTCAGGCCGTTCGTGAAGTTACGCATGACTTTACGAATGACATAAATGTGAAGAGCCAAATGGGATGCTCAATCATTTTTAACTGCATCAACTAAAGTTGAATTGTGCAGATGTAGGTTAACATTGTTATTATAACAAACATGTTTAATGCAAAGTATATTTTTTGCCATAATTTAATTGAGGTTATTGGAAATATAGTCACATTTTGTCAAAATATCAGGAAAACTTTGGGCATCCTATCTGGCACTTCAACTCAAGTCGTTCGTAAATTTATGCGTAACTTTAAAAACAGCTTTATGAAACACCCCCCTGGTTATATCCGAGGATACAATGCTAAAGTTGATGCACTGTACTATCTGATTACAGGTGACAGCTACCGATGGTGGAAACCCATCTCTGAGTTCCTCCTTCCCACTCAACATCACTGTGACCGATGTCAATGATAACTACCCCATATGGACACGCAACGTCTACGAGGGATCAATCAATGAGGTAACAAGAACTCTTCAGGCCTGATAATTATCCAATTTAAATCTGTTTCCTGATTTTTTTTTTTTTTTTCTCGATTGTTTTTTTTCGGGGAGGGGGTTACGCAATTTTTTCTTCTTTTTTTTAATTTTTTTTTATTCCTGATTTTACCCCTATTTTCCCATTATTTTCTCTATTTTTCCCTATTTTTTCCCAATTTTCTTGCTTTAAAGGGGGGAATTTTGTTAGTTGCAATTTTTTTCCCCCGAATCCTTTTTTTTTTTTTTTTTACTAAAGGGGGTCACGGTTGAGGGAAAACAAAACTTTTATTTTTTTAGTGCTCACTATCACTCTTGACTCTTACAACTTTGATGAACATCTATAATGCATTTCTGATAAATAGTACTTCTTTTGACTTCTTTCAAAAAGATCTGTAAAAGGGATCAATAAATGAGATAACAAGAACTTTTACCACTTTGATGAACAGTTATAATCCATTTCAGAGAAATAGTACTTCTCTTGACTTCTTCCGAAAAGATCTATAAATTTAACTCTACAATTCTTCATTTGTCCTAAGACTATAAAGGGGCAGGGCTTTGTGTCCTCTGGAAAAGGTGGTGTATTGATCCAATTCTTCTTATTATTATTAATTACAGTTCTGCATAAATTCTCATAGGTTGTATGCAGTGTCATTTTTTAAATATCTCAATGATCAAGGTGATGAGTGAGCATTTCGATTTGGTTGTGGATAACCTCTCTTTTGTCTTTCAACTTTTTCAGGATTCCAGTTGAAACAAAGAGCTATTTTCTTACGTGACTTGACACAATTAACTTCTTATCAAATTTCAACAGAATAACTTCACCTCCAACCCCATCATCACCGTGATGGTCAACGATCTCGATCTCCCGTCGTCCAACAACTTTGAGTACTCCATCATCGCCGGGGATCCAATGGGCATGTTTGAGATCAACAGTAACGGAGAGATCACTGTGTCCAGCCTCTTGGACAGAGAGCAGCAAGAGACCTATCAACTGACCATTGAGCTTATTGACCAGACCAACTCACCTCCAGCACGGGTAAGTGGTAATGGTAATGGTAGTGATAGTCGTAGACCTAGTGGTCCAGGGGGGTGTTTCACAAAGACTAAGATCGACTTTAAGTTGGACTTAACTATGGCAGGCCATTCATGCCACTGGTTGCTCTCATCATTGGTCTCCCAATTATGATCTTTAGATATTATTTTTTCCTTCAATAATAAATCATCAACAAATATAAATTCTGTAGATTTGTGACCATGATTTGTACTTCCCTTGAGAGATCAATGCCAGTAAACGGTTAGAGCAAACAGTGGCATAAATGGCCTGCCATAGTTAAGTCCAACTTAAAGTCGATATTAATCTTTGTGAAACACCCCCCTTGTAGTGATAGTGGTAATCGTAGTATAAGTGGTAGTAGTAGTAGTAGTAGAAGTATGAGTAGTAGAAGTAGTAGTAGTAGTAAAAGTAATAATAGCAGTAACAGTAGCAGCAGCAGCAGCAGCAAACATGTATGATTTTCAGCATTCAGCATACACAGGGTGTTTACAGGAAATATCTTATGTACAGTACTTTTTTCACAACCACTTTCGTTGTGCAAGATGCTACTTGTTTGTTTAAATCCATGTAGGAAGTAAATTAGATTATTTGTCAAGAGGGTGCTGCACCTCGGTGATCAGCTTTCATTTTTGGTCCTCATTTTGTTGTGTATATGATACCTACTGTATATGTACAGTTAATCAAAATATGAGCAAAGCAAATATCCATCAACATTTAATTTTGAAATTGAATTGAGATTGAATTTAAATAACAAACTATCACTTTAACGAAAACCCCTACAGACTACTACCTTGGCTATTATCACCGTGGGAGACGAGAACGACAACACACCAATCTTTGACGAGACCATCATCCAGGTTGACGTGACGGAGGGGCCGTCCTCTCAGAACGTTCCAGTCTACATGCTGACGGCGAATGATATTGATCTGGGATTGAACAGGGATATCATCTATGCCATCGGATCTCAACAGCCTCAGTCTCATTTCCAGATTAATCCTGTGACGGTAGGTGCCATTACGGTTGCAATTCTGTTTCATACCGTCAATAACATTGACAGGTGTACAATTTATAATGTTCATTTACCACTCTCCATTATGGAAATAAATATGGGTACCGATATGAAGGAATTCCTAAAGCCTCGGTCACAAATGCCATTACAAACTGCTACGAACGCCGTACGAACGATTTTCAAACAATGGAAATTCGGGAAGACCATGGAAAAACAGAGAGATTTATAATGTTCATTTACCACTCTCCATTCTGGAAATAAATATGGGTACCGATAGGAAGGAATTCCTAAAGCCTTGGTCACAAATGCCATTACAAACTGCTACGAACGCCGTACGAACGATTTTCAAACAATGGAAATTTGGGAAGACGATGGAAAAACAGACAGATTCGTACGAACTTATCGTTCGCACGAACCTTTGTGACCGTAGCATTAAGTGATGTGGGCACTGGAATAATTAGTCTACATTAAACCTGGGTACTTTCGGAATACGTTGGGCACCTTGCCTGGTGGATATGTGCACTATAAAGTATCTAGTGTTATTATTATTGTTATAAGGTACATTTTAAATCTCACCAAATCTATTGCAAGTACTCTAGAATTGCACTTAAAACTTTTCATCAGGCTGAAATTACACACATTTTGTTGGATCAAATCCCACCGCTGCCACTGGTTTTGTTTAATATTCACTGATGGTTATAAGGCTGGTATATAAATCCATTACTTTTATTATTATTATTGTTGTTGTGGTTGTTGTTATGGTTGTTATGATTATTATCATTATTATTATTATTATTATTATTATTATTATCTATATTGTTATTATTATCATCATCATTTTATGATGTGTTTGATTTCTGTGTTTGATTTCTGGGTCAGTCAAATGAAAATTCCACAAAATTATACCAGCAGACTGAAATGATCCACATGTTGTTATATCATATATCACTGCTTCCACTGGTTCTATCATATGAATCAATTTTCATATGAAATTCTATTAAATAGGTCAAAAGAGTTAATATTGACATTTGAGTTCACATCCCATTATTGCCACTGAATGTGATATCTATATTTGTTAGATAGGATTTCTATTTCTATGGTCTATGTTCACATGCAGCATTAAATCTCTACCATTTATTAAACCAACTCAATTTCTTTTATTTTGTTTTTTTAATTTCTAGGGTATAATATCGACCATCACCGCTCTAGACTGGGAGACTATATCGGAATACACCCTCATCGTGACCGCTACCGACCAGTCACCAACAGAACCTAGGACTGGCACTGCTACAGTGAGTACTCAACACATCCGCAAACTTGACACCAACCTTACTGTACAGGGGTCATATTCTGAAAAATGTTGTCATTTGTGATTAAAAAATTCATGTTTATTGTCATTATGAATTTAAATTGCATGGAATTAGCAGTTATTGGTGCTTGTGCAGATGGCTTTTGAAGATGTATGGGAACACAGCCAGCCTTCGGCACACATTAGTCAAAGACAAGTCTAAGACAGTTTTGATTTGTTATGAATATTAAAGGCCCACTGTACTACTTGAAGCTACTTGCTCCCTCTATATTGAAAACAATGCCTAATCGGTGACCATTGGTCCCCATCATCCTCTTTTTCTTATGTTCATTGAGAGCTGAGTTGATGAGATAACCACCTGTCAGTGACCTTCCTGGGTGGTCTAATCCCTCCTAGCCAAACTAGTACAGATGGCCTTTAACATTGTCTTTGTAACAACACTGTATAAACGTGAACATGAAAAGAAGGACTTTGATTTTTTTTTTCTTTATCAAATTTGAACACACATGTAGATGTATGTTCATATCTAATGAAGATCAATGTTTGCCAACAAAACTTACAAGGTTTTTTTTCATGGTTTTACTTTCACTTTCACTATTTGCCTTCTATAATATTCAAGAGGGGGGTATTGTTGTAAAAATATCAATTTAATCCTCATATCACACATACATGTATACCATATTCATATCAAAAGAAGATAGTATCAGTGTTTGATTCTCCACTTATTCATTTATCAAATTGAATTCACTGGTTATAAGATGCTTCCATCAAAAGGAACTGTTTATCCCTCCTTTAATTTCACTGGAGCATTTCAAGAGACTTTACATTTAATCAACACATTGTAATGAGTCCACATCAAAAGAAGATAAATGCATGCAAAGTGTACATGGATCATTATAGACAAGTTTAACAGGGGGGGGTGGGGGGGCTGAAATTGTTGGTGGCTTTCATCTACACGTACCATTCTGTCTCTTTGTCGAACACCAGGTAATCGTCAGCGTGAATGACATCAACGATGGTGCCCCGATGTTTGTCAGGGATGTCTATGGACCATACAGCGTCGTGGAAGAGGTTTCTAACTCCTACATTGATTCTTTTCAAGCAACAGACACAGACGAGGGACTAGCAGGAACGGTCACCTACAGCGTGATAGGACAGTATAGCAGTAAGTATGGTATTCTGTGGCATTCTACAGAAATGGTGCAGCCGTAAGGCCCATTTAGACATAAGCTTGTAAACTGCTCTTAAAATCTTGTCTACAAAACTTCCTCAGCATACTACCCTTGATATTTCTGTAGCCTGTAGCAAACAGTAGGGATTTTTGTTTTTGTTTCATGCCGCAGCAGTATATCTAATCGACTTAACGGCGAACAGGAGGTAAATTGATACCCAATATGCTAGAGCACTGAATATTACGACTGAGGTAATAATGTTAGAGCACCCAGAGTGTCGCATTAATACTGACATGAGTGCTAGGCCTTAAAAAATAACGATGTTGTATTGCCCTTTGCGACCGACCCAAAAATCTTGAAATCTACGGTCGGCTTTTGAGTTTTTTGAATTTTTTTAATTTTTAAACCATTTTTTAGCATAAAAAATGTTAAATGAATAAGAAAATGTATCAAAGCAAAAAACTGAGAAATACCAGCACAAAGAGGGAGAAAAATTAAAATTAAAAAAAAAGAAAAGATTCTGACCGACCCATGTTTTGGCACCTAAAGGGCAATGCAACATTTTTGTTAGGCCCTATTATACATGTACCTGCAAGCATGCATTTTATACTTCTTTGTATTGTTTAGCAACTTGATTAACTTCCATATATACTACTTGATATCTACACCCACAGATCTGTTCTTCATCCAGCCTCAAACTGGTGTGTTGACTATCAGGCCTGACAGAGCTCTGGATTACGAGACGATCACTCAATTCAACATCACCGTGGTCGCCACGGACATGGGGAACCCTGTCCTATCATCGTCGGTGAGTATGACTATACATATACAATTTGGCTTTACCCTTATTGAAATTAGTTAGATGACTGCAGATCAGGAGGAGGACACTAAATGCTTCCGATAAAGCTTACCATTCCCTGATGTGAACTGCTGTGATAATAATGATTAGAAAAGTCTGAAACAAAGTCCTCTTGACATGTGAGTACATGTATCTGGCAGAAAATGCCTGTTTAGAGCCAGGACGTTAACTCATATACTTTCACAGACACTTTATACATGTCTATCGATTTTTACCTCATGCAGACTTTAGTTAGAATCAACGTCATCAACATCAACGACCACACCCCAATCTTCGAGGGGATCCCGTACACCATCACCCTCAGCAAGAACATCTCGGCAGGCTCACTGGCATACGTTGTCAGGGCAACAGATGATGATGCTGGCATCTTTGGCGAGGTCCGGTATCAGATCACCGATGGAAACACCGACAACATCTTCAGGATCGATCAAACGGTCAGTTTGATTGAGATTACTTTCATATGTATTAGCACTTTGCTTTGAGGCTTTATTAACCCTTGCCAACAGGAACTGAGAGGCTTCTGTATTAAGCTAATGGGAGTGAGAGAATTCAGTTGTCAATGGGTTAATGACAGTTTTTCTTGCTGTATACTATACCGTAAATCTCTGTGTAAAAGGCGCAAAAGTCGGGGGTGCGCCTTATACACTGGTACAGGATATTTTGAGTCCGAAAAATGCTCTGAAAAAAATAATGAAATATGTAAGAAATTGCAGTTTTGCACACCACTAAAATTAATCCCCCTTAAGGCTTAAGTATTTTATTTTTACCAATCATATTCTAGCTCATCCTGAATCAATCCGAACTGCCATTATAAATATGGGTAGCAAAGCACTTCGCCGCATGGGGCTGTTGTTGCCAGCACAGCTAGCTAGTTACTGTACTGGCCGGGTCTCTCGGCAGGATGAATAAATCAGGTTGAAAGAAACATTAATGTTTGAATAATAAAACGGCTTTCTTAAGAAATACTTCTTTACAACATACCGATCAAATAATTTTTAAAAGACACAATAAATATTTTTCTCTTATTTTGAATACCACATGCTTCTTTTAAAAGGAGAAAATTACTTGGTAATCACAACAAGTTTCGATACTAATAAGGCAAGTTCAGACTAGTCACAGAAAAAATGTGCAGTGCACCTCGTTAGCTGTAATGCGTGCCCAAACGAACCCAAACAAATTATGTGATAATAACAAGAAAAAAATCATTAAAAACTACGAGAGCACAATTGGAAAGACAATTACTCAAAGTTACTGTAAGCAGATACATAACTTGGAGGAAGAATACAATAGTTGTCCAAGAAAAGTCACGGAAATAGTGATATTTAAGGAGTTACTATAGGTAAATTTATTATCGGAATGGGCCTGCTGCGATGTCCATGCAAATATACACGTGTTTAAATTGAGCCACGAGGCTAGAACCAATATACTGCCCTCTACGGTAAAAAGCAGTATAACAAGCAGCAGGCCCCTTTCGATAAAAATGTACCCAGTTACTCCTTGATTATCACAATTTCCGTGGCATTTCTTGGACGACTTTTGAATTCTTTGTCCAAGTTATGTCCAAGCTAGTTGGACATGTACATGGACTTACAATATTGTTAATTTGTGATATCTCGAGAAACTATACCACTTGTTGATTTTTTTGTTAATATATTGTGAAACAAATTGTTCATGTATATGAATGAAGTTTACTAATAAAATTCAATTCAATCTATTTTCCCCTATTAATTGTTAATTTCACAGACTGGTGAGGTGTTTGTGCAGGGACTGTTGGAGACAGGTACTTATCGTCTTGTAGTAGAAGCAAGGGACACACCTGGAGATATACCTAGCTCAAGAGCTGTAAGTATTCTTTAGAGACCTTCAAGCCCTATCCGCAAAGGATGTTATTTAAAGCCCCACTGCACTACTTTACTTGCACCCTCTATATAGCAAAAAATACTTAATCGGTGACCATTGGTCCCCCATGGTCCCCTTTTTCTTATGTTAATTGAGAGCTGATTTGATGAGATAACCACCAGTCAGTGACCATGCAGGGAGGTCCTTTCCCTCCTGGCCAAACTAGTGCAGTGGGGCTTTAAACTTCCCAAAGTATATACATGTGAGGCCTAATGTCCAGTGAATAGGCAGTATTCCTTTATTTTATTCACTATAGAGGTTTAAACCCTATTTTTTACGATGGTTAAATTCTAAACTTCCTTTATGATATCAGGCCTGAGCGTAGCATGTAAAACTTTTCTTGCACATATTAAATATCCAGTATGAATTAAATAAGAATAATAATTATATAATTCAATCATATCCAAGAAATAGAATAAAAGGCTCTTTGCTTATTTTTTGGCTTCAGATACATTGTTTTATATAGTTTCACATCATTGAGGAATATTGCATACAGGGGAAAAAGTTTATTGTTTAAAATTGCAGAATATACGAGTCATATTTACATTCATATTCCAATGAATTACCAACGGGATAATGTTCATAATATGAACATACATTGTACATGTATAAGATGTACAAGATTTGCAAAGTTAGTGTTTTCATTTTTCTTGAAACGATTATTTTGTATACAGCTATTGCTGATCTACCCTATGTTCTAAAGCATTTAAAAATATGAAAGCGTAAAATTTATGTGATGATATACATGTACTTGTATACATTATATCAGCATGTGAATCATGTTTAGAGGTCTCAATGTTGACCATCTTGTGTCCACTTTTGTGAATAAATGCTGATTTTATTTTGATGAGTCTTTGTTCTTTTATCTTCAGTCGTCCACAACTTTGACTATTGTAGTAACGGATATTGGAGACTTTGCACCGACCTTCCCCGGAAGCTCTCTCTTTACTGGCAACGTCTTTGAGAATTCACCCGTGGGACAGCCTATTACCATGGTAATTCAATACTTTTAGTAATTTCAGATGATGTTTGAAGGTTTGCATGGTGGTATGAATAATCACGGAAGAGGTTTACGGTACACCATGTGTAAAGTCCTCGAGGGACTGAGGAAAGTAGATAGAAAATAGAAGTGAGATGGAAAGGCGAGAAAGTGGAGGTTGGAAGGAAGAGTATCTTTCGGAAGTGAGTTTAGTCCTGAAAAGGACTGTAAACCAGAAAGTTTGGGCAGGATGAGAGGTTTGAGTAGAAGACTGGATTGAGTTGGAGAGTTGAGTAGGCGAGTAGAGTTGCAGAGCAGGAGCAGGAGAGTAGACTCGACGTTTCGGACAGGTTGACTGTCCGTCTTCAGGAGTTCTGGTTTACAGTCCTTTTCAGGACTAAACTCACTTCCGAAAGATACTCTTCCTTCCAACCTCCACTTTCTCGCCTTTCCATCTCACTTCTATTTTCTATCTACTTTCCTCAGTCCCTCGAGGACTTTACACATGGTGTACCGTAAACCTCTTCCGTGATTTTAGTAATTTGTTGAAGTTTTTAAAATCTGTTTGGCTGTAATTCACAAATGTGGTCTTAATCTATAAACCGCAAATTGACTATGGCAGCCTGGAGGGAAAAATGCAAGGTAATTTAAGAGCCAACTATGGGCAAAAACATAGTACACCACTTTTTTGTTTGCCTATGTTTTAAAAAACAAAAACATTAAATCTTTTTTTAAACCTTTTTTGTTGCTATTAATACTTTATTAGCATTTTTACCTTCTTAGCCGCCCATAGTAAATTGGTGGTTTAGAGGATCTCCAGAAGTATGGGCTTGGATTACAATTGCATATTCATTCATGTATCATACTTGTTCATAATGAGTACAAATGTGAATTTCTTCATCTCTTTCCATCAGATTCCTCCCATCCGAGCTATTAATAGCGATGCTACTGGCCAGCTCGTCTACACCATTACTGGTCCCGACTCGCAAACATTCATTATAAATCAACTCTCAGGTAAATGCCCGACAAAATATTGTGAACATTCTCCTTGATTCTTAAAGAAGACCCAAAGATATTGGTGTGTACATGTATGTAGAATGCTCCCCAGGGAGTGGAGGATGTGTACTCTAGTGGCCAGGATACTAATAATACTGTAAACTCTTTTGTAAGTTAACAGAAAAGCACTTCATAAGAAACGGGTATTGTTGTTATTCAATCCTGTTACAAGCAGCATAGACAGTACCGTATGTACTCATATCATTGATTTTTATGAAATGTCAATTCACTTTTGGTTTGAACTTTTAGATGAAAGTAGTCTTTCTTTGTATGAAATGAAAACCATGATTTTTTTTTCTTCTTAAAAATGTGAAATAGTTATTATTTATGTTTATCCTGTCAATTCAAGAAATGTCCAATTTTTAAGACACTTGAAGTCCATACATGATTTGAGACAAAAAAATAATCATTTGTGCACAGGTTATATTTTGTAGGTGAAATATCTTTAGTTACCATTGTACATTCGGCCCTCAGGCTGTGGTGCAATTATGTTTAGTAAAACATTATTAATTAAGCATACTCATTTAAAAACAAGGATGTTACAAGGATGCAAAAATTTGCTTGTGTTTTGTCTAGCCGGAATTCAAGTGAATGGACCTCTAGACAGGGAGACCAAAGATTTCTACGAATTTGGGGTGCTCGTCACAGATTCCATGGGTCTGACTGCAGAGGGCACTGTTCATATCAACGTCTTGGATGTGAATGACTTTGCGCCGCAATTCAATGATTCCGTCTACAACTTCACCATCCCAGAGAATTCACCTGGAGGTAAAATTAGAAAATATTTAAATTTTTCTTTTCATCCATTTCGTTTATTTATTTTCAGTTCTGAGTACAAATAAATCAGTTTACATTAAAAACTACATAAAGAAAGGTGAATTTATTTTAAATAGAACTGGCCAGGGCTCCAAGATAAGCAAAGCTTGATGCCTTGTGAGCCCAGACAATTAAGTAGATGTACAAGCATGTTATCTCTTTAGATGTGAGAGAGGAAACAGGAAGAGAGCGGAGGTTAAATGATGAGGTGCGAATGAAAGTGAAATGTGACGGGGATAAGGGAGAAGATTACAGAGAGCAGACTGAGATGGTATGGACACGTGAAGATCTTGACAATGATCTTGTCAATGATTATTGTTGATTACACAGTGATTCATGAATTATTTATTATACATGTACGTCACCATTTTATTGTTGCCATTTCTGTAAAGTCACATGGATGTGAAAAGAAGAAGTCACAATCATGACTTTCATATTTCTTTTTTTTCCAGGCTATTATGTTGGAGGTGTAACCGCATATGACCTTGACGGTGACAATGTCAACTTCTTCATACAGACAGGAGGAGAGGATAAGTTTGATATCGGAGGCACATCAGGAACCATTACAGTAAGTTTAGAGAATGAATTTATTAAACAGTTCAGAATTCATTTTCAAATCAGTTATATCATCTTACATTTCTTCTATGTGACATTCCTTTTATTATTTCCTTAATTTAACATCTATTATTCATATATTTTCAGTGTATGTGAATTGTATGTATGTTCTTACCCGCTATTACTATTATTGTTGTTGTTGTTGTTATCATTTATCTGTTTGTTTTAATCCATCAGGTCACACCTGGAGCAGTGTTAGACAGAGAAGAGAAACCCTTCTACACCCTGACCGTCGTGGTCTCTGACCTACGTAACCCGCCGCTCAGCAGTACCGCCACCGTCTACATCTATCTCATCGACATCAACGACAGTCCTCCGAAGTATGACGCCTCCTTCTTGGATCAAATCATCTCCATCCCCGAAGACACGCCCGGCAACACACTCGTCACCACAGTAACCGCTTCCGACGATGACCTCAACTCCAATATAAATTACCAGATCGTCTCGGTGTCTGTCTACGATGAGGATGACGTCGACATCACATCGTTTTTCGATTATAGGACGGTCTTCAGCCTCGATTTCACAAATGGGAATATTACGCTGACCTCGCCTGTCGACAGAGAGGTCACCGAGAAGTTTGTGTTTTCGATTTCAGCAAGGGATTTGAATTCTCAGGATCCTATCTTCGGCACAAGCCAACAAAATGGTAAGTGGATTGGCTGAATGTATCACGATCTTAAATATTTTGTTACTCAAATATCCTCTAGTGCATCATTTTACAAAACAGTCTGAAGTTTGCATTGAAATGCATGTTAGTGTTAACCCTTTGGGTACTGAATCGTCTCATTCCTATATTGGCTAAGACCATGAACTACTTGGTTCCCTGTAGGTGCAGTGTTAATAAAATACACACGTTTCAATGGGATGTTGGTAAACCTGTACATGTATGATAGTTTTGTGAGTTGCTGCCCAGGGCACTTTCCCTGCCTTCATCTCGTTGCGGAAGAAATTATGATCAGATGATATACAATGTACAATGACATTCTGCTGTGTAGTTGGTTTTACAGACTTTTTCATGTCTAGATCATATATTGAACATCTTTAAATATAAAAGCAAATTAAAATACAATATACATGTACATGTACACTTTATATTTTGTATACATGTATGTCAGCATGCCTTTAACACTGGTCGTGTAATGATTTACTTCAATTTTAAAGAGGTACCCTTTGTAAAGATGGATAAATATGAAGTTCAATTCAATAAATGTTTTTGATGTAGGCATATGATAACAATTTATCACATCTGAACACCTTTTTTTTGTAGCCCAAGTCACCATTCTAATCACCGACATCAACGACAACCACCCGGCCTTCCAGCCTCCCGGCACAACCTTCATCCTCCGCCAGCTCCCAGAATCCTTTGGAGCAGGAAGTCCAATCCCTGGCAATCTACTAGCCTTGGATCCAGACCTTGGTCTGAACGGTGAGGTGATGTACATCATTCAGAATCCATCTGGTGTGCCGGTCACTATCGATCAGAATACAGGTAAGCATCTTAGAGTCTGTCTGTACTAGTTTGGCCAGGAGCGATTAGACCTCCCTGCAAGGTCACTGACTGGTGGTTATCTTATCAAATCAGCTCTCAATTAACATAAGAAAAAGAGGATCATTGGGGACCAACAGGTACCACTTAGGCATTGTTTGCTATAAAGAGGGCTCAAGTAGCTAAAAGTAGTACAGTCCCTCTTTAAGATCACTCAGATCCTAACCCAACACTAATCTAAAATTTAATTTCGATGTAAGCCCTAACCATTAACCTTCAATTAAATTATGTTCAGAACAAATTTTGTATCACTCTTGCATGGCTTGGCTTGTAGTGCTATTATTACAGCTGTTTACTTGATGAAATCTAGCCATTGTCCACAATTGTTTGTTTTAGACTGGTTTCTCCTGTGGTTCAACTTGTAATCATCTTATAATCTAATTGAACTTTATTGTATTTTCAAGGCAGTGACTTTCCCAAGACTGTAATTTCCCATTTTCTTGATACAATTTCATTCTGTTTGGACCTTGCTCAACAGGTCAGCTGACCCTCCTGGTGACTGTTGACCGAGAGCAGCAACCCTGGGTCAACCTGACCGTCCTGGCCATCGACAAGGGCACACCGTCCCTCAACACCAGCATCCCGGTCTACCTTGAGATCATAGACAATAACGACAACAACCCCGTCTTCGGAGCGCAGTCCCACACCACCACGATCATAGAGAGTGAGCCTATCGGTGCGTTTGTGTTTAATGTCAATGCAACGGACGCTGATAGCGGAGGAAGCGGTCGCGTGACCTATAGTTTGATTGGGGGTGACGGAAAGTTCACCATCAATCAAGATTCGGTAAGTTCAACAATCAGGTCGCGTAACGTTTCATAAAAGTTGATATAACAATTACCCATCAAAGTAACTGATTTTAAGCTAGTGAAATCATAAGACTTGTTTACAGATGAGGTGGTTAATTGATTTATTTATCTTTTATTTTATTTTCTTTTTTTCAACGGCATGAATCACAATATGCGTCACATTTCTGTACTTCATAGCACATAGAAAAAGAAGATGCATACAAATATGGTACAACTGCAGATAAGAAAACCCTGTCCCAGCAAGTAATGTCAACGTTCACCAGAAATAACCGTAATAACTCCCATCTTTTTTTATTGGTGTAATCATGTTCCTTTTTTCCCAAATAAGAGGGTGATCAATTTACTACTGCAAGTAGACAAGGAGAGTCGGTATATGTACACATTGACGGTGTTTGCTAGTTACATCCCTTGAGACTTTAATTGTTGTAATATTCTCACTTTACATATAAGTGTAATCAATTGGTGTTCCTTTGTTTTCCCCCAATCAGGGAGGGATCAATCACTTTACTTTAGCAAGTTGACCCAATCCCAGTACATGTTGATAGTGTTTGCTAGAGATAAACCTAGAGATATTATAATGTTCTCACTTCTTTTTCCTGTTTTGTTTTCTTGTTCTTGGTATTGTTATATTCCTTTGTTTCTGAATCAGAGGGTGATTGATCACTTTACTGTAGCAAGTTGACTCAATCCCAGTACATGTTGACAGTGTTTGCAAGGGACATTCCTTGAGACTTTAATTGTTGTTATATTCTCACTTTCTTTCCTGTTTTGTTTTCTTGTTTTCCAGGGAGTGATTACCCTTCTGCAGCAAGTGGACAAGGAGACCCAGTCCCAGCACATGTTGACAGTTTTTGCTAGAGATAACCCTGGGGACTCGGAAGACAGCAGAACAGGCTCAACAACGGTGAGTTATCTTTGAAAAGAGAAAGCAAACAGAAAAAAGAGAAAAGATATATGCATGCGTCTGGGAACATTTGCTAAGCAGATTTTAAGGTTGCAATATTGTCAAACTAAATTTTAAAGATTTCCAGCAAACTTGTATTTTGGGGAGATGGCTGGTAAATGAATGCTTGTTGTCTTTAGAAGATGTGAACATGTAGTGCACGAAATTAGAAGTATTTTGCTTTTTGAGAAGGGTTCCTTATGTCAGGAAGCATATCACTCCTAACAACAAAACAATGAATAATACAATTTTTTAATAAATATGCCGTTCTTGTATAGCGCAGTAAGTTATCTTTAAAAAAAGAAAGCAAACAAAAAAAGAGAAAAGATATATGCATGCGTCTGGGAAGATTTGCCAAACAGATTTTGAGGTTGCAATATTGTCAAACTAAATTTCAAAAAAAAAAATGGAAAGCATTCTTGAAATGGTTGGTAAAAGCTATCTTCAGAAGATGTCAAGATAGTGGATGATTTTTTTTTTTTTTTTTTTTTCCTGCTGTTTATGCTTGCAGAACAGTTTCTGGAAGTGTTTGTTATGTCATTAAGCATATTAAATATCAACAAATATTAAAAAATAAAACAGTATGTAACATGAAAATTTAATTTCTCTTCCATAGGTAATTGTCAACGTGTTGGATGCTAATGAGTTTCCACCGGTAGTGACGCAGCCCATCTTCACCATCGATGAGGGTGGGATCGGGGGCGAAGTGGTAGGGGTCATCGAGGCCTATGACCCCGATGACCCTGACGACCCTAACCAGTCACTGTACTATGTGATTGTCAGCTCACAACCAGAAGGTCAGTATGGATTTTTACTTTTTTTAAATGATTTCATGTTGTTCTAGGATAATGTATTATGAAAATACAACTTTAACTGATGTTAAGTAGCATCATAGATGTAAATGCCTCTGAATTCGAAGGTGGTGCCTAAGGCTTGATGTTTGTGGGTCCATCTGTCTGTACTTTGGGTGAAATGTGCAGAAGAGAAAAATTTAAGAAGGGCGGTCAAATAGCTCTTGTACTTTTCGCCTTGTAGCTTTTAATGCTGAATGTACAAGGCGTGACGTGTACAGTATGTATTCATGTTCAAGTGCAAATATATTTATATTTAGGGTATTCCTCAACAATTTACCTACAACGAATAACTGTAAAGCTATTAGTGGAACATACACTGTATATCTCCTTAAAGCTGTACATATACATGTACATAAATGTGCCTACATGTATAATTATACAGGGGATACATAACTGCATGATGCTTTTCGCATTCAGTATTAGTCAGGGAACAAGGAACACATACATATATGTACATGTGTACCCACACTCTCATGTGGAAGGGGTAGTGAATTAACAAAGATTAAGAGAAGCAAAATATGATGCTACCTTCAAAATTGTATTGAATATTCCATGTGATTTAAAAGCAAACAACAACCATGTGTGTTAATGACTTTATTTTTACATCAAATTATTAAACTTTCTTCTCCTTGTTGTTATACAGTTGGCGGCACATTGTTTATTATCAACAATGTGACAGGGGAGATTATCACTACTGGACCACTTGATAGAGATAATAATTTACACCCGGCCAGGGTCGATCTAGATCTGATCGTAAGTATTTTAAAGCTCTCTCTTTCTCATGATGCTCATTGGATACTTGCGGGTATTGTTATGTCCTTTTAAGCAGGCGAAGAATTAAATGGGATGGGGTATCTTTGTTTCAGATTATTCTAAACGAAATCCTGGGTTTAGCTCATGCTGTAATCATAATTATAAACTTTTTGGTCAGTCAAGAATCCCATGACGTTTACAAGCCCATCGCCCTTCTGATTATCAAGATATTTATGACTTGAATTCGAAATTTCAAAAACTGTTTTCCTAACATTTTTTTATAAAACTAACAGTCTCTTGGGGAAAATGAGTAGGTAAAACTGGTCACTCAAAGATTTTTACTTTTTTGAGGCACTTCATGATCATTTTGAAGCGCAATTTTTTTTGGGGTTTCAATATTACACCATATCACAGGGCCATGCATCTCAGATTTGGCATTGTAATGCCTTTTAGCAGTGAGGTTGGATATTATGTTAAAGGAAGTTCCTACAGTAGTATCTCCCACAGTACTTTTATCTCTCTGATATCATGTGTGGAGGCCTACCGATGCAATGTATAATACTTTGTAGGTTTCATTTTGTTTATACACTTCTTCCTTTGTACTTTCTATGTTCTATGTTTATTATTGTTAACATCTCTTTGTATTTTTTGTATACATCAATAAATAAATGAATCAATCAATGAGTAAAAAAGTAGATCAATAAATTAATTTTATTAGCTTGTCTCATACACCAAACTAATACATCAGTCCAATCTGACCACATTTCCTCCAGGTTTACGATGCCGGCAATCCTAACCTCGGTACATCAACCACCGCCATCATCTATATCAATGACCTCAACGACAACCAGCCCACCTTTGACCTTCCCTTGTACGACGTGACAGTCGTAGAGGGTCAATATAGTGACCCGATCATCACTGTGGTGGCTAATGATCCTGATCAGAACAGTAATCTCAGATACGAGATTCTTGGAGGAAACCTCAACAATACCTTCGTACTCGTCAGTAAGTGTGTCCCAAAGATTTGTTAAGACTTGGATATAATACTAATAATATTCCGTTCTTGGAATGCTCCCCAGGGAGTGGAGAATGTGCATATATTGTGTGCAGGTAAGCCTGAATCCGATGACCGGGGTAATTAAATATATATCTGTAAAGCACTTTGAGAGGGCCTTAAGTCCTGAAAAGCGCTATTATATGAACTAGCTATTATTATTATTATTATTATATCACATTAAAACGTCCCTATGCTCTTCCAAAGAACTTTGGAAATTTTTACCCTAGCTTTATACATTTTTGTGCTTTGGTAAGAAGAGGCATGTGATAGAACAGAGTAAGCCCAATGACAGTTACACCTGCAATTTAAAGTTAGGGTGTTGTCAACTCGGCATTTGTAAGGTTTGAAATTAAAAGATTGTAATCATGATTGTATATAAAAGTTGTTAATTCATGTATTTGTCCTTCGGAATGAAATTCAATACTGTTTGTAGGGTCCTGTATTGGTGCTTTGATGCCTTTGAAAGAGAAAAAAGGGTCCCAGATGTACACTTAGTTTAATACTTCATTCTAATGTTCGTATTTTACATTAGGCTATCAAGATTGCTTTACTGGTTTGTTGAGCTGACAAAAGTCTATGATTACATTCAGTGAAGATAATTATATGACCTTATTCCCTTTGATATTCCTACAGATGGAGGCTTGATCCCGGTCAAACCACTGGACTTTGAGACGTTCACGAACTATAATCTGACCGTTGTGGTTACCGACGACAGTGGAAATAGAGATACAACCTACGTCGCCGTCACCGTAACCGACGCCAACGATCACAATCCTACGTTTGTTCCAGATCAATACAGTCTTACTGTCACTGAAAATGAACCTCCAGGTAACATATGACCTTCTATCACTTGAGGCCGTGCTCATGAACAATTTATTTTTACAATGATTTGATAACGTTGAGCTTGATTGCTAGCTTCTGTGAATATCAGTTAAAAGAGAGACTTACTGAAAGCCTGCCATCCATCCTCTGGTCTTTCTTCATGTATGTCTTTAGGATCATACTACATCATATTGATTAAACACTTCCAAAAACAACACATTGTTTGGTTAATTTTTCAGGTTTGATACATTCTTCTAGTGAAGTTGGTCAGATGAAATATTTTCAATACATTCCTATCTTGAACAAACATTATGTTTTGCAGTTCTTTTGATTTTTGTATTTACCTGTAGCGAGGATTAACTGACCAAACCTCTTGAAGAAAGATGTAAAAAAAGTGATAACTTTGGTAGTTTTAGGGCTAAGATTGAATCCACTTGCATGCATGGATGTAGTTCAAAATTGATGCCAGTATAAAACAAACGTCCATTATCAGTAAAACTGCCATTATTGATGAGAAAAATGCTGTTAGTGTCTTTTGCCATTTCAACAAAAGCAATTTTTTTAAATTTAATTACTTTTTTGTGTGTGTTTTTATTTAAAATAAAAACTTAACACAACACAATGTACAGGGGGGTGTTTCATAAAGCTGTTCGTAAAGTTACGCATGACTTTACGAACGACTTGTATATGAAAAGCCAAATGGGATGCTCAATCATTATTAACTGCATCAACTAAAGTTGAAGTGTGCAGATGTAGATTAACATTCTTATTATAACAACCATTTTTAATGCAAATTATATTTTTTGCCATAACTTAATTGAGCTTATTGGAAATATCAGAAAAAACTTTGGGCATTCTATCTGGCACTTCATATACAAGTCCTTCATAAAGTCATGCATAACGTTACGAACAGCTTTATGAAACACCCCCCAGGTTAGGTAGCAGATGAATACATATACATGTATATATCTAAGAAAAAGTGTATCATACATTTATTTGATTCCTTTTGATGCAGGCACACAGGTTGGAGTGGTAATAACCATCGACGGGGACACCCTTCCAGAGTACACCGACATCATCTACACCATCTTGACTGGCAACGGCCTCGGAAACTTCACAATCAACTCCACGACGGGCATCATCACCACGGCAACAATCCTGGACAGGGAGAAGACCAGCGAGTATGTTCTGACCATTGGAGCGGAGAATCCAGTCGGAGGAACAACGGGAACAGCAACGGTGAGGATTTGTAGGGTTGTAATTTCAAGAAGGTGTTACAGTCAAACCTGTCTATAGCGACCGCCCTAGGGAAACACAAAAAGTGATCTTTGTAGACAGGTTCCTTTCTTACATGTTTCGATGAGAAATCGTTTTCAAGGGAAAACAAAAAATGTGGTCTTTGTAGACAGGTGGTCTTTATAGACAGGTGGTCACTAAAGCAGGTTTGACTGTATTTGGTGTTTTTTGTGAAAGTGAAAAGTGTAGAATTGTGCTTCAATCTATTCTACAATGTGTGACGGTTGTCAAGCAAAATGGTGGATGGTGCATTGCAAAAGGGAGAGAAAAGTGGTAGAGAAGGAGGAATAGATTAAAACTGGCCTGTAACAGGAAATAGTAAAGATCCCCTAAAGATCTTATACCTTGATCCCCACTCCTTTACATTCCTTGTTTTGTCTTGATGTACTATTTTGTTTTTTTCTTCACAATTGACATGTATGTGTGTATTTATCATGTTCAATTATGCACTTTTATGTATTTTCATTTATATATAAATATATATATGGGGGTTTAATTACTGTAAATGAATCTTGTATCTTGAAATGTACAGTGGTGTGTACATGTTTATTTATTTCAACAATGAAAAGATTTCTCCCCAGTTGTACACTTTACATGTTTCACATCATTTCAATAGCATCGATTCAACAACTAAACATCTCCTTTATCTTCATGCAGGTTTCCATCATTGTGAGAGATGTCAATGACAATACTCCCACCTTTGAAGAGAATCCTTACACCTCCACCGTCACTACCAACACTCTCCTGGTAGACGTGCACGCTAACGATCCGGACGAAGGAGGCAACGGCATCGTCATCTATGAGATTGTATCTGGCAACGAAGATAGTAAGCTACCATCTTATCATTTCAATAGTCAGGATGAATTACACAGATTTGTTTAATGGTGCATTTACAGCAATGTCCTTGCATTTGCATATTAAAATTTAGTTTGAAACACAACAGGCGTAGTTGCTACATAATGGACCAAGTGAGTTAAAAAAAACTTAACAAAATTGTACTCCACATGTATACTCTTTTGCTCTGTACCTTGCCTATATTGAACATAATATAACGATTAGTATCCTCATGATGTGAGTGTAAGCAGCTCAACAACAAGGTAATTAAGTGACTCAATCTTGTCTTAATACTCTCCTGTCTATTCTACTCTGCTCTACCCATCTCCTCTTCACACCTTCAGATTTCTTCCTGTCTCTTGCCCTCTCTGCATCCGTCTTTACCTCATCTTTGTATAAAATTGATTATCATGCATCTTACCCAGCAATATTGTAACCACTTATAATAATGTCTATGCGTAAATTCATTTAATGAAATAAAATATATACCAATGAAAAAATTGAAATTCTAATTGGACGCTAAATTCTCAATTTCAATTTCATTACCAATTATCACTTCTACCCACATCATAGATCGCTTCCAAATCGATAACCGGACCGGGGTCATCACCCTTGTCAACCCACTGGAGAGTCAACTGATTAGGAATTACACCCTGGTGGTCATAGGTCACGACCTTGGAAACCCTCGGCTCCAGAGCAACACGACCGTCGACCTCCGCATCAACTACCTAGGTCTCAACGCCCCTCCGTCTTTCGTCCGACCGAACCAGGGCTCTACAGTGTTTATCACCGAGGTATGAAGTATAGTGATGTTGGCGAATTCCATTTTTCTTTTTTTTCTTCTTTTTTTTCCTTTTTTTTTTTTTTTCTTCTTTTTTTTCCTTTTTTTTTTTTTTTTTTTTTTCTTCTTTTATCAACATGGTGGTTCAACAAAGCATGATTGGTAAATTTGATATGCAAGAACAAGTTACTGCCACTGCAGGGAGCCTACCGCACCAACAAAAACGGCGAAGCAATATAGCATAAAGGCGTGTCATATAAAGATACAATGTTGTAAACCATCTCAAAAGGAGCAGCAGCCGATCTTTTTACGTGTTAAAATGAATGGCAAGTGCATGCGATACAGGTCCTGCGACTATTCAGTCAGCTCTGTGTTGATATGAGATACAGAAAGGTGAAGCGTATTACACTTTACGTCATGAATATACAACATTGTTCTATGAGTGATTAATTTATAAAACTTTCATGTTTCTTAAGCATGGTTACAGCAGATTTTCAAACTATTTCTGTTTTCTGCAGAACAATCCCCTTGGTCTTTTAATCATCAATGCTTTTGCCGTGGATGATGATGTTGGAGCTAACGGAGTGGTCGATTACAGCATTCTCCCCAACTTCGACTACAGTGATTTTACCATCGACCCGGTGACTGGAGATATCACCATACTGGTGTCAGCTGACAGAGAGATAAAGGATTCTTATACTGTAAGTTTGTCCAAAAAAAAATCAAAGTTGTTGTCAGTTTACTTAGCTTGCATGAATTTTTATCTAGTTTACTTGATTGATGAGTTTGTTCGTTGAGTGATTGATTGATTGATTAATGGTTAGTTAAGTGATTGGTTAAGTGACTGATTGACTAATTGATTGATTAAATGGTTAGTTAAGTGATTGGTTAAGTGACTGATTGAATAATTGATTGATTAAATGGTTAGTTAAGTGATTGATTGATTATTTTATTTATTAAATAATAGATCGATTGATATGTGGACTGGTTTGTTCACTGAGTGGTTGGTTTAGGTTAGTTGGTTGGGTAGTTAGTTGGTCATTTCAGGTCACTGATTAAGGATATTTCTGTTAGATAGCAGATCTGACTAATTGTTCATAGTTTCTTGACAATTTTTTTCTAAATCTTGTCTTCTTCAAAATGAAGAACTACAATATAATAATTGCCTCTGCAATTTTTCCCCTTCATCTACAGTTGACAGTAGTAGCTACTGACAGAGGAGACCCAAACCTTTCAACCAGTACCACATTTGTCATCAGGGTACTTGATGAAAACGATAACAATCCTGCCTTCCCGAGACCAGATGTGAGTATTCTTTAGAGTTCCAAGCCCTCCCGGAAACCTGAGAAAACCTGGAAAATGAGTTTCCTTTTTTTTCACCAGTTGAAATTCTGGAAATTAAGATAAATCTGGGAAAATTCTGGGAATTTCATTTATCCAGAGATAAAGTAGTCATTCTTTTGTATCTACTTGGAGAAAAACGTTTCAAAAACGTATTTTGAGACCCTTCATCCTGCAAATAGTTTGAAACAATTGTCCTGGATTTTGTTGATGCTATTAGGCAAAAAACGGCAAACTTTGTTTTGTTTGTGTAGCTGATATATGTGACCTATGATGTAAAATCGTCATATCACAACAATTGAAACATTTTGAATCCCCCGATATATTAAACACTTTACACTGTTCTAAATTTTCACCTTGTTTCAGGGTATGAACAATCCCATCGTGCTGAATCTGAATGTGTTTGAGAATGCGAATATTAGCGATCTAGTTGGAACCGTTGATGGTGCTATCGATCTAGACCTGGGGGCAAATGGACAAATCTTCTACCACATTGTTGGTAAGTGTAATATGATTGTACAATAAAACCTGTCTATTATTAAGGCCATAAAGAAAAACAGAAATAAGTGGCCTGTAATAGTGGATAGCTAGCCTTTTTATAACACGTATTTCTTTGTACCGGTAGAAATTTGTAGGTACCTGTACATGTACACATACGCTGTATATATAGACAACTAGGTGACTCAGTCTAGCTAAAAATCACAAGTAATGCACACAGTAATGGGTACATGGGACTATACACGTATGGCATGAAATATTTGTATTATATTTACTGGGCTTGAGGGGTACATCAGAAATATTGACCAAGCTAAGATCATATCGCCCTAATTCGAAGACGAGGGCATTATGGTCTTAGGGCAGTCAATATTTCTGATGTACCCCGAAAGAAGTCTTTTTCTTATCGGATCCTTCAAATTTGAGGACTTTTGAAAAGCGATTCTTCTCAGGTACCATTTCAACTGATATTCTTCCAAGCAGACATCCTATCTATCTGTCAAGGTATCTTCTTCCAGTTTGGAGGTTGATTGCAGCATTTTCCCACAAATCTCTGTGTTCTAGCTGCCACCCTAGTACACTCTCGCAGTGTCATTCCACTCCATGTCTTAAAGGCCCACTGCACTACTTGTAGCTACTTGCGCCCTCTATATAACAAACAATGCCTAATCGGTGACCATTGGTCCCCCATGATCCTCTTTTTCTTATGTTAACTGAGAGCTGAGTTGATGAGATAACCACCTGTCCAGTGACCTTGCAGGGCGGTCTAATCCCTCCTGTAAACTATGGCAGATAAGCTTTAATGTTCCCCTCCTGGTTCATAGCTCTTGGTTCCCCTCTTGGTTTGACATCCAGAAAATAAGAAAGTTCAAAATTATCATCCATCACCAGAACTTAACCCCCTCTCTATCTTTGTCTCAGATTCTGAAACAAAATCCTGGATTTAGCTCATGCTGCAATGATAATTATAAACCTTTAGGTCAGTCAGGAACCCCATGACTTTTACAAACCGATCGCCTGTCTGATTATCAAGATATTTATGATTGGAAAACAGTTTTTATAACACTACAATCTATTAGGGAAAATGAGTATGGTAAAACAGGTCACTCAAAGATTTTTACTTTTTTGAGGCACTTCTTGATCATTTTGAAGTGCAATTTTTTTAGGGCTTTAATATTACACCATATCACAGACACTGATAACACGTAGGGCTGTGCATCTCAGATTTAACATTGTTAAACGGTGCCTTTAAATTATACAGATAGCACAGTTGATGGTATCTTTGTGATCAACTCCACGACCGGAGTAGTCACTGTGAACGGACCTCTCGATCGGGAAGACATTGGTGTTCACACCGTTTACATCCTTGCAACCAACAACGCTACCTACGATGGGACGGGACCCTATAATGTCTTGGACAATATCTCACTGAAAGAAGTCAAGATTACTCTGTTGGACATCAACGACAATGCACCCAGATTCACCAGTACTGTGATATCTGCTTGTAAGTGCTTTCCCTTTTTTTCTTCTTCTTCCCCTTCTTATTTATTAGTTTTATTAGTTTTGTATTACAATCATGCATCCTCATTCCGTATTTTCCATCTGACAAGGGTACGAGGGGTTACTGAATTGTTTGCACCATGATGACACTTCCTCACTCCACTTCTAGTCTTGAGCATCTTCCTCATTTGGACCAACCTTGTATTCTTTCTTCATCATAACTTTCCATGTAACCTTCGGTCTTCCTTTCCTTTTTATATGCCATCCATTCCCAGATCCCATGCTCTTTTCACAGGTTCATCTTCTTCCCTTCTCAACACATGACCCATTCGCCTCGATCCACTTCTCTTTACCACTTTCACCACAGTTTCTTCCTGACCCAACCTTTTCATGAGCTCACTTGTTTTCTCTCTATGGGAAAGATGGAAATTTAATTTAAGGAAAATTAAATTAAATTCAAACTCTAAGACTTACAATGTCTGAACTTGTTTCAATAGGCATTCCATTCGACATTAGCCTGGGAATGACGGTCGTGAGTGTGGCCGTAAGCGACCTCGATGGGGGTACCAATCTCGGGATTGCATACTCCCTCAACTCCATCCAGTTCATTAACAGTGAAGGAGAGAGGCTCGCGGCCATCAACGCCTTCACGGTCAACAGTGAGACCGGTCAGATCGTCACCAATCAGAGGTTTGGAGAAGCTTACTTGCGAGGGTACTTTGATATTGTTGTGCAGGCGACGGATGTCAA
Organism: Strongylocentrotus droebachiensis; assembly: GCA_035222895.1. Taxonomy (NCBI): domain Eukaryota; kingdom Metazoa; phylum Echinodermata; class Echinoidea; order Camarodonta; family Strongylocentrotidae; genus Strongylocentrotus; species Strongylocentrotus droebachiensis. The sequence goes on along the minus strand of JAVYIG010002061.1, from coordinate 19,320 downwards.
CACCGGGCAGTTTGCCGTTGCGTCCATCAGGGTAAGATCACATTTAACTACCCAGGGGGGTGTTTCACCAAGATCCTAAGTTAAACTTATCCCTAAGTTGGACTTATCAATTATGGAAAGCTGTTCTTTGAAAATATTTTGTAAAAGTTATTTCAAAAGGCATAAACTGTTGATTTAAATCATTCATATTTTCTATTAACAAGGAGATTTCATGTTCTTGATGTGGAATTTATGAAAAGTCTAAAATACTTGAATTTTTGCTTTTGAATATATTTTATTTTAAGGCTACAAATGGCTCTCCATAATTTTTAAGTCAAACTTAGAGCTAAGTTTGACTTAGGATCTTTGTGAAATACCCCCCTGATTATATGATTAAAAAGATTATTAATTTCGATAATAATTGGGGCTCATTTACCCAGGATGGCCACATCAGTATTAATCGTTATGCAATCATTATTACGCTAGCAAGGCTAGGTACCATTTACACATTGGTGGAGAGTGGCAAATTGGGGATTAATGTCTTGCCAGAGGACATTTGTGCCAGAATAGGATTTGAACCCTCAACCCTAGGGTTGAGAGTCAAGTAATTGAACCACTATAACCACAAACACATTCCACATAATGTACCATGACACCTCCTCCACATGATCTTGCTCTTCGTTTGCAAGGGAAATCTTTTTTTTTCTTGTTGAGGAAAAGTCAGGGAATGTAAGAAAAAAGCAAATCAAATCATGTGTCATTTTCTAAGAAAATAATATCTTGTACTTCAGAAAATGCTGTAATTCTATAATATTGTAATGAATAAAATAAGTATATGATGTGTACCTGTACATCTTACATACAATGTTCAAAGCATAGTTGAATGATGCATGTAAGTTGATTAAAGCAAATGATCGTTTTTACATGTATAGTTTCCTTTCACATTTGTTCAATTTTTTTTTTTCTTCATATTTTGTAGCTCTGTATCTTGAACAACAACCAGAGAGTGGTAGTGGTCATAGATGCAGGAATTGATGTCGTCAGAGAAAACAGGGAAATCCTTATAGAGTAAGTCTCTTTTGTTTTGTTATCCTTCCAGTTTTTTTTTTGCAAAAAGTAATATTGCTTTGAAAGATATCTCTATGTAGTACATCTATCTATATAGTATATTGTGGTCAAATATTGTGTAAAGTTTTGGGGTTGATCTTCTTCTTTTTTTGAGAGAGAGAGAGAGAGTATGGATTGTTAAATATTTATACAGTAGAACCTCGTTATACCGAGGTCCTTGGAGCATGGAATTTACCTTGTAATATAAGAATCTTGTTATATCAGGGTAAAAAGACGAAAGAATATAAAGAGCTGGGACCAGCAAAATCACCTTTTTATAACAGATACCAAATTATATCAGAGCTCGATATAATGAGGTTCCACCGTATTGGCTCAACTTTTGTTCTTTACATGTTTTCTTATCATTTTTTAAAGCAGTCCTTAGCTATGTGTTGTGAAGGAAATTGCAAAGCACTTTCTAACCGCAAGGAAAATGCACTATGCCGAATAATCAGTTAATGGGATGGATTGGATAATTATGTGTCCTTTTGCTGTATTTTACCTATAGGATCCTTCAAAATATCACTGGTGGTATCGTGTTCATCGATGACATCACAACCCATCGTGACGAGGACGGTGTCATTGTGCCCGGTAGCACCCAAGTCCTGATACATGTCGTTGATCCCAACACGGGAGAAGTACTGGATGCAAATTTAGTCACAGCGTAAGTATTGATCGGGGGAGGAGGGAGGGGGAAGAGGGAGGGGGGGGGGGGGAATGGGTGGTATTCTGAAAATGATGTTATCTTTTATTTTAGTAGAACAATCCTAATTGTCATAACAAATTAAAATTAGAACAAGTCGTCAGTTAATGTCTGTGCAAAGCTGGCTGCGTTCTCGACATGTTAAAAGAGACATCCGCGTACACACCAATGTTAAGTGTTATTTCCAGGCAATTTCAGTTTGTAATGACAGTGAACATTTCCACCCCCCCCCCCCTCCCTAATATAAAAGATAGCATCATTTATTGCATATGGCCCCAGTTTTCATTTTATCATGATCTGTTATCATTATGATATGATAAACAAATCTCTCTTTCTCTCCTAGCTGTCCTTTACCCCCCCCCCCCCTCCCCCTTTCTCTTTCTTACACCCTCTCTCTCTCTCTCTCTCTCTTACACCCTTCCTTTCTCTGTCTCTCACTATCTATGTATAAAGTGTGGAAGGATTCAAGACAAAAATGGTTGCATAGCTTCACAATCAAAATTCCCCATTGCTCTCATCCATTAAACATGTACATGTAAGGTTGAAAAAATGTCTCCGTTGGGTATTTAACCCATATCTCTGGCTAAGAAAACCAGTACCTTAACCACTAGGCATGGGAGACGATATATACACTTACATGTATATATAAATATTCATTTTCTCTTTGATTTTTATCTCTCAATCTATCTGTTCAGTATTCCTTCTCCTTTTCTGCCTATATTGTCTTTTCCCTTTTTCTATAGACGTCTCTCTTTCTGTCCTCTTTCTATTAAAGTATCCAACCTTCTTGTACAGGACATTTTTAACTTACATTACTTTATCTTCTTTAACGCAGGCTCATTGATGAGAATGCTATGAGTATAGAAGTTCTCTTCGATGACCTGAACGTCGTTGCAGTCTATGTAAGTATCGCACTCTTGAACTCCATCATTTAATTGTGGAAATTTGAAGGACAAATTAAATGTCTTTACTTTATTCATTTCAATTCATTCTATGAGATGCTTCCTCAACTGTTTTCAATTGTGCACGAAAATGACCACCCAAATGCACATTTAATTGCACATTTTACCCAGAATATGTGATATACCTGTACATGTACATATGGGTAATGAACACGATTGCAACCATAGCCCTTTGATATATCTATCATGAATCCAGATATTTGAAATGTTGCTGTAGTTATGAATGAAAATATTCTGGCTTGATCAATATGTATTATGACTGTGTTTCTAAAACTTGTATTACCAATACCACAATAACAGCTTGGGAGGAATTGCATCTTCATTTTGAAAATTAGCTTTATAAGTTCATTATAGAATTAAAATGTAATCTAATGTACATGTATAACTTACACAATATGAAAATACAAGAATTTCTCTTATTTCTTGTTATAATATTCTTGTCATTTCTGCAGCCTCTGTTTGGAGGAGGGGGTCTTGGCGGTCTTGGGGTGTTGGAAGCGGCCCTCCTGGCATTTGGTATCCTACTCTTCCTGGGGGCTCTCATCTTTGCTATCATCCTTTGCTGTCTGAGACGAAGGTAAGAGTTTGTCTTGATTTGATTATGTCAGTTTCAGTATCAATATATTTTGTTTCATTTCTTATTTTACAATGTTTTCACAAAATCAGTGGTACCAACAAACATGAATTATATTGTTAGATACTAGAACAGAAGGTGAGTAGAAGACTGTTGGTATCAAGATACAATCTATAATAATGAAAAGGAACCAATCAGTGACTTGCCTCATGTTCTGACTCTGATGAGCCCCAGCTTGAAACTACGTGTTCTTATTAATCTGATTGATAAACATCTGTAAACAAAAATAAAGATAATATTCACTCTTACACAATGACATTTGAACTATGTCTTTCTGTGTTTCAGATTGCTGCGTAAGATGCAAGGAGGAGGTGTGACCTTGGGTAAAGCACATGCAGATTTACTCAAGGAGAATCGAAGCACCAGTTACCAAGGGTAAGTACATGAAAATAATAATGATATTTCAAGTTTCAAGTTTTATTTGTTCCACATTTAAAAAAAATATATAGACATGCATACAAAATAGAGATTATACAATACATTTAGTATATATGAGCATGTCTCAATTATTCTCAATTCATATAATAGATTAAGTAGAATGTGATTTGTTTATAGAGCGTTATAAACAAAACGTTCCATATTCAGAGAATCATAAAGTCAGAGAATATGAAGAGAAACGTATGTAGACACACAATTATAAATGATATAAAGCCAGGTTGATGATATGATCACAGGGCCCTTAGAGAGGACAGTATGATTACTTATGAGGCTACCCTGGGTAAACAAGACATATTATAATTAGTATTAGTATTAGTTTACTGCACACCCCAATCAGGCCGAGTATACATGTATACGGCATCTGCAAGAATCTTTAGTATTGAAGGAGGCAGATTATCTTGAAGAAGAAGGGAAGAAGTATGTTTCAAGATATCTTTTGAAAATGGCAAGAAATGTTGTTTCTCTGATGCATAGTGGGATGCTGTCCTATATTTTTGGTATTTTAGATTTGGGAATAATTGGGTTACATTCTTCAGTTGGTAAAGTGAAGAGTATATATTTTGAGGGGGTTATATAATCATACAAATTATGTTGGTTTTGATTTGTTTGATTGCAGCTCCAACCCTCTGTGGCTTGATGCGGACACCAGCCAACCAGATGACTGGCCGGATAGCATCTCGTTGCTAGGAGGAACGGTCAAGGACTATGAGGCTCAGGTAGGAGCAGGCCTTTGGTATATTGGAACGAAATGAATAGAATAGTAAAGTGATTAAGTGGGATGCAAAAAAATGAATTGAAGGGATAACGATAATGGTGGTGGTGGTGGTGGTGGTGATGATGACGACGACGGCAACGCAGAAGACGTGATGATGATGATGATGACGATGATGATGATAATGGTGATAATAAAGATGGGGATGATGATGATAGGGTTATCATCAATTACTAGATATCCTGAAAAAAAAGAAATAGCAATAATGATGCAGTTAATTCTGTACACATGTATAAAACAAAATCTGTCGGTTCTCAAATTTCATTTGCTTATTGAGAAATTGCTTTCTTTTCTTCATCCTTCAGGAAGCTACAATGAATTTCCTCTCTGATGAGATACCTGTAGAGATAGCAGAGGATGCGGTTGTCATGACGTCTATGGTCAGCGATAAGAGCGTCCGGAACAAGATGTCTAACGGCGGAATCCACCGCAATGGCTACGCAAATGGCTTCGCAAACGGCTCCATCTCAACGGTCAAGCGAGTGGACACCACAAATCTGAATGGAGGTACTCGAACCATGAGGAACAACATTTACGAAGATGGAACGGTGTCGGCACACATGCAGCTGCAGCATCCCTGGGGAGGTGGTGGGGGACTGACAGAGGAACATTACTCCTCGACGACAAGCACGACGAGGTCTGCACCTCCACCTCGGCGTACCGAAACAGACAGCAGGCAATTCAGCTCATCGTCGTCGTCCAGAGCCACGCCAGTTCTGCGAGAGACGCAAAACTCGTTGCGCCACCGTAAGATGCTGACAGAGCAGACAGCGGCGGAGATCCGGGAAATGCTTCAGGACATGCCCCCGTCGCACTTGGAGCAGCAGTCCGAAATGGCCGCCGCCGCCTACCGAGAGCAGATGGAGTACGAAGCGGAGCTCACACCGATCACGGAAGAAGGGTCGATGTCATCGAGGTCGACGAACACTCGCGGGAGCAGCTACAGAGGGCAGGATTCTCTGGAGAGGAACAAACGGAACGGGACAATCTCCAAGCAGTACCAGGACCCGATGGGCAAGTTTGCGGGAGAGTCGTCACTGGAAGAGCAGTACAAGGAGGAAGAGATCAATGGGGAGGATTCTAAGACCAAGATCAAGACCTACTCGGCCAAGAGAGTATCGAGTAAAGTCTACTCAGGAGGAGACATGGTGCCCATCCCAGAGCTGGACTCTGGTAAGCTCAAATTCTAATCTTACATCTTTATTAACCGGTTGACTACTGAATTTATTCATTGCCATTGGCTTAATACAGGGACCACCCGGTTCCAGTAGGCAATGGGTTAACTGTCTGATTGCTTTGTCAGGTGTATTGTTAAGCCTTTTTTTAAAATCATCTCAGTGAATTGAAATGTGCCAGAATCATTCATCAAAATGCTGAATAGTTTCAAGCCAAATGTTTCATACATCTTTCCTGTGTTGAAACTATCGTTTCACTAGCAGGGGAAAAACTGGTTGCGACCTTTGTTTCAATTATCTGTAATACTTTCTTTTCTTAAGAAGTATGTACATGTAATCGTAGGTCGCTCAGATGTTTTGATCAGATCATTTGGGGACAATCTTGCTACCTTTGAAATGTGGACCGACCAGTCTGCAGGCAGTGTTGGGGCAGCAAAACGAAAGACCAGTACATGGATAGCACCTACACTATCCCGATTGTTTTTTAATGACAAATTTTTTTCATGCCATTCACTAATTACCCAATCATTCTTTTTCTTGTTTAAACATCTCTCATAAACCAAAGGAGAAATCACCATGTCATCTTTAGGCGATATTAAGATAATAAATAGGAGGACCGTCTCTAGGCTTCAGTCACGGTCAAGCCAAACAGGTACACACCGAATCATACACAGCACTTCACCATTGTTTCACCATGGTTTTTGTTTTATTTTGTTTTTGTTTGTTTATTTTTATTATAAGTTTATTTTTTCAATTGCTGTTTTTTTTCAAATATTGTTTTTTTTTCAGTTTTTTTTTCCTTTCTGTCTGTTAATATATGTCTTGTATGTATTTCATTTTGTGTGGATGTGTGTGATATGTTTCCTACCCTTTTTAAGAGTAATTTGTGATTTATTTGTGCAAAAGTAATATTGTATGTGTTGTTGTTGGGAATTGGGTATTGTCAGAATCAGAGAAACTGTTCAAGTCAAATATTTTACCGCCTATTATCATCAGTGCAGCGTGGTGTTTATTTCAGCACAGTACATGCACATGCTGTAAGTCTTGATTTCTGTGTGAAGTTAACAATTTATCCAGTGTCTTCAAAGCTGATGATTCTCTAGAACTGTATGAACTCTTGTTTGCTGTTTTGTTTTGTTTTATTTTGCCTCCTCGCTCTTCTGCTTGTAAGCTTAAGACTGTCGATTTGACTTCTTTATGAACAGCATGTCAGAAATTCTCCTTTTATTTTGAAAAAAAACGCTGTTTATGTAAATTCATCATGGTTTTATCATGTTTATTTGATGTTCAGAAGACAAATGTATAATGTATTTCCTCACTTCCATGCATGCTTTCATGGATATCTAAAGGGGAGATCACCATGTCAGAGAGTGGTGATGTTACAGTCATTACAAGCAAGAGGAGGAGCCTCAATCAGGCTTCTACTCCTAAAGGTAGGAATAGGGATAAGACCTGGTAAAAACTTGTACATGTATATAGTTAAAAACCTGCCTGCAAAGGTCATCTTATAGGATAAAGTAATTTTAATGAAACTTTTTAAGTAGGGTGATATTAAGTTTATGCGTGGGAGATGAGAGGCCCTGGCTAATGCATCTAACTTATTTTTCAGAAAGGGCATGTGTAGGCACAGACCCTTGTATTTTATTAGTTTTCATAATTGAGATGGAAAGAATGAAGTTTGTATGAATTATATTTGATAAACCTAGAATATTAGCCAATTCTTGAAAGTTTCTTTTGTTGGTCAGAGCTACAAATCCACCATCGACTCAAGCTTCTTTGTATTTTGTTTCACTTTATTTAAAAGTAATGCAGAGAAGAAAACGCTTTCATTGAACAATGATTCAAGCCCCACAGATACATGTTCTTCCAAAGCTAAATCAAAACATTGTTACACATATATTAAGTTGAATTGTGAATTTAAAACTACCATTAAAAGAGAAAGAACACAAAACTAATACATAAATTGAAATATAAAAAAACATAGAAAGTTATCAAGTCCTGTTCAAATGTGTAGTAGAAAAAGATTACAGAAAAGATAATGAATTTTACCAAATGAGACAAATAAAGGAGAACATATTAGGTATGTAATTTTTCTATTTCCAATAATATAAGGTGAAATAACTCTATCTGGTTCTGGAAATGTGAGGTTTTCTCTGCAACGATCGCCCCTTGCAGCTAGCAGCCCAAACTCTACAGGTACATGTACAACCATGCACAGTCATAAATCAAATCAAGTTAATAATACAGCACTCGTAGTTAAGCACAGAAGAGAATGTTGGGGATGTCATTCAAGTTTGATGTTTTTCTTTCAATCAATTCTTTGAGAGTTAAAAATTGACAGTGGAATCAAATTAGAACACAATCACAATGACTTTCAAAAGATTGATGCACCATCAAAATAGTAAATTATTCTGTGGCAGAGAGGGATTCTGAAAAGCATGACTCACATGTATAGATGAACTGGAAAGAGAGAGTAAAACAAATAATTTAAAAAAAAACCTAAAGATCCAAGGAGGAAAAACAAAGTAAAATGAATATTATACAATGCTATCAACATAATTATATCAAGTTATTTTCTAAAATACATATTCTTTAAAAGGATACTTATGACTGTCTTCTGTTTCTCTAAAAGGTGAAATAACACTGACAAATGAAGGAGATGTGAAATTCTCACTCTCAAAAAGAAACGCACAAGCCAGCTCTTCGTCTAGTCCCACAGGTACTCTTTCGTGTGCAGTGATTTTCATTTAGACACTGACTTGATCTATACAACTGGACAGATAGGTTACAAGTCATTGTCAACTTGAACCATCAACTATTTATTTTTAACCATCCTACAATTTCATAAACTACATTTTAATTCTAACTGATTTCAAAATTCAGACAGTTCTTTGACATCTTGTTTTTAACATTTTATTTTTTAAGTGAAATTATAATATTTCTGTGATAATGAACTGAATGTGCATCATATTTTTATTTAGATACATACACTTTTCTATGTATTTTAAATTAACGGTTTGATTTCCCAACTCAGATTTTTAAGATCTTTAATAATTTTGATTACGCATTTTATTGAGTAAATTGCACACATGGTTTGATGAACAGTGTAATTTTAAGCTTGTCGTCATAACAAAGTCTTTATAAATGCCTTGCTTTCCGCTATCATGGTTCCAGGTGAAATTAAGCTGACAGGAAGTGGAGATGTAACCTTTAGCCTCAATAATGACAGTCGATCTTCTTCTACATTTTCTACTCCTTCTAGTCCCATAGGTATATGATTGTGTGTGGTGTTAAGCCAAAATTTGTGAAAATTGGTCCAAATTCCTTTGAAATGTCTACAACTTTTCATAATTGCTACTATAAGGAGATAATTTACTTGGCATCCATACAGTGCTTTTAGTTAATGGAATGGGAAAAAAATAGAAAAGTTTGACAGTTAGGTAATAATTACAAGAGCATTTGCTTGGAGTTACCAACCTACCTATATATAAACAAAATTGAAATTTTGAATTCCTTTGACTTTCACAAAAGTAATCGCAGCAAAGATTCGATAACTTATGATTCAGTCAAAAAGAAACCTCTGATAAATACTAAATACATGTACGGTTCTCTTGTACTATGCCATAGGATTTGCTACTCAGGTGTATCTTTCGTTCAATTTAGTTCACTTCAAATTTTTTTATTCATACAAATTCACAAGAATACATGGAAAAAAAATTTGGTCACACATTGTACAAACCCGTAATAAATATATATATGAAAAACTATACCATTGTGTTTAATAAAAGATAGTCAACATAGAAATATTCTTATATTCTAGTCTGTTTGAAGTTCATTTTTTATCCATTTAAAAACTTGTCTGTTTCATGCATGCTACCAAAGGAGAGATAACGCTTACTAGTGAAGGTGATGTTAAATTTGGCATGGGCCAAACATTTCCAAAATTACTCGATAGCCCAGACTCCAATATAACAAGTCCGCCTACTTCACCAAAAGGTTCAGATAATTTGTTTGCTTGTGTGTTTTTTAACTAATTTTATTAGATTGTTGTATGTGTAGTATTAACCCATGAACTAACAGTGTTTTTAGTTTTTGATAAAATATGTGAATGTAGTTTCAGGAAGTTTATCATTTATATTCAAGTAATTGTATCTCTCTCTCTCTCTCTCTCTCTCTCTTTCTATCTATCTCTTTACCTCTCTCTCACTCTCTCTCTCTCTCTCTCTCTTTCTCTCTCTCTCCCCCTCTCTCTCTCTTTTTCTATTTCTATCTATCCCTGTCTCCTTCACTTTCTTTAAATTTTTACTTTTTGGAATAATAATTGTCCCATTTCCTATCATGGAGCAAAGAGTTATCCCAAATGTTTGAAAACTCAAGGTGAAATGATTTTCTTCATGCTCTATGTCACAACCTTTAAAATCTTCATCATATCTGAGACCTGTTTCCCAAAGCCTTTTTTCAATGACAAATGGCAAAATTCTGTGACAAATCTGCTGATAACCAATCAGAAGCGAGGATTTCAGTAGCTTATAACACAACTTGTCATTTGTCACTGATGACAAGTTTTGTGAAACGCCCCCCTGATTTTTTGTCCTCTATAATATTATCACACACATATCTATCATATATTCATGACAAAAGTTTACCTGCAATGTATTTCCTTTAAAAAAAATTCTTTAGACTCATTTCCGATCTGGGGGGTGTTTCACAAAGATCCCAAGTCAAACTTAACTCTAAGTTGGACTTAAATATTATGGAGAGCCATTTGTAGCCTTAAAATAAAATATATTCAAAAGCGAAAATTCAAGTATTTTAGACTTTTTCTAAATTCCACATGAAGAACATGAAATCTCCTTAATATTAGAAAACATGAATGATTTGAATCAACATTTTATGCCTTTTAAAATAACTTTTACAAAATATTTTCATAGATGGTACGCTTTCCATAATTTTGAAGTCCAACTTAAACTTAGAGATAAGTTCAACTTAGGATCTTTGTAAAACACTGCCCTGGTGTTCTTGTGCTTCCCTACTTCTACATCTACAGCAGATCGCACATCAGGGGCCCCTTTCATAAAACTTTTTATCTATAACAAATGCTTAAGTTCTATGATAAATTTGCTCTTAGCCAATCAGATGCTTTGATTTCAGTAGCTTATAACAGTAGCTTGTAACTTGTTATTGATATCAAGTTTTATGAAACAGGGTCCTGTCTGCTTTAAACTTATTTCTGTTTCCTACTGTTTGAAGATCATTTGTGTGTTGATATTTTAAATACACGAAGGACATTAATTTGAACACAAATTATGTCAGATGTTCCTCAGCAAATCATATTGCGGGAAACTTTCAGAATGCAAACTGGATTCCAATACATACATACCTGCAGGTACAAATGTATGTGTACCCACATATACATTTTCATGCTTGCTTGAAGTAAATGATAAGCATATAATTATGTGTTTTAGTACCGGTATGTAGTTTTATACATACATGTATACTTGTAGCACCAAGAGATCTTAAATCAACACATCTTGTATTAAGTTATCAATCACCCTCAGGAACTGTTGATTGTTGTTTCCGTTCCCTTGGCAACAATAAGTTCATATATTATGCTGATTTAAAACTAATTTACTCAATTTTTTATATTGTTTAACACATGTAGTTTGTATGTAATCCAAGTTGTAATATATAACTATTTCTAAGCCCATTTTGAAGTACATGTGCTGAAGCAGATGTATATCTTCTCTTACAAGTATGTCATTGTATATACTATTTTCTCAACACTTTCTCAACACTTTTGGCTTATCAAAGGAGAAATCATGCTTACGGATGAAGGCGACGTCAAATTGGCAATGTCAGGTGCACGACCAAAAGGTATATTTCTTTTATATCTGTGCATGTTCCTTTCCCTGTTTCATCGATTTCTCTTTATCTATATAATGCCAGGCTTCACAGAACCCTTTTCACTTGTACCAGCAAGATAACACCCCCAATTTTGTTTTGGACTAGTTAAACTGATCGGTAGTGCGCTTCAGCTTGTAATTATTATGCTGCTATTTGTATTTGCCACTGGTCAATGGGCTGGTGTGAACCATGTTCATGATTTTCAAAATGATTTTTCTCCCCTCATGTTATTAGTTTTGGAATATACATGTACATTGCGATGGGTCTTGTTCTATTAAAAGCAATTTATGTTGAAGCACCATCAGTTGAGATGATATAATTCAATTCAATTCAATTCAATTTATTTACACTTTAAAAACAATTTACAAATCAATAACATATACATATGAATAATAGTGGCGGGATCATGAAAAGGCTTATTGAAAATGACCACTTATTAATTTAACAAGTATACACATAACGTATTATACATTGTAAGAAATTATAAACAATTATAACAGGAAAAACATAACAAAAACATCAAAATGAAGGAAAAAATTAAAATTAAAAAAAAAATAAAAATTATATGGTATATCTAGAGGAGCTCACTGTGATTTCTCCCCGGTATTTATAAACAGTATGCATTATTCATGAACTTCATGAGAATGGTTCCTGTACATATGATACATGTAGTTTGACATGGTATTGTCTCTGAAATGGTATTGTTTTGTAAATTTGATAAATATCCTGACAGATTACTTGATTACTGACCGTTCATTTAGAAAAAATAACACCTCACTCACATCATGAATTATAACAACAAAAACAGCATAAAAAATCTACCAGTACTCAGAATACAGTTGTTATAAACCCTATGGTAAGAAAATTTTGATTATGTCATCAAAGTATTTTTGTAAATCAATTCCTTTCAACTTTTCAGGAGAAATAACCCTTTTTGAAAGCGGTGATGTAAGATTCTTTCTCGCCAATAAATCTGCATCTTCACTCAAGAGTTCAACCAGTGCAAAAGGTACTATAGAGTGCTCTTTTGGTGTGCAGTGCAACACTTTTTTTATTTAAACAGAATGGACTAATTTTTTTCTACAAGTTGTTTTTTAATTTGAAAGTGATAACCGTGAATGTGTGTATGACTAGGGTTCGTTATTAAATGGGAAGATTTGTTTATGTCCTTATACATTACATATTGTTAACATACAAAAAAAAAGGCTTAATTTATTTTTTTGTCTTGTGATGTATTCTGTAGGTAATATTCAGGTATTGCCAAAACACTTCATTATATCAGGTTAAATTGTTTATATATTTTATTTTGGTCACAGACAATGGCTCCCAGTTTAATCATAATTGGAAAGCAGAAATGCATGGATAACTTCTTGGCACCAAGCTAACCCTTCCTCTTGTTTGTGTTCTTCTTCGTATTATTCTTCTTGTGACGTTTACTTTTTATTCTTCTTCTTCTTCTTTATACTTTACCTCCTACACTTGTGAAAAAAATGGAAGTGTGTTTATATTGTAAGAGACAATTCAGTTTAAAAGATAACTATTGTAAACCTGATTACTTTTCAATGAAATCCAATATCCTTTTCTCCTTCTCCTCCTCTTCTTTTTTTTTCTCCTTTATTTGTCTTGTTCTTCTTCTTGACCCTTTCTATTTTTTTTTGTTTCTCCTTCTTCCACTTCTTCTTTCCTTTTTCTTCTTCTTCTTTTTCTGTGGGAGTGTGTATATTGTAAGAGACAATTTAGTATAAATGATGACTATCGTAAACTTGATTACTTTTCAATGCTTGCATGGCCAGGAGAAATAATTTTACTAGAATCAGGAGATATCGCGTTGTCTAGCAAACAGTCAGAAAACAAAGCTAGGCAGACAGAGAATCCAACAAATCCTAAAGGTATGAAAGTAATATGTGATTGCTGTTATCATGTCGTATTCCGATTGTTTGTGTTTCAAGAAATAACAAAGCGTTTCTATATGAGTTACATCTAATCCAATTTTTGGATGCGCGATAGCTCAGTTGGTAAAGCAGTGGTAAGGCATTAATCCTCATTACCAGGTCCCTCGGAGAGGACCTAAAGCCGTCCGGGTGCTTACTAAAGGCCCGGTCACACAGAGGGGACGCATGGGGAACGCACGGCCAGCGCATTGGAAATTTGCAATTTTGGCCAGTGCGTTGTCGTGCGCCCAACTTTTGTCGTAGCTGACACCAAATTCATAGCGTGTTGCTAGCGCGCTGAGCGCATACAGGGCGCATACAGTGCGCATACAGACCGTACCCAGAGCGCACATGATAACAACTTCCACGAATGCACAGCGTGTTGCTAGCGCGCTGGACGAATGGTCCACGCATGCACCGCGTTCTACGGCGCACGGCCAGCGCATTGGAAAACGGAAAAGGCCGTGCGCCTAACTTTTGTCATGATTTTGGAAAAGCTAGCGAGCTGACACAAAATACACAGCGTGTGGCTAGCGCGCTGTGCGTATACAGGGCGTGTGCTCCACGTATGTCTGGCGCTGGTCTAGCGCGCTCAACGCACGTCTGGCGTGCCTTTGGCGTGTACATTCATGCGTCGAGCTCCGCGCACACTTTTGAGCATGCTCAAAAAATCCCGACGCACATAGCGAATGACGACGAATGCATAGCGCTGGTCCAGCGTTGGTCCAGCGCGCTCGACGAACGAGTAACGAGTGATGACGCACGCCTAGCGAACGACAACGCACTGGCCAAAATTGCAAATTTTCCATGCGCCGGCCGTGCGTCCCCCATGCGTCCCCTTTGTGTGACCGGGCCTTAACAAGCATTTATGCTTTCTTAGCAGCCAGGTAAAATAACCACCACCACAATTTTTGTTTTATCTGAAGGGGCTTTATATATGGGATTTTAAAAGCCTGAATGTGAGACATTACTTACCACGGATAACTTTCAATATTCTGATCATACAATTTTTGGTTTGAATATGGTATTGTCACCCGGAGTAATGCTATACATTAAGATGAATACTGGTACAATTTAAACATGTGAATATGTTAACATAACCCAACTGTTGTGATCTATCTATTACATAATTCTCTTCTCTGTGTTTAAATACAATTGTACAATATTTTGTTATTGCTGTCCTTCAAGAGAGGATATTCTGTGCAGGTTATCTATTAAATCTAGCAGATTTCATGCCTTCTTCATGTCATTGTTCTAACCCACAAGTTTTTATCTTAATACCAGTTGTGATGTTAATAACACTAGATATATATTTTCTTTATGAATAATCAGCCAAGATATATATATCAATTTTTTAGCAGGTTCTGCATATGAAGCTGAAGGGACAACCTGTCAATTGAATTATTTTCTACTTAAAAACTCTGGTGTTCTTTCTTACTCTCTTTCTTGCTCTTTCTCTTTTTTGACTGGTGACCCTTTTCAGCACCTGCACTTACCAAACGTTGTCACTGTTTGCTGATAACAATCAAATTCTGCTTCTTTTTTTCTTTTTCTTTTTTAAGATTTTTCTAAGTATGTGTACAAGGTTACTACTGAAGTACTATAGTTTTTTTCTTCAAATGATATCATAAAGATAGTACATGTACATGTTTGTCATAAATGTAATTCAATAATTTACTAGGCCTGTTATTCATAAATTTTGCTTTCATTGTCTCACCTCTCTCTGTCTTATTTTAGGGTCTCAATGAAATTTTGAATTTCGTAACTTTGATTGCGCTGTTATATTTTAATACATGTATTTTATTGTTGACTCACTTTTATGTATTCCTAAGAATGAATGAAATGAAACTAAATCTAATAAAAGATGTTTCCTCTTTATCGTCCTCCTCTGCAGCAGATCATATGCTCGGTGGTATAGAATCCAGGTTGGCTTTACAAGATGAGCACAGCTCAATGAGCGGGTCATCCAGCCCGCAGGGTCGAAGCTTTACGTACCAGGTGAGTTGATTTCATTGCCAATCATTAAATGAGCAAAGCACAGTACTGATTAATCACGCTTGTGCGTTTCTATAGGCCTGTCCTCATCAGCTCGAGATTGCCAAATATCCTGCTATTTGAACAATCCCGATCGCAAATTATCCAGTTAATTTGCGTCTTCATCAGCCCGAAGTTGCAATTAGCGGGATATTTGGTCGAGAAAATCATCCCAAAATATCTTGGGCTAGTTTGTAAATTATCCCGCTATTTGGCAAAATATCCCGCTATTTGTCTGGTACGTCTTCACCAGCCCGAAGACTCGCACTATGCGCGAACGCTGAGCAAAATATCTTGAGCGAACTTCTCAAGCTCGAGGTCTCGAGCTGATGAAGAAGCAATTTGTAACTTCAGGATTGTTTCCCAAATCAGAAACAGCGTGCTATTTGGCAATCGTGAGCTGATGACAACAGGCCTTAATATGAGTGTGAGGCTCTTTTTCAACGTCCAAGGTGACTCAAGGTCACCCTGTGAACTCACAAGCGGTTGCGTATAACATAACCATAAACAAGGAATCCCAACTCCTTGTCAAACAACTCTTTAACCTCTGTATTTGATGCCATTGGTTAACTTTGTATTTGGGTGGTGAAGTTATTGAAAGTTATAAGTACAAAGAATGATGTACCGTATGTGTGAATGATTGACTGCAGGTTTATTTTATTTGATTGCGCTGTTTTAGCAATAAATGTAAAAACTTTGGGTGGTATTCTCGAAAGCGGACTAATTAATCCACCGACTAAGTATGGAATGCCAAGTGTTCATATGAATATGTTTTTGAATAATTTATTCTGTCACTGAATTAAAACAAAATTTAATAACATAATTAATAAACAACAATATAACCATGATGTTATCATGATAATTTAGGGACATATCAAATTATTCAAAAATATATTCATATGGACACTTGGCATTCCATACTTAGTCGATGGATTAAACTATGGACTAAAGTTAGTCTGCTTTCGAGATTGCCACCCTTTACATCCGAGATTCTGACACCCTCTTTCTCCCTCTATAGGTCTTGCCTGACAGTGGCGGTAGCAACGCTGAGAACCCCTCAGTGGCTTCCCATACGATGTCCTCACAGTCTGATGACAGCGGTAGCAGGAACGGTGAATTCAACCTCACCATGATGGACGATGAGGACGACGATGACGATGTCGACATCGTCGAGGAGAGACGAGTGAGGAGAACGATCAAGAGAGAGACGAGCGGAGGAGATGGGGTAGGAGCGATGGGGGGAGGAGGAGGGGGGCGAGGTTACTCAAACAATGGGTTCAACGATGAAGAAAGTGCTCTGTAAAAGAACTTCTATCCTCTACATAATATGAGCAGGTCCTCTAGCTATGCATGGTCTACTACTACAATACATGTATGCTTTTTGTACACTTTTGTATGTCAGCTTAATGTTTTGAGTCATGAATATTTAAAGAGTATTCACATGTATACCAACAGTTGTTTGTCATCGTTCTTGTCATGTCTTTCTGATTGTTTTATCCTAGCAAGAAAAAAATGATGTCATTGATGCTAATAATGATATGCATGTATAAGTGCTACTGCGCATCAGTTATGCAAGTCGTGAGAATTTATCAATCTGTAATAGGACACAAAAATATGTTGGTCTTTTGACTTAAAGATTTAAAATATGTCTATTGCCATTTGACATAGGGTTTCATATATAAAAAAGTTCGAAAACTTATAAAGTTTAGTGAATCATATGGTATTCTACTTTTATATTTTTAAGCTTGCAAAATTACTTCAAGAACTTGTAAAATAAATCAATTCATTATGCACATGCATAATTATTCACTTTGGTATCTTCAATCTTGCAAAATAAGAATTGTTTGCTTACAAATTCAGTAAACGCAAGTGATAATGTTACACTGATGTTAACCCTGTATATGTCTTCTTGTTAACATTTTTTATTTGTGTTTATAAGACAAGTGCATTTGTACTGGCTATTGCAAGATAGGTAAAAAGTACTTAAATATAATATATAGTTTTTAATATGAACTTACATGTATGTAGATATTTCTGTAACCGGTGAAGTACATTTATTACCTGTACATTTACTTTGACGACTGCTCATGAGTTGTTACTAATAAAACATGTACATTTTAGCTGCATAATATAGTATTTTTATACTTGACCATCAATATAGTTCAGTACTGTACATGTATATCTTGTATATCTTATAGGCTTTTTTAAATCAACAATAAAGTTGAATTATGTATACTAATTAGTAATATTTGATATGTTATAAGATATTTGATATGGATTTATGTTATTGAACATGAATTTTGTAAAGGATGCTGGTCTGAAAGACCCGTTTTTGGAATTGTTTATTTGAAAATGTTTTAAATAATGAGAACCTTATTTACAGAAATATACATGTTGTTATAACAAAAATGAGTAAGAATATGCATTTTTTTTATGAAGCTTATTTATATCTTAGCAGAATCAATCTGTATAGAATGAATTACCATGTATTTTCATGTATTGCAAGGAGAATAATCATGATGTTTTTCCTTTTCTACTGACGCTGTCTTCCACGATAGGTTTGATTTCTCAGATTAAAAAACAAAATGTCCTTGTTATCACTCCTTGCCCTCCAGAATAATCTCTGAACTTAAAGCTCTTCTGTGTTCAAAATCAAAATTACAAATTCTATTTTCTTCTTTTTCTTAACAACTATAACAAATGTAAACGTAGTTGACCATTGAAAGTTGGCCTATTAATATTGCAGCTTTCAAATTGCCTGATATGCCGCAAAAGGACCTCGCATTTTATTCTTACTTTGTTAAAAACATTTATATTGAAAGTATATTTCTAAGAGGACGTACCAGATTGGACGAAATGTCAGTCAAAATGAATGTGGAAATAAGTTTTCTAAAGCAACAACTCCAATGTCAAAGGTTTCAGAGAGAGAAATCATGTACGTGCAGGTAATTTTCACCCATTTTTAAATATTTCTCTTTTTTCAAAGTTATATAAATGTTGAGCTATGCCATAGTACATTATCTTTCTTCAACATGCTTTGTGCAGAAAAAGAGGAAATACATCATCTCTTATGTTGGTAAAAATAGGGTCGGAAGAAAAAATTGTATTTCATGTTGTATATATATATTCTCATCAGTTATTAAGTGATAGAATCTGTAACAAAGTATTCACACACAACTCAGAAATTCACTTTTGTATTTTAGTATGTATTTTATTTATTTCCTTTTTAGGTCAAAATGCTATAAGATTATTTAATAGTATGATTCCACGTTTGTTGGCCGTTCATTTCATCCTGAATGTTTACATGTATAGAAAATGGAGAAGGGACTATAATTCGAGAATCGGCATACAGATTTATTTGTTAACTGATAGTTTGTTAATCTTATAAAGATGTAAAGCGTAGAGAAAAATCATAAAAGTCGTAGTCTAATATTTTGTAATTCCATCTAATGCGTGTTGATATGAGTCAAGGAAATTGTTATGCAGATTAGTCATGCTTGTAAGCAATATTCAGAGAATAAAACTGCTTCCATTTTTTGAGAAATACCAGGGTGAAGAGTTATCATTTAAGTCTTTCCGTCAAGAATCCGGGGGGGGGGATACTCAGATTTGATTTGGACTGGGTGTGCCGCTCAAGCCTCGAAACCCCTACCCATTATTAGGGTCATTTTCTCGAAAAAA
>JAVYIG010002060.1:195000-275150 GCA_035222895.1 Strongylocentrotus droebachiensis | reverse complement strand
CGTGCGGATTCGATGTGTTATCTCCTCTCAAATTGATGCACATTTTAATAACTCTGCCACCGAATACCCCCATCCTTGTTACTCTTCTCGTTTCTCCCTCCTAGATTTCTTGGCCCAGAGTTTGACGGGCGCATATTGCTAAGGGTTGGTCGTGAAGACCGATTGGTCGCGCAAGCGGGTGAAACAATTAGACATCTTTAATAGTCAGGGATCTTCGAACAAGAGTAAATCGGAAATAGGTGATACATTATTCATGAATTAAAGTTACATGTAGTCTTAAAACACGGATGGCATTTGACTTATCAAACTAAGGGTAAGCTGAACATGCCGAAAGCCATACTGTAAGACAAGTTCCACATCCAGAAATCATATTACTTTACATGATATCGTCTAAGAATGAATGTAACCAAAAAGGACAACGAGAAAACGAACTGCTTGCATCTCTACATACCATAAAGTGATAACGATGAAGACCTCAAAGAACCCCGAAAAGTACTTGTTATCTTTGTTAAAGATGAACACATTATCTAACCATATCCATTGCCGTCATGTTCCGTTTATATGATGATAAAATTCAAATAAGTTGTATCATAGTATCATTTTTGTTAATGTTATGGCATTAAAAAAAGTCAGGCAGTCTTAGGGATAAATAATTATACAATTTTTTGTTATTAACTTGGTTTCGAACCAGTTTCTCAGGTGATGATCATAAGAAGAGCATTATTCACATCAATAAAATGCACTATTGTGATACATAAATGTATTTCAAAATTAAAAGAGGTTTTTTTCAAAGGAAGACAAATATTTTAAAAAACTCCTTTTAACAATCAAACTTACCGCCGCCATTTTTATAGCACATGTAGGGGAATCTCCATACGTTTGCGAGATCAACACAAAATCCAATGACAGAGAGTAAGAAGTCAATCTTCTTGGACCATGTCTCACGATCAGTACCATCTCCACGTCCAGCTATTTCATTCCCTGAATCCATGCTAACCTCCATAAGCTTTCCTTGGGTCGCTAAAAGAGTCAAACATAAAGTCATATCTGTTAATATACTGTTAATTGATTAATAATTACAAAAAACTCTATTGTTCGTGTTATCTGAGAGAAATAATTGATAAAGAAAGGAGGCAACAGAGAAATTACCTAAATTGCGAGGCACAAATTTATATTTGACGAAAATGTAATGGAAAAGTTTAGAGACCACCCCCCCCCCCCCCTCCACACACACTCCCTTGCTTGCATTCACTATAAGCTTGACAAACGGTACACATCATTCAAGAAGTATATGAATATGAAGAAATAGTAGTAAAAGTAGATGAAGAAGGGGAAGAAGAACAAGAAATGATGATGCTAGTCACCTAGTAACAATGATGACGAGGAGGAATAAAATATACCCACAAATAGAAGAAGAAGATAAACTAGATTTTGTAATACTTGTTTGGAACAAGTATAGGTGGGCTGGTCCAACAAAAATTTGAGACAAAATAAAGGGCACATTTGAGATAGCTTATTGTCTCAGCTACAACATACTCAAAGCTCAGCGTAAACGAAGCTAAAACGACAGAGATATTGTTCGCGAAAGACGGGAATGTAGAATCCAGTTTTGAGAAAAACTCATGTCCTATAGAGAATACACGCAAAATGGGAAAAATTGACATGCCTCTTTTAATCGCGAAAATACGCCCTGATGCCTTGGTCAAAATGAAAATTTGTGGATTTTGAATTCGTAGAGAATTGTCTCAGCTAAAACATATCAAAATTTGGAAGACAATTGATTAATATTTACAGAGAGACAATCAACTTTCCGTAAATGTGCTGTCGTCATAATATGCAAATTTAAATTTTGAGTTCGGAGGCCATTATGATGACGTCATGAGTTAATTGAAGGTCAAATGTGACATGAAACAATATCTCCGAATCATACTCTATCAAAATATGAAAACAAATTGGTCACCTTGCATCCTAAAGAGCTACAATGGATTTTGTATAGGCATGTTTTTGCCCATATATGCTGTGTATTACAAGAGCTCGCACGCACGGAGATTTATGTTAAACGGTCGATCATTCCGTTATTAATAGTCATAAAGAGACAAACATGGTATCAATTTGTTTGTAAATATATGTGAAATATTATAAAAGAAAAAAAAATGGCGATTCTATGTTGTGTAATAATTTTACGCGCCGTGTGCGAGATTTTTTTTTAAATGCTTAGAATGGCCTAAATCGTATGCAAAATGATTTTGAGACGATTTTGAGCATTTTAAAATTTTGCGCGCGCATTGACGCGCGGACGTACGCGCACGCGCGCATTATTTGACCTGAAATTAACCGGACGGATATTGACCTTAATCATGATAAATATGAATGAGAAATACCTTTTGGTTATGAAGATATGATCATGAGTTGATTTTCGTAAAGTTTTACAAAATGGCGCCTAGATGACGTCATCAGTAAAGGTCATTTTGATCAAGCCATTTTCGTGTTATCTTGTTCACAAAAAAGTGGTTAGAAATAAGAAAAAATATTTAATAATAATAAATAAAGGCAATTCTAACGAAATTATAAGGTGGTCTGTACGTTATACAGCCCACCTGATGATGAATTAAGAACACAAAGGGTATATAGATGGCACGCAATCTCTCCCAATCTTCATTCTGAGTAAGAGAGAGAGAGAGAGAGAAAGAAACGGTAGGATAAAGGGAAATAATGGAAGAGACTCAAGAGAGGAAGAAACGGTAGGATAAAAGGAAATAATGCAAGAGAAAGGAAGAAAGAAAGACGAATGGACAAAGAAAAAAAGAAGCACGGCACAACACTTTTGATTCGACTGGAAGATCAAAATTATTTTACAAAGGTGCATTTCTGGATCGACGTAGAGGAAATATTCATCAAACTTAACGATAAATCAGATTTAATTTCAGACAAATTTTTAATGTTCCCTGTAGACAATATCACAATCTTGAAAACGCCTCCTCCGCTGTCGTATATACCGGTATACAATACAGGTCTACAGAACAGAACGTGTATGAGATAAAACGACTTAACCCCTCAAAATCATCCCACTTTTTGCCCTTGGGCGCCATAATTTTGTAGAATCGACAACAAGCACAAATTGAA
This sequence comes from Strongylocentrotus droebachiensis, assembly GCA_035222895.1. Taxonomy (NCBI): domain Eukaryota; kingdom Metazoa; phylum Echinodermata; class Echinoidea; order Camarodonta; family Strongylocentrotidae; genus Strongylocentrotus; species Strongylocentrotus droebachiensis. The sequence goes on along the minus strand of JAVYIG010002060.1, from coordinate 272,027 downwards.
ATCGAGGCAAGTACAGAAGAGGTTATGACCTACATCCATGAAATGCACGGAGCCTCAAGCCTACTGGCCCCCGTAACTCTTGGCTGCATGCACCTGTTGTGAAGTGGTCTCCCCGAGGAATATCCCCTGGTCCATTTTACATGTTTTAGTTATGCATTTTTAGGTAGAAGTTTTTAGTCGAGGTTCGGAGAGGGTAGTAGTTAAATCAAGTTCGCCACAATAAAGTAAGAGTGCTATTATTATTCACTATGATGATAAGTGTAAGTGACTGACTGATGCCTGAATATGTTCTTGTTCAAAGTTTTTCGAAAACATTACTGTTTAACTAAAAAGGATATCACGTAATAGTAGGCTTAAATGTCTTAAAAATCTTTGCTTTAAGGGGTTTATTGTATATTAATAAAATCCAAGCAGGCAATAGTTTCATACCGATAGCCTACGTGACTAGAAAAATTTGCCTACTGAAGGAAAGATTTAATATTAAAGATGAAAAAAAGGGTAATCGACGAAAAATAAATAAAAATAGAAGTGTTGAGCGAGCAGGAGAGTAGTACATTTAATATACCTCTCTTTAGTTTGTTGAGTAATTCTAGTCATCTGATTGGTCGAAATTGGAGTCGTGATTTTAGCCATGGCCGCCTACCTGTTAATAGTTTTTTTTTTTAATGGCCGTTGCCCGAGTAACGGGCCGCATAAATAAAATTTGCTGAGATCTCCATTGGTTTATGTGTAAAAAGTTTCTTTGTGCGAGCGCGGATGCCTAACAGTGCAGTGTGTAAGCGATTCCCGAATGATCGTAACATTCAGGCAACTATCCAGCGAAGATTTACAGCCAGTGTCTCAGATTTTCTGTGATTTTTTAACCAGTCTTTACACAAGAAAAGGATATGGTAGGATGTTATGCCCCGGCGCGCCTCGGGGTCATAGCAGGATGTAACGTCCCCTTGAGCCTACATAAACAGCGATGCCTCTCATGGCAGTCAATATATCGTTTTAACAAAAATATCACACGTATGCCAACCTGAAGTGAAAAACACGAAAACTTATTATTTCAAAACAGTCAATAAAGAATTTAAATGCTCACCGAAAGGTGATATGTCCCATTTGTAGGCCAAACAAAAAGAAGGATTAATTCCAACGGCATTTGAAAGACAATACTAATTTAGAACTTCCCTTAAAGCGAAAGTGCTTGAAAATGGCTTTTAGTGGGAAAATAACGATTATTGGTTGTCGAATCGACTTTAGTGAATGCAATCACTTTAGTACAAGTCTGATTTTCAGACCCTTTTACCGAATGGTCGTACGTTTTGTGCTGCACAAAGTTTAATTTTGGCCATTACAAGTACTGGGTTATTGATGGAGACAAGTGCTCATGTACCTTTAAAGCTCATTTTATGTATGTTATTACCAAAGAAAAAAAGATGTCAGTCAGTCAGTCAATTATAGTGTCCGACAGTAGAGTCTAGAAGGTAAACGGATTTCCTTTCATAATTTGAATACTAGGACACTGATAATGTTTAGATTTCACAGATATGACATATTGAACATATTCATAAGTCCTGCAAAGTTCTACAGGATTTGATGCTGGCTGCAAAAGGGACATAGTATCTTTAATCATCAAATGTCGATGACATAGTCATGTCAGGACACATAGTGTACACAGCCTGTTCTTCCTTAATTGTCTTTTAATGATCAGAATACATCAATTTCCTGAATATGTCAATTTCCTAGGCCCTTTCACTACTCTTACCTTTAGAACAGATACCAATTCGATTCAAGTTTGGAATCTATACACTTACACAAATGTGGCTTTTGCTCACTCGACTGTAAAATATCGTCACTTTTTATGTAAATAGATGAATGAGACCGCAACCTTTTTACAGGTAAGAAGATTTCCTGAGAATATTTGAAGAATATTTAAATCACATTTCCAACACTGCAGTCTTGAAATGCACTGTGTAAATAAATGTGGAGAAATTAAGAAATACAATGGATATCAATTATGATAAAAAGAGAAAGAAGGGAACGAAATGCACAATAGAATGAAAAGTGAAAAGAACAAAGAAAGTGGAAAAATGAAACGCGTAAAGATAGCAACGAAAATAAAAGACGTAGGGTAAAATGATGAAGAGATGGAAATTATGGATGATGTTCATTATGCACCTAGCCCCATAAAGTTGTCTAAAGTTCCTCGAGTTCGTCTAGCCTGGCCTCAGGGCTGACATTTGATAACAACTTTGAATACGATCTGTGTAATCATAACCCTAACCCATTATAATAATAATAATAATAGTTCTTGTATAGCGCATAATACGTTATGAAATAACATCTCTATGCGCTTCCAAAGAGCTTTGGACTATACCAGTGATTGGGGGAACATTTCACAAATTAGGAAGTGTTCCAGGTGTCCATTGGCATTATGTCCATGCGTGGGGGGTAAATGATGTTAGTACAGAAGAGGCTTGTTAGTACCCCCCCCCCCCCCCCCCCCTGGGTCGTATTGGTATAGATTTGGGAAGTTCTGTGTATTAAAGGCTTTGATTGTCTCTATATAGGCCATATACCCATACTTCGGTTCATTCCGAATGTGTTGTTTGAGTACAGTAGGTAACATCATCATTCGGGGACAGGAAAACTTGAGTCGATGTGGCTTACATATAAAATGTAGGCTGCGATGTAGACAGGTGAGAACATAGAAACGGTTATTGCACCCCACTCACCCTCGAAACAGAAACTACGTTCAGTGCCTGAGGATGTAGCGGTCCCAAACTGAACGTAGCATTGAGTAGGGTGCATCACCGCAATGCGCGCGTAATCTGACACGGTAAACCAACCTCAGTGCAGGGTCCTACATCCTTAACCCGCCCTTGCGGCTACCGTACAATTCTTGTTCCGCCTCTGGTTTCCATCTTCAATCGTACAAGAGTAACCCAAGAACACGTTCTCTTGCTGAATTAAGCGACGGTTTCCGTGTCCACTGTACCAACTTTCTACACACAAATAATCCGGTTCAATACACTTGGTTTGGTTTCAGACATGGCGCCTATAATTACTTTTTTTTTCCTCACTAAGGATTGTTTATTTTGCTCTGCGGTTCTGTTTTGTGGCGACGTTTTCAGCAACTAGTTCATAGTTAGCCACACGTCGATATGTGCTTTAATTCTTCGGGGTAGTTGTGTATCGTATACTTTTCATTGGAAAGATTTCGGCTTTTTTAATAGATAAGCCCTAATTCTTTAAAACCCATGGTGACAAAATGCAGGCTGCAAACCTATACGACATTGTAAATCAATTATTATCAACAACTATATGTTTGCCTTTGCATACGAGTCGACCATCATTTAACACTGATTGCGTTAGTGTCTGCACTAATCAAGATTGAATGAATGCAATAAGCCAATCATTCAACGTAAGATTCAGTCTGTTCACTTTTCATCTACATGTACTTTGTGTTCGATGTCGTTCTCACTTGGCACGTCAACTAGACGTCGCGAGAAACTGACGCAGTTCTGCGTGAAGTAGACGTCGCGAGAAACTGACGCAGTTCTACGTGAACTAATCGTCGCGAGAAACTGACGCAGTTCTGCGTAAAGTAGACGTCGCGAGAAGCTGACGCAGTTCTGCGTGAACTAGACGTCGCGAGAAGCTGACGCAGTTCTGCGTCAACTAGACATCGCGAGAAGCTGACGCAGTTCTGCGTCAACTAGACGTCGCGAGAAACTGACGCACTTCTGCGGCACCTAGACGTCGCGAGAAGCTGATGCAGTTCTGCGTCAACTAGACGTCGCGAGAAGCTGACGCAGTTCTGCGTCAACCAGACGTCGCGAGAAACTGACGCACTTCTGCGGCAACTAGACGTCGCGAGAAGCTGACGCAGTTCTGCGTCAAACGAACGGCACCTCGTGTGCAATGAACACATTCAGATCACTTCAAAATCTTTATAGGGGTGTGCTTATATCAACTACTTCAATTATCGATAGTGAGAGTTTAAACTAAAATAAGTTTTAGAAATCCAAGCGCTTGCGCGATGCGTTCAAACAAGTCATGACAAATGGCACCTCGACCCCCCCACCCCCCCTCCATAATTTTGAACCGGATTTACATATAAATCGATCTCAGGGACTATCCATTTTTTGAAGAAAAAAATCGTGAAACCGATTTAAATCATCAGGCTTGGCAAAGATGTAACTGCGGTCTTTGAAGTGCCATGTGAAAATGATATCGAACACAAAGTAAATGCAAAGTGAACGGCGCAAATATAGGCTTAAAGGTTTCAAAGGCTTGATGTGTGCACAGATCGGCGGGTAGGAGTGTAATTTAATGGCGCGATGGATCGCCGATGGTATTGACACATCTTGTGTACCTGTTGCTTGGCTTAAGCGTCAACCTTCTGTTTGAGTCTGGCCCTGTTTCAGTGATAAGAAGCTGAACGGTTAGAATTGAGGGCAGAAATATATGTAATCGCCTATGAATGATAAATCACATGTCATAAAAAGAATACTTCTTTTGCACTTTGTGAACCTGTATTCAATGGTTAATTTTACTCTGATGTAACATCTCACGGAACAATCATTACTAACAAGCCAGTATGATTACATTTTACTTCATAGGTACTTGAGCAGTATTCTCGATACAGTATAGATACCTACAAGAGAAAGAGAAGAATCTTTGGATGGAAATGTAATATTATTTTCTTGTTTAACTCCATCTACTTTTACTTACAATGTCCTTCCTTTTAAAAAGAAAAAACTCGGGAAAAACAGATAAACTTTGCTATAAAAATGCCACATGAATGGATATTGAGGTACGATCATTTAAACACCAATCCCTGTATGTAAGCTATATCTCTGATGTCAATCTTCTTTAGATGTTTAACCAGTGAAGGACTCATCTTTGTTTGTTCGTTTGTTTATTTTATTTAAGCACGGTGGCATACTTTAGCCAAAGGCTGTTCTCCAGCATGGCCTTGCATATATAAAAGCAATCACAAATTTACAAAGAAACAGACATCTTTGCTCTTGTTGATCGTACATTTTTTAATATCAAATACAAAGTGATGATTGTTTTGCACAATAATGAGCAAAATCACGTTCACATGGATAATCAGTAATGTGTGGAGTTCCTTTTTAGGTCTGTCCTAGTCTCATCCGTCATTATTATTGGTAGTTAAAGTAGCAGCAGTAACAGGAGTAGTAGTAGGAGTAGTAGTAGTAGTAGAAGTAGTAGTAGTAGTAGTAGTAGTAGTAGTAGTAATAGTGGTAGTAGTAGTAGTAGTAGTAGTAGTAGTAGAAGTAGTAGTAGTAGTAGTAGTAGTAGTAGTAGTAGTAGAAGTGGTAGTATTAGTAGTAGTCAGGGGCGTAGACAACGGGGGGGGGATGAGGGGGATGCATCCCCCCACCTCACAAGGTGGGGGGGGGATGGCATGTACAATCATCCCCCCCCCCCCAGGTTTTGGGGAATGATATTTGCTTCCTTAATAAGTCATAATGATGATAATAATAGTAATAATAATAATGATAACAATTATAATATTAATAATAATAATAATTATGATGATGATAATAATAATCCTCATCATTATTGTAATTGTGTTTATTGTTATTAGCCGCATTCACACGGTGAAAGCCAATTCAGACGGTAAAAAAAAGAAAATCTTACAAGTATTTTGTGGTTATCTTGTGGTTTGGAAACCACAAGATAACCACAAGATTAAACAGGCGCGGATCTACGGGGGGTTTAGGGGGTTTAAACCCTACCCCCCTTGGGCGGCCCAAAAAACAAACAAAACAAAAAAAGGAAAAAAAAGAAGAAAAAAAAAGAAAAAAAGAAAGAAAAAAGAACGCACGCTGGAGAGAAACCCTTTCAAGTGCAAATATTGTGAGAAGATATTTAACTCATCTGGTAACTTAACCAAACACATGATAACTCTGGATATAACTGTGTATTTAACTGTTACTTGATTTAAAAAGACGTTATCATGCACTGCTTTTTATGGTCTCCATTGTGTTAATAGATGCCAGGAAAACATCACTTACGGGGTTCAAATAAACACCCAAAAAAAAATCGGTTCGCCGCTTCGCGGCTCGTGGACGATGCTCCGCATCGTCATTATTTTGGTCAACCCCCCCCCCCCTGAGCAAAAAGCTAGATCCGCCCCTGAGTCATCCCCCCAGGTGTACGAACCTGTCTACGCCACTGGTAGTAGTAGAAGTAGTAGTAGTAGAAGAAGTAGTAGTATTAGAACATATAGTAGTAGAAGTAGTATTAGGAGGAATAGTAGTAGTAGTAGTAGTAGTAGTAGCAGCAGTAGTATTAATATGATCACCATCATTATTTATTTAGAGAGCATCAAGGCTTATCTTTTCAAGATAATACTTGTTTTAGCGTATCAACTGTTATTTTTTATATTGATGAAGGGGTAATATTCGATATATTTTCTCATTGTTCTTTAATGCTTGATACCGTTGCACTTCAGCTTCTTACGACATATTGTATTCAGTATTATAAAGCCTCTATTGTAAACATTTCGTTGCTGTTTTTAATTAAGGTGGAGGCCCCACTATCTTGATAAACATAAAAACGTTCGTGATTAATTTTTTAGACTATATAGAGACAAGAGCTATGTCAAAAAGGTAAAGAAACCGCTTTGCATCAAAAAGAGTATCAGGCCTTGTGAAGATAAAGCAAGTCAAAATTACGTAATATCAGTTAGCAGGTTGGTGCAGCATTAGTTATATGATGAATTAGTTATTACCTGCGTTAATTAGTCACGCGTGGGACATCTTATTTTAGAATCTTTACACATTGTTATTGAATAGATGTTAGATCTGACCTGGATTTTAATCATGACATTATTAAATGAATATCTGTAGACTTGCTGCCTTGTCGGGTTATCTCAATAACATTATTTTAGTTTGATGGTTGACTCTATTTTGGCCGACCTTCCTGTACACAAATATGATTTCCACAAATGAATGCGCCTGCTAAATTTGTCAAAAGTAAGACCAAATGAAACATCCCTTCACAGCCATGAAGGTAGAAGATATAAGAAATATACATTTAGGAACCACCTCATCAATTCACTGTGGATTTAGCTGTGAGATATATTCATTTTCTACATTACAAGAAGACAATTCTAAGTCTGTTTTTTTGTATGCTTCTTGAATGATGTTTGGTGAGGATCAATGATCATCAATGTGAGAAAGACAAAGACAAGATTTCAGTAAAACAAAATTCTCCTACTGATTACCCAAGATTATTCCAAGAAAAGAATTAAAAAAGCTACCTCAGACTCTGTATTTTGTCAAACATTAGGCATGCCTCCATTTAGGAATCAAGCAAGAGACCATGTAAATAAAGCCGCAATGAGACTAGTTCCGTACTGACATATAGACAATCTAAAGGCGCCTCTCTGGTCTCTTCTTAACACTCGTCTATACTTAATGGTATTACTGTCAGTATAATAGTCAGGAAAATCGAGTGTCTAGCTAACAAAGACGATTTGAAATATCAACATCGTGATGAAAGACGACCAAAGTCATAGTATACGAGTGAAAAATACATCTATAACATCTATAATACTCTAAAAATCTGTGTACAAAGATTCAAATAATATGACAAGAGTCTGTCAAAACTATACTATCGCAGTGCTTTGCGATAAACATGAAAAGAATCACGTTTTCAATAAAAAAGAAAGAAACTTTTTTATCATTATGTGAATAATCATAGAAGTTTATTATTGACTAAGGAGTTTGATATCCACATTGTGATAATGAAGTTTATCTTAATGTTAATGAATTTTAATAAGTCAAGGTGCTAAAAGCCCTTTCGATGTCAACTAATTTCTGAAGAAAGGTGCAAAGAAAGGTGAGTTTCCTGTATTTGACAACGACTGTCAATAGCGGTTGAGTGGTGGACTAAATGGGCCGATGCTCCCATCCTTGGAGAGATATCCTTGGAGAGATATTAAAATAATATAAAACATATTCTATTTGGGGGAAATTTTTCCTGTAATCAAGGTTGCCGAGAGGTAAACTTAAGCTGACTCAATGGACCTTACTAACAATCATTACCATTCTGCCACTTGTCGCTTCTCTCATGTTATGTATTCTACTTTTCTTTCAACGACCGATATTTGTCACCAGCCAGCGTTCATTTCCTAGGGTTTGATGGGTCGTCATCGATTTAAATATGAATTTGTGTAAGTGATACGCTATAATGTTGATACATGCCTGTTTTTATTTGCCCTGCAAGTTCGTCGGACAGTTGGTCGAACTAGTTTGTCAAGTTTGTCGAGTTGACAGCCGAGTAACACAACACAACGAGTAAACATTCGCCTAATATCACTGGGATCGATTCGATTCAGAACTTAAACTAAATCAGAGTGAGTGATATTAAACAACCAGGGACAGTTTGTGGCTACACTGCATAATATAAGTATCATGACTACTGCTACCAATACCAATCTACCACTACTCCTACTACTACTACTACTACTACTACTACTACTACTACTAATACTACTAATACTACTACTACTACTACTGCTACTACTACTACTGATGCTGCTACTACTACTACTACTACTACTACTACTACTACTAATATTACTTCTACTTCTACTACTACTTGTACTACTACTAATACTAATACTAATACTAATACTATACTACTACTTCTACTACTACTACTACTACTTCTTCTACTATACTACTACTAATACTAATACTATACTACTACTACTACTACTACTACTTCTACCTCTACTAATACTATACTACTATTACTACTACTACTACTACTATTGTTATTACTACTATACTACTACTACTACTACTACTACTACTACTACTACTACTACTTGTACTATTATGTACTATTATGTACTACTATTACTACTACTATACTAATACTACTACTACTAATACTAATATTAATACTAATACTACTTGTCCTACTACATGTTCTACTACTACTACTACTACTACTACTACTTCTACTACTACTACTACTACTTCTATCACTTCTACTAATACTACTTCTAGTACTAATACTACTTACGGTAGAGTTTGTATCTATCGAACAAAACATCACGGGGTGCGTATCCAACCCATGCATTTTTTTGTGAAAATTAAACATCTTTCCATAGTTATTTTTATATTTCTCTAGAAAGCATCTGTCTCCCCCTTCTCTTTCTATCTCTCTTTCTCTCTCTCTCTCTCTCTCTCTTTCTCTCTTTCTCTCTCTTTCCCTCTCCTCCTTTTCCACTAAAAGAGGGAATGAGAAACAGAGGAAGAGTCAAAATAAAATGTAAGCAATGAATTAAATAGAGGGAACATATAGGGAGAGACACGTGCATACACAGAAAGCTAGATAATAATGGGATACAGGAAGTAAGAGAGGGAGAGAAAGAGAGTGAGAAACAACGAGGGAATATATATATATATATATACACTGTATATATATCGAGAGAGAGCGAGGGATAGAGAGGGAGAAAGGGAGATAAGAAGAGAGAGGGCAAGAGATAGAGAACAAGAGATAGAGAGGGAGAGAGACAGATGGAAAGGGAGATAAGAAGTGAGATAACAAGAGAAATAACAGGAGAGATGAGAGGACTGGGAGAGAGACAGAAAGAGAGATACGAAGATAGACAGAAAGAGGGATAAGAAGAGAGGAAAAGAGACAGAAAGAGAGATAAGAAGCGAGATACGAAGAAGAATAAGAAGATAGATAGAAAGAGAGATACAAGGAAAGATTATAAAAAAGAGAGAGATCAGACGAGAGATACGAAGAGGGATTAGAAGATAGATAGAAAGAGAAATACAAGGAAAGATTATAAAAAAGAGAGAGATAAGAAGAGAGGGAGAGAGACAGAAAGAAATACAGGAAGTAAGAACGGAGTGAGAGAGACAGAAAGAGAGATAAGAAAAGAGAGAGAGAGAGATAAAAAGACAGACAGACTGAAATCTTAAATGTGAACAAGGCTGTATTCATTTAACTTTGCTCGGCAGGCATCCAGGTATAGAGCTTGGGGCTATTCAGTGCATTTATCGATTGATAAGGAGACGGAGAGTGCTTACTTGAAACCAGCCTATTCATTACCATCTTCTTCCCGTCTCCACCACCCGTCTCCAGCCATTTTCAGTTTCACTTTCTTCAACTCTCCAAACTTTTTTTTTCCAGGAACGTAAAACAAAAATAGTTAGTCAACGTTAGAGATCTAACCTAAACTACTAATATAACAAATACAAAAAAATCAGTCTTTGGAAAGCCTGGTTTTATATGTGAACTTCAATGATTCATTTTATTATTGCTGAACCTTTCAGGACAAGTTCTCTTTCTGATTCTTACTTATCTCTTGATTGCCTTTGACATACAAGACAAAAAGATTCTTGGGGGAAATATGATCAAATACTCATTTAATGGCCTACTATGATTCATCAGCTTTATGCAACATTTATTTCAATAAACAATGTTGGAACATCATATTACCTTGGTTTTTTTTAATAACAATTAATGATACCTGAAAAGGTCTTTATCACATTTTACATCGATACATTTGAATGAGAGAAATAAAGAATATTCTGTTCTTTTTGTAGTACTTTTTTTTTTTTTTTGGGGGGGGGGGTTATCTTTGTATTCTTTTGTTACATTTTATTTGTTTGGATGTCGTTTAGATCTTTAAATCTAATTAAACTTTACCCTGACTAGTACATCATAACTTTTTTGTCTTCATATAATGATGCTTTTATTTTCCATGTTTAATTTTACAACTGCATGATCGGATGTAAAGAGAAGGAAATCCAATTCGTATAATTATTTAGGAAAGAGGTCGTTATGTTTGATTGGGTTTAGTTTTTAATTGATATACTTTTTCTTAGACTCGTGAAAAACATCGACGAGATCAAGATTATGGATATGGACTGTGGGCTTGAAGCTTTGAATCCACAAGGAGCAACGAAAGGGCGCCTCGAATTAAATGCACTGTTATCTTAATACATGTGTAATCGGGTTTTTACAGACGTGTAACAATCAGATATGATTATTTACGTCACCGAAAATAAAGCTTATTAATCTGACGTGCGTGCGCCTGTAACTAGCGTGGTCTTTGACGCACCATGCAAATTAACAAAACACATATTGCTTTCAATGACGGGCTTCATTAGCGCAGGTAATAATGCGATCGAATTGACGCCTCGTGTGAATAAATGTATTTTAAAGTCATCAAATTACCAATCCCCCCCCCCCCTCCCATATATGACTTCACCTGTGACTATAGCAAGATCATGTCACTTCGAGAACAGTCTTCGAGAGCAGTGCATGTTGAACGTGCGGCGTCATTGATTATAATGCACTATTCATTTTACATGAACTTCTTGTACGATGTGACTGAAAGTCCCACTGCACTTCTTAAAGCTACTTGCGCCCTCTATAAAGCAAACAATGCCTAATCGGTGACCATTGGTCACCCATGGTCCCCTTTTCCTTATGTTAATGGAGAGCTTATTTGATGAGATAACCACCTGTCAGTGACCATGCAGGGAGGTCTAATCCCTCCTGGCCAAACTAGTGCGGTGGGGTTTTAAACACGCTAGTGACTGACGCAGCACTCCGCCACCGCGCTAGTGACTGACGCAGCACTCCGTCACCGAATGACGCCTCGTGTGCAAAAGACAATACGCATCTTATCAAAATTGACAAACGAAAGCTAAACCTCTTTACAGATCTCAAGAAGTAACGGTACAATTAAGCAACATGAATTTCCTCTTTAGGCCCAATTGAGAATGGAAGAGGCATTTCGCGACTTCCTTCAAGTTCTATTCTGCAAAAGATATCAGTTGGGAGGTTAGTTAGAAGGTTATTTCTTTCGATTGACAAGCATGCAGCTAGTTTAAAAGGTTATCGGTAAATTCCACCAGATTACATACAAGGCGTCACTTTTCCTGTTGTAGAACTGCGCCACTGATTAACGCGGTCTTTGATCCTTCATTTGAGATTAATATCGTTAAAAAAAATTACTTAATAAATCGACATGAAAATTACAAGCATTGCGTTGATTAACTTGTGTTTTAGCTTGTTTTCTTCACAGGCTTGCCTTTTAAAAGGTAGGTCGCAATCCAATTGATTCATGCGTGCTATAGAGAGTGATCGGCTGATCGGAGACAAATGGAAGTAGAAAGAGGTATTTGCATTCAGGCATCAAATCGCAGAGATATTTCACCCAGCGTTACGCCCAAGAGAAGCATCAGATATAGAATTCAACAAGAAACAATTGTATAATCTATTTTCCTTGCATAGCAAGGTGAATAAACGATAAATCCTTAATACTTGGAAAATCAGCAATACACATCATAAAAATTTGTGAATAAATGTTTAATCAAACACAAATTCTTCTTGACAGAATAAATAATTATTATTAGCAGAAGTGGTAGTAGTAGTAGTAGTAGTAGTAGTTTTATTATTGTTATTATTATTATTATCATCATCATCATCATTCTTATTTTTCTTCTTCTCCTATTTATCATCGTTATTATTATTATTATTATTATTATTATTATTATTATTATTATTATTATTATTATGATTTTTATTATTATTATTGTTATTATTATTATTATTATTATAACTATTATTATTATTACTATTGTTCTAGTTGTCGTTGTAATTGTTGTGTTATTGTTATTTATATCAACATCATCACCATCAGTATAATTATCATTATCATCACTCCAAGCAACGCCCTGTAAGAGGGTAATGGAAAGTTTGTTTGTCATATCATGTAACCTAATCAATTTATCATCATGTATATTGAACAACTACTTACCAATTTCAATATTAAAAAGCTATGAAGCTATTCAGTCATTGTAACCTATTCTTTTCGTTGGAAATATTATGAAGGTTTTATTCCCTCCCTTGAAACGTAAATGATGTTAGTAAATATGATACCAAAGAAAATGAAAACATATATTTCCATGTAGATCTAGGGAAATAAAGTCAAAAGGAGTAAAGATTGGGAAGATAATACACGGAAGAAGGTTATCACGCTTACATAGGACTATAAACTTGCAAAACTGCTTTGAAAAAAAATATTTTAAGAAAAAAAAATAGGGGATATGAATAATAGGCAAAAGTCAAACGGAAGACTAATAATCTTAATAGTATAAAAGGGACACTTTAAATAAAAAATAAAAAAGGAAACAAATAATTTGCAGTTGTCGAGGAAAGGAATGTAGCAAGTACAGTCTGTATATCGTATAAAGTATTGACAGACAAGGGCTAAATCAGGCCAAGATACAGCAATTGAGCAAAAGGGAAAAGGGCGATATAAGGGCACCGAACTTACCCCCCACTGGATTCAAGTTAAAGGCATACACTTTGTCCTGCTTGGGACCTCCGGGTGCAACAGCGTTATCCATATTGGTACGAATCACCACACACGATCACCTACATGCACTGCAGAGAGAAAGACAGAAAGAAATGAATGTAAGCGATATCATGTTTCACAGGTTCGAAAGCCTAAATATTGATGCTTTCCGGCAAAATGCGACTCCACAGTTTCCATGACAACATTTTGAGGGTCTGCTAAGTTTTTAGAGTATGGGGTTGGATGGATGATAATGGTTAGAATCTCATCTTTTCTCAAAATAAAAAAGAGCATTCGTGATATAGCAAAACATATTCCTCATCTATAGATTTAGGTAAAGTGTATTTCAAATCGAATATACCACTTTGATTTACACTTCCAAACTAACGAGTCATTGTTGACGAGATGTGACGAAATAAAATCTCGTTTACTCACAACCAGCTTTTGTTTGAAGTGTTTTGAACACAATTGGAATAAATAATTACTGTAAATCAACGTTTAGTCACACTATGAAATAGTATTTCAAGAGAAACGACGATTCAGATTTGACGGCATAAATTAAAAGTTCAGTTTGTAATGTAGCAAAATTTGACAACAATCATAAAGTTGTTGGGATTTGAATTAAAATACGTTTATAAAAATATATAAATTAGGTTGAAATATCCCCCTCATCTGTTTGTAGAGAATCATAAATAAACATTAATATTAAATAACCATGATAATACAGCAAATTCAAGAATACTTTTTAATTCTGAAAATCCTAGATACGTCTTCCCTGAAAAATAAAGAGCTGCAAATGTTCCGTGTGATAAGGAAAACAAAAATCATAAGAACAGAGGTTACTATATTAACTAGTACTTTTATGTAACGACCTTCCATAAGTTTTGCCTCATCATTGAGATGTCAAATAGTGATTGTATTCTAATAATCATACATGCTATGGCGTTTTCTTACCATATAATTTTCAAAGGCTTTGCCATACTCTTTGAGAATTCAATGTATCCGATTTCTTTTTTAATACCAGTTCTTAACTATGACCATTACATGGATTACATCATGAGCTGATGGTAATACAATTATGGTATAGGCTTCGTTATCCTTTCGCAGTTGTAAGTCCATGAAAGCTTAGAAACAGGTTAATTATTATTTTACCTCTCATCCCACAAATCCAAGACCATTTTTCCAGGTATACCTGCGTGTATGTTTGTTTTACACAGATGTACACTGTCTGGAGCTGTGTGAGTTTTGAACTCTTGTTGGTTCAAGCTGCCATGTAACTGTGAAGCTGTTAGGCTAGTCTACCAATATCTTCAACATCAGTTCTTGAGACAAACCACATGCCTTACTTCACAAGGAATCGGACAGAAATAGAGTAATTTCCTCGATTTCGAGTGGTATTCATCGACTTAGAGATTGACTATCACATGTCCCACTGATGAGGATGAGAATGACGTTACCATGTAAATAAACGTACTTCTATGTCTAAGAAGAACATGTAGAATAGAATATATCTCTACGATAATTCCAAAGATGGATACACGATTTTCATACTAGTGTATGCTTTGTATTATATCTATAGAACGTTTCCAGTTTTAAGATTTTCATCTATCCCTGTTCTCATTCTGATGTTAAATACCAATTAAAGTATACGTATGAGACAACTATGAGACAAATATCCTCGGAAAACAGAAGGCCTCTCTCCGGCAAACCCTTTATTCTGAAAGAAAAAATGGCGACGACAGTGTGCTGTTTGACGTTTCTTTAATACCTTTCTCTTAAATCAACATACCTTTAGGATAAACATGATAAAGCTTGTCAACAAATGCAAAACATGGAAAGAATTACGGCTGATTTATGTTGTTATAACATTTCAGGCGCGGATCTACGGGGGGGGGTTTAGGGGGTTTAAACCCCCCCCTTGGGCGGCCCAAAAAAAAAAAAAAAAAAAAAAAAGGGAAAAAAAAGAGAAAAAAAAGAAAAAAAGAAAGAAAAAAGAACGCACGCTGGAGAGAAACCCTTTCAAGTGCAAATATTGTGAGAAGATATTCAACTCATCTGGTAACTTAACCAAACACATGATAACTCTGGATATAACTGTGTATTTAACTGTTAGTGTTACTTTATTTTAAAAGACGTTATCATGCACTGCTTTTTATGGTCTCCATTGTGTTAATAGATGCCAGGAAAACATCACTTACGGGGTTCAAATAAACACCCCAAAAAAAATCGGCTCGCCGCTTCGCGGCTCGTGGACGATGCTCCGCATCGTCATTATTTTATTTAACTGTTACTTGATTTAAAAAGACGTTATCATGCACTGCTTTTTATGGTCTCCATTGTGTTAATAGATGCCAGGAAAACATCACTTACGGGGTTCAAATAAACACCCACAAAAAAATCGGCTCGCCGCTTCGCGGCTCGTGGACGATGCTCTGCATCGTCATTATTTTGGTCAAACCCCCCCCTTAGCAAAAAGCTAGATCCGCCCCTGCATTTGAAATATTACTGAAGATAATCACGAGGACAATTTAGAAATAAACACTACTATAAAAGCACACGTTCTGACTTTTGATTTCGACTCGCCTCAATTACCGAATTGTTTCCTCTTCTTCTTCTCCTTCGTCTAACATCATAATGTGTGCAAGGTATTTGTTTTCTTTTTCTTTCTGTAAATACAATTACAGTAGTCTTCAATCAACAACCACAATCTTCTAGTGTCTCTATGTTAAATAATAAATGGTCATTTAAATCAAAAGAGTGAATAGGCCTGCTTCCGACATTTCAAAGGATCATTTTAGATGTAGGTAGCTATTCATATGAAACGGGTATTTGGCTCACAGAAAGTACGATAAACTTGAGAGTTAATTGGGGAGTGCACTTGACTTTGACTTTGACTGGCAGAATAAGACCCTCTGTTCTAGACCTAGAGTCACAATTAATTTGGACGGACTTTTAGACGTATTCTTGTTACAATCTCGTCTTTGATGGTATAGTTTAAGTTTATAAAGTATAGAACGCGGTTTGGTATCGTCATTTGTTCTAATTGAAAACAAACACGATGACGATCGTTGTATTTTTACCAAGCATTACATTCTACAAAAAATCAGTATTTAGTTTACATACCAGTGTGTTGAGAAGATGCAAAAATTGTTTAAAATGGACGAAACTTTTGATCTGAATAATTGAGACGGAATGAGCTTCTTTGCAGGCTGACAAGTCTCTGCGTACAGAATCCAGTTGACGAGTTCAGTTTGAGTTTAAAAATCTTTCCAAAAATCCAAGGAATTGACGATTAGAATAGGTAATCAGGGCTTCTCCACCTTTCTTCTTGACAACGAAGAAAGGAGATAAGTTGAAAGCCAGAAGAGAGGGAGCCAAGTGGATAGATGTTCAACTCAGATCGTCTTAACTACCATCTGAGATAAATCGCACACCACGCAACAGGTTGAATCTATTCGCAGTAAGAATTAACTTTGTTGCGCGCTTTGGAAGAGCATGCGCAAAACGTCTCTATCTCTCTCTCTCTCTCTCTCTCTCTCTATTTCTCTCCCTCTCTTTCTCTCTCTCTCTCTCTCTCTCTCTCTCTTCTTCCCTCTCTCTCCTTTCTCCTTCTCTTGCCTATACAATATAATGCTCTTACTAATACTACTTGAATTGAATTCCTGGTAGATGTTAACGTTTCGTACTCACAATCGAATTATCGGAAAGAAATATGACTAGGCTATTTTCCAAATAGAGATGGTTTATTAAAATGGCTTTATAAAATTGTCTTTCGATCATCTGGGTTAGTATGTACATCGAAATTATGTAAAAGGATATCCCATTTTACCTGGCTTTTACTCTCCCAGTCCCTCCTCTAACCCTCTCTCTCTCTCTCTCTCTCTCTCTCTCTCTCTCTCTCTCTGTTTCTCTGTTTTTCTGTCTGTCTTTCTCTTTCTGTATCTCCCTTTTGTCTGTTTGTAACTCTTTCTTTCTCTCAATTATACCTTCGTTTTATACTCATCATACATAGTGTTACTTGCTATAATTACTATTACTTATTAAGAACTACAAGATGTGTGTTTCATTTCACTTCTTACTCCAGCTTCTCTATTCTTCAATTTCTAATCCGTTGGAATTTCATTTTCTTTTTACTCTTTAATTTCTTAATAAATTTTGTTATGTATTTCTTTCTTTCTTTCTTTCATTTCTTTCTTTTCTTTACTGTTTGATGTCGTCTGTCCCTCCTGTCTTCATTTGTTCTCTCTCTCTCTTTCTCTCTCGTTTACTCCTTCTTGATACGGACCATTTTACCAAGTCCAAGCCAATAATATTTGCAGCCCTCCGCGGCTCGCAGGTTTCTGTTTTAATTAAACCTTCCCACACCAAACACGAGTCCCAAATTGTGAACCCTTTTCGTTCTTATGCGAACACGTTGGAAATATTATTATCGATTTTCTTTCTATAGTCCCAGGCCCGTATGTTGACAAATCTAGATTTACTGGGCTTAGATGAAAAGAGAAGAGGAGTGAAAAGAAAAGGCTAGGAGAACAAAAAATTCTCTTTTTATGTGGTACCTCTCTAGGGCAAACCAAAAATTATAGATGGGTGTAGCTCTGGGCGTAAAATGCTTTTTAGACTGAATTCATGTCTAGTCTTTTTTATGAAAAAATTGAGGAAGAAAAACGCTTCATACAACGAATCATACAGACGCCTTGAATGTCAATATGATTATCCCATTCGTTCCTGGAAATATATTTTGTTTCGTTGAATGCCAGTTAACAGTTTGCTCGATGACGTGAAAAGTCTCAATGTCAGTGTGCGCTCTGGATCATTTTTCCACTTTTTCTTAATTTTTTCACTTTCCTACATATCAAAGGGTATCAAATGCTGTGACACCACATCTTACTCCGTCTCAATGGTATTGAAGATTAAAATGTAATTAAGTATACAAAAGGTCAATGTGTGTTAGTTAATCATAAAGCATTACATTTATTTGTAGTTTCATTGTTTAAAAAATGATGAGAACGACGATGTTAACTATTATTATGAAAACACTAAACTCTTTATAATAATGCCCTTACTAAATACATAGAAAATCCCTTTATTGTCAATGAATTTTAATTCTAAATGGTATTATGAGGCCCAAGTAGATAAACGTCTAATTAATTGAACAAGGCTTCAATTTGATCATCTTAATTCGATGGGCTTTCATTAACTGAGGGACATTAAGTGTTATTAATACCGTTTCTTATTTTCTCATTAGAAAGTTACAGGCCAAAAGCAATTTAATTCCTTCACGATGTGTAAATGGATGCAGCGTAACAAGAGACATTATGTTAATACGCAAGACACGCTTTAGGGTCGGTCTCGACATAAGAAGGCGATTACTAAAATGCACTTCGGCCAAATGTGAATGGTCATCAGGACATCGAGAATACCTCTTTATATATATATATACATGTTTTCATTTTTAATTTGTTGAAGAATATTTTTGGCAGGGATTTCAGTCAATTGAAATTCAGCCAAAATAGTTTATTATTTTTCCTCTTTGTACAAGAAATTTAAAAAAATACAGATTATAAAGTATAATGGAATGATATAAAACGCACTGGGAACATCTTCAGATATGATATGCGATGTCCATGGCTCAAAATGTTGGATTTTTCTATTATTAAAAGAGACCCGAAAAGAGATTGGAGAGAAAGCTTCCTTCGAGTCTACAGAGGTTCAAACATTCACATCTTTTTCTAGATGGGTGATTACGTCACAGCCAAGCTGACAGGGAGTAATAGTAGAATCAGGGACATGATCATGTCCCTGGTAGAATCGAGCGATGCGAAGAGAAAGAAAAGTATCGTCTGAATTTCAATCAAGCAGCACCAAGCAGGAAATTAGGATTTGCACGCCATTGTGATTAACCTTTGCATTGTGTACGCGCATAATGAGTAATAACACGAGGTGTGCAAATTAATTTGCCTTCATTTACGCACCCAAGTCTCCATAATATCCCGTTGGTTTTAATAATCAAATACCTTCACCAAACATAAACCTTTATGGCCGATGTCTTGCGGGATGGAGTTTAATTTAGAAGCTCGATGTTCTTCGCAACCAAACTATCACACATAATATGCACATTTAGAGTACTCAGATACGAGCTAGGTTTGTATCAGCGTAAATGTAAGTGGATTGATAAAACAAAATTAATTATGGTTTACAAATGTTGGGAAATATTCGGCGGGATATGGTTTTATTAAAAAACAAAAACATTTATCAACTAAAATAGTAAAGATAAGTTTGTGAAACAGAAAAAAAAAAGTATTGAAGAGGACAAAGTAAATGAACGAAAAACAAAGAAATTACAGTGAGAACAGCGAACATGCTGATAAAATTAGCTAAGAGGTAAGAAAAGAATGAAGAGAGAATATATATTGGTTATAATGTTATAAGATAGTTTGGGTTCGGAAAGAATTAGGGGATAATGAAAGTTAAGAAAAAAGAGGATTTAATGAATGTGCAATACAATCAGCAGAAAAGAGATTATAACTTATCAACGTTTTTAAATACTAGGACCTATATATACAACCTACCTGGGGGAACATTTTACCGTTCAGGATAAAGAATAACAATGCTTTTCATTTATACAACACAATGCTCCAGCACAGCCATAAGTTTATAAAAATCAAGTAAATTCGTTCCCAAATAACTAGTCATAATTATATATCCCATCCTCTACACCCCCCCCCCCCCCCCTCTTAATTCCCTCTTTATCTCTCTCTCTCTCTCTTTCTCTTTCTCTTTCTCTTTCTCTCTTTCTTTCTCAGTCTACATCCTTCCCTTTCTCTTTCCCGAAATGTAATCCCCCTCCCCTCCCATCTCCCTCTATCTCTTGCTCTCTTTCTCTCTCCCTGTTTCCATTTGGGATTGGTATTGCATCACTGGAACGACCCAGGGTTTTTCAGAAAGCTGCAATTAATACGGAGCAACAAGAGAAAAAAGTGAACAAACTGGTAAAGCCCGAGGGTTGTCTATCGATTCACTTGTTGGGTCGATTGTGTTCATGTCTAACCGAAATGAATTTCCATGTGTTGAGATATCATTGATAAGCTAAGAGAAGATGACAGTTCTTGTAAAAGGTGAGATTGTGATGATGGTAATGCCCATGTTGCTGGTAGTGATGGTGATCATTTTTAAGATAATAGCAGAAGCGATATTGATATCGATGTTGATGATAAGCAATCATGTTTGCTAAGATAACAACCAACATATTAGTAGGTGAATTGTGCATCAACGAGGACAAAATAGGTGTTTTTAAAATAAAGATTGAAACAAAAGTAGAGAATAAATCAACTATTTTGAAAAGAATAACCATAGGCTTGCATAGAAGAAAGCTCAGGTAAGAAGAACATTAATTTCCATTAAGCCCAAGTCAAACTATAGAGGTGCGACTGGTCGGTAGTTGGTTGTCAGAGGTCATAGAAAAGTTTTTGACCGTCTTTTAAAGGTTGTCAGTGGTCGGCGATTTATATGTTGATCTCCAACCAATTGTTGATTATCGCCGTACAATTACCAACCATTCGTCAACATTTCCACGAGCGGTCAAAAAGTACTTTACAAAAATCTACAACAGCTAGTCAACCGAACACCAACTATAAATTCATGCAAATCGGTTGTCGATCGTCGCCTTTATTTGTATTTATTTATGTTGTTGTCGTTGTTGTTGTTGTCAGGTTTTAGCAACCGATCGTACGCCTAGTGTGATATTTTCGTGCAAAAGCCTAACATTCCTGGACATATGCTCAAATGAATTTATCCTTGAATATTTAATGACATTGCCTTATTTATTTTGATAACTACTGACCCATGTATTTGATACATTTTCCTAAATCTTTTATGATATTGCTATGTGATGTTACCATTGTTATTTTGTTATATTGCTTCTGTATTTTGGCACTGTTTTGTTGTATTGTATGTTGTATTGTAAATATCTGAATACTTTGTAAAAACATACAATATCAGCCTTGAGCTGCATTTCATGTTGATTTTTGTAATAAACCTATTTAATTCAATTCAATTAAATTCAATATTTTGTGTGCATATCACGGTTTGTCAAAAAAATTGATTATAAATTATCATAATCCAATGTGACCCAAGGTTTCAAAAAGCAATTTTTCAGATTATTACAACAAACAGAACGCAATGTCAAATGGGTTCTATTGTCAAGTATTATCATTGTATGTTTTTATATAACATCTATAGAGCCAAGCTGTTACCAACTCGAAATAGATCAATAGTATACACATATCATGACGTCATGAAATTTATGATGTCATCCAATATTGGGTCATTAAGTCAAGTTATAGCAAAAACGTTTACCTAATGACAAATCAAATTAACCAACGATAGTTTGATGGATAAATGAAGTGATCGGAAGGTTACTGAACATTTCACTATAACGGTTGCAAGAGTAAGATGGTGTAATGCCGATGTAACTCGATGTCATTATGGGAGTCTCGGACATAGTATGATTCTCATTATCGTGAAGCTATCGTGAAGTTAAGTGACGTTCATGGAATCGTGTCACTATACTTAATTACGGCAAGATTATTTTGAAAACAGTTCGGGGAAGATGGAGGGTCGATCGTTAATTTTAACAAAACAGGCATATCTACTTTCTTAAACCTTTTCTAACTCATTATTCTTCTTCTTCTAAGTATTGTATTATTTTATTATCATCATTATTATCATCATCATCGTTATTATCATTATAATCTTCTTCGTTCTCTCATTTGCCTTCGTCTACTCCTTATCTTCATTCTCTTTCTCTGATTTCTAGATCTACGATTCGAAAGGTACACTGTCCACTAGATGACGTCATCATGTCAAACCATGAGCCATCACTCTGGCGTCACGGTCAATTTGTTGAGAGCGGGAAAGCTATGAATACGGGATTACGTCTGCTCAGATCCGCGAGCAGGGTGTAACGCACTTACCTACTTGCCTTTAGCCTAGGTTAGGAGCAAAGCTTTATATGCTATGCCTTTGGAACTGACGGTCATGGCAATGTTTCACTCAATACTGCATAAGAAAGCAGAAATCGAGAAAACGTGCTGAGAAAACAAAAATGTCTGGCAAATTTCATAGGGCATTGATGAAATTCAATTCAATTCGATTTGTTCACTCATTAAAACCATATAAAATACAAATACAAAAATATAAAATTACAAACATCATGACAACAAATGTAAGTGAAGCTTGGTTTAAAGATGAGTTGGGACAAAAATCTTGTAAATTTCATCCCTACATTGAAAACAAGAAAATTATAAGTTACTTTACCCTCTAAAAATCAAGGACAACAAATACATTACAACCCCAATATCAGGTGTTTGACAAATAAAGACAGCTAAGACAGTATAATGGCGATGATGGAATGAAAAGGTAATTAGAGAAAGGGGTGAGAGAAGGGCAAGGGAGTGCAAGATGAGAGAGAGAGAGAGAGAGAGAGAGAGAGAACATGGAAGAAAATATATGGGCACAAGAATTTGATGAAAATCCTGAATTATTCAAAAGGATTTTTTTGTGCGTGTTTTTTAAATGAGTTACGTAATGGACTGAATGTCAATCGAGTTGGTAAGGAGTTCCACTGCTTAGGTCCTGAGTAAAATACAGAATGTTGTGATATGGATGTCCTAGCATAGGGCATATGGAAGTTATACAAGTTCCGTGTGGAATAAGAATGATGATCCATATTGAGTATAAAATATTTTGTTAATACATCAGGCAAGAGTTTTTTTTTGTGGCAGGAATACATGAGCATAGCAAGAGATAATGTATACATTTCAAAAGAAAGAATAAGAAAAACTGTAGTTATGTATACCTACTAGTATTCATTTTTTTCCCACACGGATGGTTTACACTTATTTGGGTAATCTTATCCAAATCACTCTCGAAAGCCGATATTCAAATCCTGTTAGAGCAGTAAACTGAACTGAACTGTTAAGGTATGCAATAGCAAAGTTTTCGTTCTTAATTCAATTAGAACATTTTTATCGCCTTTACCAAATTTTACCGCCTATATTATATTAGCAGTGCACAACAAGCCGATGTTTACTATTTTTTTATATAATTTAAATCATGTTTAAATGTATAAATCTCGATTACATTGTAGGTATCAATAATATCCAAATCTATCCAATTCGAAACATATCTCGCATCAAATATATTCCGACCGAAATAAATCGCCCCAGTACATCAATAACACGGGGCTGTGTATGTGCAATTGACTTTCGTCTCAGATTGCCTCTGTATTACCTATCGTGTGTAGTTAGATGCCCCAGGGGGATCTTCGCGCCAAAATTAATATCTTCCATTGTTACTAGTCAGTCAGGGAGCAAAGCAGACAAGGAATTCACGCAAGCGAGGGATCGTATATCAGCCGTGAACTCAACAAGGTGTCCCTCTTTCACACATACACACACTCTTTCTTCGTTTTTCTCATTTCAAATCTATGAGAGTTCTTTTCGATCTCTTATATTAATTTTATTGCACGCTGAAGAAAACCTACACAATATATGGTCATTCGGATAATGCTATTTACTTGACCTTATTATAAAGTACCAGTATTAAACATTTTCTTGGCTGGCATGAACAAGCGTATCGCAAAAGGGAAAAAAGAGCACCAAAAAATGCGTAATTATGCATCTCATCAAATGACACATATCAAAACATTTTCTCTCTTCAATTAAACCTTTGATTAGATATATATTGCATGCTCACACAAAAGATACGGTATCCTTAACGTCGTGTATGAATACAGTCTTATGATCCGTCTAATCAGTCTAATGAAGACTTTATTTTTTTTTTCATTGAAGAGGATCAAATTAATTCCTTTTCTAGTGTAAACACATCCCTTTTTTCTCCATTTAATCTCCAAAACCGCTAAAACACTATTCAGTTATTAATATGTTATGCTTATATATATATCACGTTGATATTGTGATTTAGTATTCGTGACTAGGCAGTGCGGTAGATAAAGTTTTCCTTTTTATATCAAATGTATTTGTATGTACTACCTGAGAACAGCCTTTTTCTTTCACATTTTCCCCCGTATTCATTGCTCCATCTGAGTTCAAATTGGGCAGTCTTACTTTGATTTTTTTTCTTTATTGAACAGCTACTACTCAAGTTCAGTCATTTTATTTCCGTCCTGAATTCGTTGAAATTTAGTTGTGAATTCAGCCATGTTAGTACCGAAACGTTTACCCCTTGCCAATAGTTTGTTTGCACAGGCGAGGCAAAAGCAATCCTTGTCCACAAAAACAAAGATTTACTTTTAATAACTGAAACTAAGAAAGGGTCATATATAGCCACCTGTCATATTCTAATAAGTAATATAATTCATACTTCATAGATTCAATTTTGACATCCATAATTCTAGTGGAGCGGTGCATGAGTAATGAATGTGTCATAATGTTGATCGTGCAATTCATTTCGTAGTAAAAGTTATTTAAAAAATAATAAAACAAATGATTATAATGATGACATCTATAGGATACTGGTTGTTAAGGTAATGATGATGATCATCATAACGATAAAGACGTACATTACACGCATGATAGATAAGATACAGAAAAAATTCACGCCCCTGCTTTCATTTCGTTTTGTTTGATAATCGATATTCATATCGTTAAGTGATATGTGGTGGATGGGGTGGGGGGCTTCGACCAAGTAACCCTGACTTACAGCAAAATCTAGGTAATCCAATTAAAATCTATGACAAAAAGTGTGTGAGTATAATGATACAAACAAAATATGTTTTCAACTCAATAAAAAAGCCCAAATACAGGATAAGACTCATAGATCATATTATTTTCAAGAAATTATAATCAAAATTCATTGACAACTTCAGGAATATTAGATTCTCTGAATAAAAACTTTAGTTTATTCCTTTAAAACACACGATGCGACGAAATAAAAGGATGATAGTCAATTAATGCGAGTTTAACTTGCAGACTTCACGAATAATCATCATGGATGCTATTACAGTAATAAGGCTCTGATTGTGTAAGTTTAAAAAGGAGATTTAGTCGTATAGTGGTACATTCACTTGACTTTCAATCCCATCAAGAATATACATTACCAATGTATCACGACAAGGAGATTGTTTTATGCGTGTGGGCGTGTTAGGGTGCATGAGGGTGTGTGAGAGTGCGTGTGTTTGTGTGTGAGCATGCGTGTTCGTCTGGTGTGCGTGCGTGTGCTGTTAAAACAGTACTCTCAAGTGTTAGTTTGAAAGGGGCGATTGAAAGTCATGGGATTCAGAAATGTTTGAATAATGGATTCCTGAGTCTAGTTTCTTTGAATTGTAAGGCCCTTAACCTGATATGTTCTCCAGTAAACTAGTCTCCGCAAGAACATTGGAAGGAGGGGCAGGAATAAAGAAAGAAAGGATGCATCAATATCAATTGGCAAGGTGCAGTGGAAGGGCCTAGATAGTTCATTGTTAATCTCATGACAACATTTCGTTGTGTTAAACGGATTCCAGGGTTAAGGTTAGCCCAGACATCAGGGTTACAAAATAGGTGTAATCGTCGCAAATGTCAATTCACGAATTAACCTATAACGCTACAAACATCTGTTACTGTTCCCTATATCATGATGAAGCCAAGTCCGGAAAGTGCTTGAAGAGAAATAACTTTAGAGAGACCGATTGTCCATGTGAAAATAAAGGGGGGTTAAGATGGGGCTGGTTAAACATAGACCTAGATATAAAAGCTGTTTTCTGTCTGGGTTAAATATCAGACTTTTCTGGAACCATTTGAATTCTTGAATAGGCCAAAAGGTTGATTCCTCTGATTTGTTAATTCACTAACAAACATGAAAAAGGTAAATATCTTTTATCTTAAAATCAAAGTTGAGAATTAAAGGTTCTTGTGGTTATTTGTACCGACGCGAAATAAGCAGTCCAAAATTCACGAATATTATCAACAATGATTATGGTCTTGCAAACAATTTGTTTATCTTTTATTTAATTATTTTTTTATCGTATAAGGTTATGCACCTTCCAACATCCCTATACCGAGAATGCTATTGACAGTGGATTTGGTTTTAAAGGCATGGTTGTATGAGAAAGAACACATAGTTAATGGAAAAAGGTGCAGAAGGAAAAATATAGACATGGGACACCATCGACAAGTTGAACATTGTTCTTTGATTTATCTTCCATAGAAAAGTATTTTTTTCAATATCGGCTTTCAGGAGGCGTTGAGATCGACTGCTCTATGCAGAAGTGCACAGTAAAGCCGAGACTGGTGGTGGAGCATCACTTTATCGGCAGAAATTTTGTCCGAGCGAGAAAGCAAAGCGACTGAGTGGAAATACCCATCTTTCAACAATGCAACTTGACATCCTAAAGCATTACAAAACCTAATCAGAGTTTTCACATTAGATTATACGATGACAATTTATAAATAACAATATTTTGTATTTCGTAGAAATTTGTGGGTACTGCTTATGAGCCTTTTTTATGTGCTACTTGTTTTATCTCAGATAAATTCATGGAGGCATTTTTAATGAAAGGATAGACTTGAACAAGATTGAAATTGCATTGTCTTTTCGAACAAACTGATGCTTAGCTTCGAATGCAATGTGTTTGAGCTACAGGTGTTGTGCGATCATGATAACATAGTGACATGTTTAGCTGGTGTTGGGCAACTCATTAACATTATTTTGAGAGAAACCGTATACTTTGGTTTTAGATAGTTTAACAAATAAATGGAGCTGCTGTAGAACATGACATATGTACATAATAATATAACATAGAACTAAGACAGGGTTGTCCATACTGACACATTCATGGGAAATCTAAACTGTCTTCTTAGCGCTTTGAGATTGCTTTCGGTCCTTAAAAGCGCTATATAAGAACTAGCTATTATTAGTAGTATCATCATCCATTTATACATTACTTTTAAATGATTTCTCACCTTAAGATTGAGTTCGTTTGGCAAGTATTCCCAATTAATTCATTGAGTTAGTTCTAGTTCTGTCATACCATGTATATGCGGATGATATACAGTTATATGTTTCATTTGATCCCAAAATACGTGGTGAATTAGATTGTGCATTGTTGTCACTGCAAAACTGCATCTGTGATATAAAGAATTGGATGTCCATTAACAAGTTGAAATTGAACGACAGTAAGACAGAGTTTTTTTATTGCTGCTTCACCACACAATTTCAGAAAATTGCCAGACATAACTCTCACCATAGGAAATATTTCCGTAAAACCTACAGACACAATTAAAAACTTGGGCGCATTCTTTGATGTTCATATGAGTATGAATTCACATATTAACAATGTTAGTAGAACGGTCACTTTTCACTTAAGGAACATATCACGAATTCGTAGATATATTGATCAATCAACTTGTCATCATGCTGTAAGGTCTTTAATTCTCTCTAGACTTGATTATTGTAATGGACTTCTTTCCTCTCTTCCAAAGTTACATGTAAACCGTCTCCAGCGCCTACAAAACTGGGCAGCACGTCTTGTGTTTGAGGTCGGTAGAAGTCATTCAGCCCAACCATTAATTAATTCCCTTCACTGGCTTCCAATTCAACAGCGAATCATTTTTAAGTTACTCTTATATGTCTATAAATCATTGCACCACCTAGCTCCTAATTACCTGTCTAATTGTTTAACTTTATATACACCAAGCAGAAATCTCAGATCTTCAAATGATAACCTCCGTCTAAATTATCCAATTACACGTGTCCAAGCCGGGGATAGGACTTTCACGGTAGCAGCATCCAAAGGGTGGAATAATCTCCCCATGTCCATCAGACAATCTGCCTCTATCGATATTTTTAAGAAGGCTCTGAAAACTCATCTCTTTACATGAATTCTCCTCTATGTTTAATTATTTAATTTAATCAATTGAATTTAATATTTTATATGGAATATCTAATTGTAGCCTTTAATTACTACATGTAGTAAAGACCAATAATATTATTTGATGTTAGCGCTCTGAGCCTTATGGGAATGGCGCCCTAAATGTTCATTGTATTGTATTGTATTGTATTATTGAGTGTAAATATCATTGAATTCTGAGAGTGAGTTTTACTTTGGGGCATTACAAGAATTCGGGACCACCTTTATGCCTCGGTGTAATCTAATCAATCTGGAAAACTACTTATCTTAACTCATGTGAACTCAACTCTTACAACGCCCCTATCTGCCTCTTACATACATTTGACTACCGAGTTGTCTGCTCAATGTCAAAGTACTTTTCACCATCATTCTGTGAATCCATCAGTCACTACGTGTTATGAAGTCTGCGAGGTAGAAGGAGGAAATATATTATTTTCTTAGATTTTGAACTATACTTTCATTCATGTCCAACATACAGACACCTGGTTGTTCAGTTTGATAAAGAACCTTGATCCTGAGTATATGTTATCCCTTCTAACACCACATTCCTCATGTCGTTCCGGTTTACATTCATTCAGTAATATAAGGAAATCTGGACTAAAGGAAACTCGAGAATAGAACATGTTCATGAGCATGATCAGCAGCTCCTTCTGTGGAATAACTTATCTTTTTCTTTTTAAACAGCAAACACGCTTCAAACTTTCAAAACTATACTCAAGACCCACTTAATGTTTTGTGGTTACAATAAACATTATTTAGTCTCCCCTTTTAGAGTACAACTTTTTGTTTATGTATTAATTTTGATTAACTTTCGAGCTTTTGTATTAATTTTTTTGTAGGCGCCTTCTGCAACTTTATAGAGATGGACATGTAGGCAATATGAATATTGTCATTATTATCATTGTCATTATTATTATCATTATTATTATTATTACTATCATTATCATTCTTATTATTATCATCATTATTATTATTGTTGGTAGTAGTAGTAATAGTCGTAGTAGTAGTAGTAGTAGTAGTAGTAGTAGTAGTAATAGTAGCAGTAGTAGTAGTAGTAGTATCATTATTATTATTATGATTATGATCATTATTATTATTGACAGCCCATCACATTTTTTAATGTGCGGAAATTACCAAGACACAACCTGTACATGATTTGTGTTCAACAAAGAAACGAGGTGGGATTTTTGTTCATGTCTTTATATTCCATGAATTGGGAATAGTGCAGTGCCAGTGTGCGTGTAAGGTTAAAAAAACTATATTTTCAATTCGCATTTGACTACAAATATGATGAGGTCCGAATTGTCTTACCTTTTTTGTATACGTTTAGCATCCTCTTTGAGTTTAAGTTTGCGCTAATAAGGTCATTGGTAAAAATGAAAAGAAGAATGTTAGGGGAGGTAGGTTTATGGCAATCATTTCACCACGAATGATTCCATGATCAAAGCAATGAGAGTATTCTCTAAAACGAAATATCGACTTTTATAGATTTCTGATATATGTTTACGTTGATTTCAATGGTTTCGCTACTAGCAACTAATTTATTATTGATTATAATAGTCATATAAAAATGGGTGCTGTTTTTTGGTACAAACATTCGAGAAAAGAATCACTTTGAATAAAACGGAATAGCTCCATTTGTTTACGTCCAAGTGCTAACAGTTGTCTGTATCAGAAGCTTGCTAGTTTTCCATATTTTAATAATAATAATAATAATAATAATAATAATAATAATAATAATAATAATAAATTACATTTATATAGCGCTTAATACAAAGTTTCTAAGCGCTTAACAAAAATTAAATTAAAGTAATGTTAACCTACAAATTACAACAATATAATACATGATACATAATTAGAATAACAAATTCCTAATAACAATCATACAATAATAATAGTTAATATTTACATAACGCTTTATATTTTACCAAACAAAATATGATTACATTACATTACATATTGAACAGATAAGTCTTAAGTTTCCTCTTGAATGTTTATAACGTTGGGGACTCGCGTATTTCATAGGTAAGATTGTTCCAAAATAAACAATATACTTTTGAAAAGGTATATAATATAAAGACAGACTCATTTTGTTTGTATGATCATTTTCAATCAAGTTCACCGCTCCATAACGGGAAAAATCCATTCAAAAATCTGGTCTGGGGTCTGAAAAAAATAACATGGTTCAATGCAAATTCAAGGTGTTGTTTTAATTCCATGAGAGTTGCCTTTTAAATTGAAGATTTTGTAAATTGTATAAAAGATTTTCTTCACCCATACTTTTATCCTAAGCATAGAGCCAGTATTTTGTAAAGGGTGAATCCATCCTTTTGAACTTGTTGTAATTTAGCTAGACGATGAACAGTCAGTATCAACAAGAGAAATTCTTCACGAAGTGATTTTGAGTAATGAGTCCCAGATGACCACTTTACGTCATCTGTTCGATTTCTCGAGGGAATTTATATGTTTTGATCTTGTGGTCTAATGACTCCACAGATGTAAAGTGAGAACATGAACAAATAAACACTGGGTAATCACGCAAATCATTAATCTTACAAATTGAACTGGTTTTCAATATGCTTTCAAAATTAATTCATTCTTTTATTACGTGACTAAACATTTTGATCTTGTGTGTTTTCGAAACGATGACAACTAAAATAATACCGACGTTGTCTGGGTATGACGATCCTAGACTTGTCTTTATCATAACACTTCGTCTACACTACTCGTCTAACTCGTAAACCAACAGTATAACACAACCAGCACTATATCACTGTTATAAGGTGTTATTACTGAATTTATATACTTATAAACAAAAAACAATCAACCTGACAGTGCTGTCGTATTAGGCCTGTATCAGCTATTTAAATGCTTTAAATGACATTTTGGAAAATTTCAAAGCATATAACTTTAAAGATAATACATTTTATCTTAAACGATCATAATACACAAGAAAATGGCTTTCCGTTGCAAAAACACCTTCTATTTAACCAATAACATGACATGAAAATCGACTTGCATATGTCTCAGACAGGACCCAAGTTGCAATTACTTGTAATCACTTAGTGAATTAACTAAAAAATTATAATCGAAATCATGTAACATCGGTGGCACGAGTTTTTTCCTAACATAAAAGTTCCAAATCGCACCGATCTAGCAAGCTTGTTTTAATCTCCATCTCATTCTGGAGGATTTTATTTTTGAACTACGTTACCTTGAAGGTATGCGGTAGAAAATGGACTAAGTTTATTTTGACAAACATGTCACACCAACGATTTGGGTTCGTCGATCATTAGCCTCTCTCTTTATATCGATGGGCTAAAGATGTGGGCTGAGCCATATGAACACAACTTGCTACATTACATGCAGAGAAAGTGAATACGTCACTGTCCCACCACATCAATGCACCAAGCAACAAGGTAGGTTAACCTTGGGAAAGTATTTTGAAATAGTTTTTTTTTTTAAAGGTTTTCTACTCCTCACAAATTAAAACAAAAACGTAGGACGGGTAGAACGTATACGGGTTTGATATGCCCAGGGGCGGATCTAGCTTTTTGCTAAGGGGGGGGTTTGACCAAAATAATGACGATGCAGAGCATCGTCCACGAGCCGCGAAGCGGCGAGCCGATTTTTTTGTGGGTGTTTATTTGAACCCCGTAAGTGATGTTTTCCTGGCATCTATTAACACAATGGAGACCATAAAAAGCAGTGCATGATAACGTCTTTTTAAATCAAGTAACAGTTAAATAAAATAATGACGATGCGGAGCATCGTCCACGAGCCGCGAAGCGGCGAGCCGATTTTTTTTGGGGTGTTTATTTGAACCCCGTAAGTGATGTTTTCCTGGCATCTATTAACACAATGGAGACCATAAAAAGCAGTGCATGATAACGTCTTTTAAAATAAAGTAACACTAACAGTTAAATACACAGTTATATCCAGAGTTATCATGTGTTTGGTTAAGTTACCAGATGAGTTGAATATCTTCTCACAATATTTGCACTTGAAAGGGTTTCTCTCCAGCGTGCGTTCTTTTTTCTTTCTTTTTTTCTTTTTTTTCTCTTTTTTTTCCCTTTTTTTTTTTTTTTTTTTTTTTTGGGCCGCCCAAGGGGGGGGTTTAAACCCCCTAAACCCCCCCCGTAGATCCGCGCCTGATGCCTTTTGGTTAAATTGAGGAAACGGCAATGTTGCTAAATTACAAGATACAAATATGAACGCGCCAAAATAATTTAAGTGTGAGCTATGTGAAAACAACAATGAGTTGTTTTACTTTGAGATCGTAATAATAATGGATGGGTTGTAATTCCTCAGACACGACATAAACAAAACAGGGGGCTTATAATTGCGTGGACATAGGAGTGTAGTGTTTCCTGCTGCTTTGAAGAATAGGTATGTGAACGAGGCATTTTTACGACGTAGCATTCGTAAGCGGGCGCTATTCCATCTGCTTCGGGTAGTAATTCACTCAGTTCTGTACACGGAGCACCAATCAACGAAGTCCCCCTCCCCTTTCATCCCCTCCCCTTTCACCCCCTCCCATTTCACCCCTCCCCTTTCACTCCCCCCCCCCCCCCCCCCAACAAAAATACATAAATTTAAGGTAAATAAAAAATGGTATAAGTAACTTAATAAAAAAATTAAAAAATAGGAATGTTGATGTCTTTTTAGCATAAAACCCCTAATATAAGTAACATTTTAAAGATTGTTTTTAAAATTGTCATTGACTATACAAGCCATCCCGTATGTTTCTTTCCAATACAGAAGCACACCTCTATGCCCCAAGGGGCCATGAGCATGTATAGGATTCCCCTATTCAACACCACATATTTCCATTTATTTCAAGATATCAAAATGTTAACAACAGCGGGGCATTTGTTCAACTTTCAACTCCCTAAAGAGTACTAAACAACCCGAGATTTATCGTGGAGTTTGATAAGATTTACATACATTTTTCAAGCGACGAATGATTTATGAAAGTATATTGATCGCACGAGACGCTCAAACTCGCTTCGTCAAGTTCATTTTTGACATTAATTGGTAAACAATCATTCAGTGCGTTTGGTATCAGAATAGAAAAGAATTTGAATGATCACTTCTCTCATGAAAATTATTTTATTATTTGTCGTTGAGATTATAACCTCCTGGCACGAAGTGTGCAAAAGGTCATGTAGTCATTATTAGTGGCCTGACTTTGACAGTTCCATAATCTGTCTTGTTTGTAGGAGGATTTAATGCCGAAAAATGAGGGTTAGCAACTTTATACAAATGTTCATGGCCTCTTGATATCATCGCGTTTCAATTTCAATTCAATTTCAATTTATTCAATCAATCTTTAAAAACAATTTACAATTAATCACATCGGTACTGCTACAATTACAATATAATGACAGGTTATGGACCACTGAGAAGCAAAGCTTGTAAATGGGGCCTATTAACATACAATTGAATAAAATAAAAACATACAGTAACAAAAAAAAAAAAAAAAAAAAAAAGTATATATATATTTATGCTATTACAAAACTGTTTCAAATATCTTACACACACACACTCAGCCATACTCACCCATTCACACACAATGTAATGAAATTTTAGACATATTATAAAGAGAGAGAGAGGAGGAGGAGGAGAAAATAAAATAATATCAAATAGAAAAAGGGAAGAAAAAAAAAAGGAAGCACGTGAAAAATGCGAAACATGAGATGATAACTACCCAGTTTTACGAGTTAATTAATAGTTCTCTTTTGCACATAACTTTATATCTTGACAACGTTGAACTTAAATTGGATAATACTATTGAGATATATAATAACTTTAACACATTTTGGTGGAACGGTAAATTATAATTTTGATAATACCCCATATGCTTCTTGATCCCTTCAATGTTACATTTTGAATGTGGGTCTTCCAGTCTAGGTATTCGTCTACAGTGACACCAAAAAAGGATAATGAATGTCTCTGGGAGCTCTTCTGTTCTTTGAACGAAATATGATGTACTTTGTTTTCTCTTGATTTAAAAGTAATTTGTTATTCTAAAACCATAAAAACAATTTACTGATATCTTCATTAACCAGCGAAATCAGTTTATGTGTCATTAGCGAATAATGAAAATCCGAAAGACACTGTAACCTATTAAAGCTACACTCTAATTAGGTTGTTATGAATTTCATTGTTCTTACAAATTGACATTATGTCAAAAACATGTACAATATAAAAAGGAAAGGTTTCATTCGCATGTATTCTAATATTTCGGGACAGTCTGAACATTCTAGATGTTACAGTTTAAAAACATTGTAAGTCATATTCCTTAAACGCAGGGTTTAGGGATACGGTCAGTTCTCTGTCTTCGCAGACAAACTTACTCTGAAGGATCTCGGTTCATAATTGAATCGCATATTTCGAATGGTGAGGTTCTAAATAGGGAGGTCCTCAGATATGTGAATAATCAGATTTGATTGATACACGTCTGTAAAAACACAATTTACGCACACATAACAATATGTACAGTTCATCGCACCTGTTTCTCTACATCAACCAAAATGGGTACATGGCTCTTCATCAATCTAGTTAAAGGGTTGAATATGATTGCTAACAAACTGCCTTTGAGTTTGAATACCGAAAGGCCCAAATAGAACGTTAACTCTTACCGAAACGGAAATAATTTTGTCATCGATTGAATTAAGCATTGCTTGGATTCTGACATATCATTTCATATCTCAATAATATCAATCTTTTGAGATAATGGGTTTAATCTTAGCGTCCGAGGTTCGAAGTTGCCTTCAAATTAAAAAAGTGTATATGTATTTTTAAAATATATAATTTCTCATTTAAAGGATAGGAGGTTTTAATGATTCCAGATCCAACCTGAGGACTGGCAGATATTACCAAATATATCCAAAACAAATCTAAATAGATTGCGTAAAGAAGAAAATGATGTGTCGCTTGAACATTTTCTGTCAACAACAAAAATCGCTAATATAATGGGTTTAATCTTAGCGTCCGAGGTTCGAAGTTGCCTTCAAATTAAAAAGGTGTATATGTATTTTTAAAATATATAATTTCTCATTTAAAGGATTGGAGGTTTTAATGATTCCAGATCCAACCTGAGGACTGGCAGATATTACCAAATATATCCAAAACAAATCTAAATAGATTGCGTAAAGTAGAAAATGATGTGTCGCTTGAACATTTTCTGTGAACAACAAAAATCGCTGAAAGGAAACCAAATTATCAAGCAACTGCAAGAAAGATGTAATCATTTTTTCCATACTACCTATAAGGCGTTTATATTCATTTGATAGCTCCAAAGCACGTTGTTTTCATTTCCGGTAATACTCAAAGGTAGAAGAAAAGAATAATACCTCGTTTTCAACCGTCACTTCAGGCATGTGAAACGTAACCGAGAGGAGGATGTGTGAAAACCCCGCAGAGCTCACTTGCCCTCCAAATTTTCCAATTATCGTCCAATTTCCCTGCTCTGTTACAGAACAAACTTTTCTGAAGGGTTTATGCCAGAGATCATATCAGAACTGGTAGTATTTTATCTTCAAATTGGTCCTCTGGGTATTGGCATTTACTCTGAAAATGATCTGGGTCAAATGTGTGAGACCCCCTGGCATTGTAACTGATCATCTGTTCTGTTCTCAGTAGTTGTCAAATCAATATTTGGCACCTTTTCCTTGGTTATTTTGCCTCTTATTTGTGTTCCTCCTATTTACCGTTATGAGTTTGTTAACTTTTGAAGACCGTTGATATTAGGAATAGATCTCTTTTCAAAATGTGTTGCATAGGCAAAAGTAGAGAATGAGTATTTAGCTCATTACCCTGGACCACAAACTGCCTTATTTTCAAATGAAACAAACCATAATTAAGAGTGTCTTGGTGCGAATAAACGATTCATCTGATTCTTTTAAAAGAATACCAGAACGTCACTATTGCTTCGATGAGCCTTATGTCTATTCTATTTAAAGAAGGTTAGTTTTTCTTTGAAGATGTTATATGACCTCATCCGTCATTATATTTTAACCTGTTACACCATGTCATATCTCTTCTCCTTCAGATGCACCCCCCCCCCCCCCTCTCTCTCACTCTCTCTCTCTCTCTTTCTGTCTCTTTCTCTCTCTCTCTCCCTTTCCCTCACACCCTTCACCCCCTTTTTTTGTCATCCCCTCTCTGTTTATTTCATTCATTCATTCTCTCTCTCTCTCTTTCTCTCTCTTTCTCTCTCTCTCGGTTTATGATTTTAAACAATTAACACACATCTTAGGCATGGCATGTTTTATCCACTTTGTAAATCGTAACAGGGTATCAGGCTACCTGGTCGTCGAAAGTGTTAATATTTCAAATAGTTTTCATCGAGAAGGTTCAAAAAGATCTGAACCATTGGACAAGGCTGGTAATAAATAAAATGACTTCGACAACAAATAGTACTCACCTCCTTAGTGACTGGCTGATGTTAGGACCGTGTTTCTAGATTCGTACCAATATAGAGTGAACGGGAATGAGCTCATCTATACCGCTGTAGCACCATGGAGGTTAGCAATACAACTTACATGAAAGACAATATTCCAATGCAACTCCTCACAAACAGAAAGACAACACTCTACATCCGGAAAATGATAATATTGTCTACCGCATGAGATCCATCTGAGAAGTATCCATCTACTCCGTTATCACCGAGGGTATACTGAGATAAATGTCTTACTTCAAATACTACCAGTGGAATTACGTCGACTGAGTTTGAAAAGATATCTAACGAGCTAATTCGGCGAGATCAACTTGTATTTTCAAATAACATTTCATTGAGTTTCGTTTAATACATCATCCTTGGAAGTGATCTCAATTAATTCCCTTCAATTATTGAAGCACCATAATGGTGTCGGTCTATGTATGAAGTCAAGAATTTGCTAACGTCGAAGTTACGATGAAGTTCTAAATGTCCCGTTAATGCGAACACTCGAAGAACGAAGTTAGTCTGCAGTATCACCATGAATACAGACACGATATTCTGCAGAATCAAAAGCAAAGAATATATAGTTCAAGTTCAAGTTCAAGTTCATTTATTCAAAACCACACAAAACATGATATAATCTTTTACATGAAAAAGAGACTGGTAATAGTACATCATTAAGTGAATGGTTTTAGGACCCCTGTATAAAGCTGCATCAGTGATCTTTATGATGTCTGATAAGAAGCACATCAAGTACACAAACTCAGTCATTAATTCAACCTATTGCCGATCTCTGATTTGATGGAGCCAAGAAGAAAAAATCCCTATTTTCTGTATTCCATAGATCCTTATTTTCTCATCATTACAATGTGCAAAAGTTGAACGACAATAAACCGTTTTGCTGCTGAACGTAACCCTTTTTTCCCTTTTTTAAATAATTTAAACAAAAGTAGCTAAAGGACGATTCAAGCGCATAATCATGCATTCGGCGAATATATCACTTTTTGATCCGATTTGAGCAATTTCGATTCCACTTTGAAAAAATACAACATAGGCACAAAAGTTATACGATAAGGAAATGTGATCCTAACTATCCACGGAAGATGCAAACTGTGAATCTAGTCGTAAAAGACGATATCGGCTG
Source organism: Strongylocentrotus droebachiensis (assembly GCA_035222895.1). Lineage (NCBI taxonomy): Eukaryota > Metazoa > Echinodermata > Echinoidea > Camarodonta > Strongylocentrotidae > Strongylocentrotus > Strongylocentrotus droebachiensis. The sequence goes on along the minus strand of JAVYIG010002060.1, from coordinate 234,166 downwards.
CAATGCACTCTGGTTTATAAATATCGTCCGCTTGATATTCGATCGGTTGATCCGTTTCTATTGGCATGACAGCGGTATCAGATGTTAATGTCCTTCCTTTAGTATATCTAAAAAGCTAACTTAATACTGGAGTAGTTAGTAATCTAATTGTCTCTTTGCTTTGAATTTCGTCTTTCTGATCCGATAGAAAAGTTTTCTCGGCAAAGTCCGTGTGACAAATGTCATGACGGTCAGGGTCAAGTAGCTAGCCTCGCACCGATCAAACTGAGCATCTCTTTGGTTTCATTGTATTCAACAGAACATTAGTCGGTGTAATTATCGAACAACGACCACCAAAAAAGCAATACTTGAATTCTTCATACACTGTTGTTTTTTGTACGTTTTACATGAAGTAAATAATTCATCAAACCGATTCCAGTTATTGTGATGTCATGTGGTACTGACTCCGTCGTTCAATCACAACTAATTATGTTAAGATTCTTTTTGAAGTGACTCGCATCAATACTACTCTTTGAAAATAATGACCGACATCATAAAGACTAATACCCTAGTGCCCATGGGCGGTGATCCGGAGGGACTGGGGAGACACGTCCACACTCGAATTTCTTTTTTAAAGTGCAAACAAATTGAATAGCAAATTCTGACTAAAGCCGGCAACACACTTTGAGGCTCTGGAGGGCCCAAGTGTTGCGTTTAGACTTTAACAAAATGCAAAAAACTTCTCGCTCGTAATGTAAAACTTCCTACTCAATTTACCTACTATACTGATATTTACAACCCCTCGGACTGCACACTAATTACCGGCAAAATAAAAGTTAAGTGTGAAAAAAGTTTATTGTTTGTTTTTATAAGTTTTGCTAAGGAATGTAATTTCTTTACACAACAGAATTTCGAACACCTGTCACTTCACTCAACTTTGCTCCTCTTATGTTCCCTCGTCCCTCGCATTTCGCCCCCCCCCCCCCCCAGTCATGAAAAGAAATCGCCGCCCCTGCCTTGCTCTTGCTTTCCGCCCAAAAACCTGAACAACTTGATGACATTTTTCAACATGCAGTGATAACACATTGTTTAGCTCAAATATGGCATCTATAGGTCTAGCTCAGTGATAAGAATAACCTCGTCCATTCAAAGGTGGGAATGCATTTCTTTGATTGAAACGGTAGGGGAGATAAAGCTAGTGTATACCTTAAAGGTACTATGTCCCTTTTGCAGCCAACCTCAAATGCTGTAGAACTTTGCAGGAATTATGAATATGTCATGTATGTCCTATCTGTGAAATTAAAACGTTAGCAGTGTCCTCATATTCAAATTATGCAAGGAAACCCGTTTACTTGCTAGACTTCACTGTCAGACACTATTGAGTGACTGACTGGCCTTTTTTCTCCTTTGATAATAACATACATGAAAAGTGTTGTAAAGGGTACATGAGCAGCTGTCTACATCAATAACCCACTTCTTGTGATGGCCAAGATTAAACTGATTGAATCTTTGCGCAGCATAAAACGTATGACCATTCGGTACAATTGTCTGAAAATCAAGACTATTACTTTTTGGCTCTATAGCCCTAAAGTCGATTTGACAACTAATAGTCGTTTTTTCCCCACTTGAAGACATTTTCAAGCCCCACCTTTTTTAGGGAAGTTCTAAATTAGTATTATCTTTCAAATGCAGTTGGAATTTAACTTTTTCATTTTTTTGGCCTGCAAATGGGACATAGTACCTTTAAACAAATCGTAAAACACTTCAAACATCAATGGCTAATAAATCGATACATACTCTGCACCCTGGGTCGTTGATAGCGTACGGATCTTAGAGATGAGGTCCCTGAGTGTCCCATGAGAGGGGGCGGAAGAAAGGTGAAAAGAACAAATAGGAAGGAAACCAGTGTAAGTTGAATATATGATACTAACAAAAGAAAGATATTAGAGAAGATTCGGATAAGCCTCGTTTCTGAATGGTGACCTGAAGAGGAAAAGAGATAAAAGGGTGGAAAGCTGAAGAAGAGGAAAAAGGAGGAGAAATGGAGGAAAGAAAGACTGAAACGGATAAATAATACTGACTTATAACGATCCATAGCGACGTGTCAACAACAAAAAAGCAGGTGACATGCGAAATGGAGTTATGTTCTGAGGAGCACCAAGGAGGTCTGAGGAGCACCTACAGTATCAAGATTTTAACAGAGAGCCGTTGGGTGTGAAAGTGACGAACCCATTAATATCTGTTTTTAGTTCAGTGACGTATCTACGCCTAAAGTCACTTCAGGGGGTAGATAGAGGTCAAAACAGCGAGAAAATTCGTTGATACTGGTCTTGGGGCTTCGAAAAAGTAAACGAAATTTGTTTTTTTAACCAATAAGGATAGGGATATGAGGACATAATAGATAGCGTATTCAGGACTTTAAAATACTTTTATACCAGAGACCACCATTGTTTATTTGCGGGCGTGAGTCGGGATTGGGGCGACAGGTCATCTTGTAAAAATAAGTTTTGGAACGAAAATGGGAAGCCGAAAGGATGTGCTAAAAGCTTCAAACACATCATTTGGGAATCGTTTTTTTGTGTCATCTTATATGACAACATGTGTACGTATGACAATTTTTTTAATTGATTCATAACGTTAGTTGCAGTGTTTATTTACAGCCTATAACTGCGCGAGTGACAGGCCGACATAGTTACACTGCCTTTCTATGAACTAATTAGTTTTAAGTGAACATAACTAATAATTAAACAAATAGTTTGAAGGACGGTGTGTGATATCCTTGAAATAGTGTCAACTTTACAGATTAAGCTTAGACACAAACCACTTATTTCTGTTAGATGCAAATAGATAAACCTCATGACAGCTCAGAAATAGGATAAGGTTATCCTTGCAACATTAATGTAGTAAGGAGCACATTCCATATAAACTTTTAAACCATGCTTCAAGATGATATAGAAGCATTGGAAACATGACCTTTAGTTCATTATGATAGTGTATACGTTTAAATCATGGTTTTATGTAATTTGTATTCGAAATCTTCGGTGAAATACAATAAATTTTAGTATAGTAGTATAGTATACCGTATTTCGTTATGTTCATGTTAACAAGATGACACCGCTGTTGTTTGTAATGATCATTCTTTATATATTTCTTCTTAGGTTTAATCATGGACTTACTACTCCATGGTTTAATGTCGGCTGGAATCATTACATGTGGAGGGGTATTCAATTAAATTCATTTATACACTCAATATATAAAAAAAAATACATAAAATTGCGTATGAACGCATATGACAAATATAAAGAGATGGACATAGTAAATCAGTAGTTGAAAGCACAAGGAACAAAAATTGAGTAGGGATCAGATTAAAGATCTATTTAAAGATTTTGTAAATTCGACTCCATTTTAATGTATAAATTGCATTGTATACTGTTGCGTGTACAACAACAAGAGGGAGAGAATACATAGACAGCTGGGCCATAGAGAAACGAGAGAGGAAGAGAGAGAGAGAGAGAGAGAGAAACAGAGACAGCTAGATAGGGAGAGGAAGGAAAATGATATGAGGGGGAGAAAGGCAAGATGAGAAGTAAAGTTAGTACATAGGATGAAATTAGACCAAAGCAGAATAATACATTTTAAAAACCATACAAACCAGGGATATACCAATTAACATTAAAGTAAACAACAAACAACAGGTGACTCAACGTGAATAAGATTTTAAAAGCCTTTCTTTGTATTGTCTCTTGAAAACGTTCTGAGAGCATGCATATTTTAGATTAGCTGGCAATGCATTTCATAGTTTGGGACCTTCATAGAAAATAGTTTTTTGAGTATATTAGAACACCTAACAAAACAATTTACCATACAATAACAACGTGTTATGTAAGTTACAGAAGGTAGTTTTAATCAATCAACGACATGTCCCCAATTCATAGCCATTAACATCGTTCATTAAAACTTTTACGATATATGACCTAACTGCATGAAATTATAAACATAGTAATTTTGTTAAACTTACCCGTTTTATCCAGATGTAAAGATTCCAAAATAACTGAATCTCTTAGGGCTATTCCTTCATTCTTCTCTTTTGATAATCTTTCAAGAGGCTATATAAACACAATGATCCGTTAAAAAATGTTGAACATGACAAGTCTCATAAGATCATCACACATCAGTCTCCAGACACGTAGAATCCGAAAGCGTGGATATGTCCCATAAGTCAATCCAAGATCAAGACAAAATACAATCCAGCTCACAGTATAAAATCAAAATCCTGAAGCTAGATCACCATTTCGTCTGAAAAGAACACCAACTTCTTGTTTTTTTCCAAAGTAACAGAGTAAAAATCAACGCTAAGTGGATTGTGACGTCCAAGATTTCGATGTCATCTTTGATATCATTCCAGACGTGATGTTATGGTCTTTCATATGTATAAATATCAAGCTCAGTGTAAATCAGGGAGGGAGTGAATTCTACGCTTCAACACCCCATATAAAGCCTTTTCTTTCATTCTTGGCACGACAAAATAGGGGGAGGGGCGGGGCAAGGGAGTAGATTTTCTACGCATGAACACAGACATAAACCCGTTTTACCACGAACCATGTAGACACATGAGAGGGACAAGGACGGGCGAGTGCTAATTGCTTTGGGAGAAAGAGGTGACAGTTTTTCAATGACACATTCACCCAAAGTGCCACCTCTAATTCCTTCAAATGAAAAGTTCTCTTAAAATAAATATAAAAATGCGTAGGGTTTCAACAACTTGTTGTTGAATGTGTGCTATAAACATCACTCAGCGACATATCTATATGTTATGTGTTGAAAGGTCGAAACTCATCAAAATGTATGTACCTCCAATGTAATTTCACAGATGGATGCTTAATAAACCCATGAATTTACTGCCTCGATTATAAATCCCAAACAAACAAAATCTTGACATCAAAAACTACCATTGGGTATCGTCAATTTCGTATGTTACTTTTTGTCATTAACATGTTTTGTATTTTGTATCAGTTTATGTGGGGTTCTCTATTATCAAAATCATTTGGATGGAAGTAATAAATTAACTTTCCTCCGTAAAGAATACCAACATGAAAGAATAAATAATTTGCATAAACTATATTTTGTTATAGAAAATGACTATTTTGAACTGGTTTATGTCAAGCAAGAACTTCATATATCTCTATGTTAGGGTGAGGGGTGTGTAACGGGAGACTGTAAGAGTGCACGTTATATGCAGGGTATAAATAGGTCCTTCGGTTTGAGGGCTATTATCCCGAGGTGCTTACCCACGAAACTACTTCACTTTAAGTATGGCTTCAGTGCATGCAATCAGTGAATGAAATCATTCAAGCTTAACACCCAAACAAAAACACACAGATTTGATAACAGGGTTTAAGTAGGTGGAAGAGGAGAAATCCACCCACCCAAATACCTAGCCCGGTGAAAACCCTTTGATGCAAAGAGAAACAAGAAAGAAAAGAGTCTTGTGGGTGAAAGAAATCTAAAGGTATTTTGCACACATTATTTCAAAGTACGGAAATAAAAGCCAATTCATGCTTTCAAGTGAAGTCGACAAAGTAGCTTTGTAACGGTTAAAACGAAAGAAGAAAACAAAGAAGTCAACAAAGACTTACTTGTTGATTTCTTCCCCTTGGCGAATAGAGATAAAAACTAAACATTATATTGGAGAGGGGTAATAACCCATACATGTACTATTCTAATTCATTGGAAAACTAAAAAACACTAAAAACATTTGATAGCCCGGAAATGTTCGTTTAGGATGAATTTCGTTAAATCTAAGATCTAATATGTTAAAAGTAGATGTTAAGAGTAAGGCTTTGATATAACGCGATGTATGTTTATGTCTCTTTAAAATGTTGAGTTGGACCTGAATATACATGACATGCATATGGAACCGATGTTTCTCTAAAGTAAGAATCATATACTTTTCAAAATGTATTTCTTATACTACACAAGAAAGTAATTTTTCTAGTTGCAGAATGCTTACAGTGTGCATAAACGTGCCTGAACATAATACAAAATAGCATAGAGGTTCGGAAATCCAAGGATATCTTGCATTGAGATGAACAAAGATAATACTTAACAATATCTGGCTTTCCAGGGAGTGGAATAACCTTACTATCCAAATTAATCTTATTCACGGCATCTACCAATATCGTTGGTAAGTGTTGGAAAGTGTTGGTAAGTAAGGTCATAGGATCAGTGGGCCTCGCAAGACATCTACTGACATTTGAATACAGGTTAATCAAGGCATTGGTTGTAGTATTATACATAGATAGGGTGTGTTAGAAACAAACTTTTTGTTTTCCTCCTCTCACCGAAGGTGGTGTCGTAGGCATTTTGTTTTCGGGTTGTCCGTCCGTCCGGCTATCTCGCTATCGCGATTTCTCAAGAACCTCTTGAGATATGAAATTCTAACTATTAAAATGAAAGGATGTGTCATCATAGGAAGACATTCTGATTAGATTTTGGAGTTTTTAAGTTAAAGGTCAAAGGTAAAAAAGTTCAACTTTTGAAATTCAAAGTTTTCGCCTCGTTTTCGCGATGCGCTAGTGCCCTTTGGTAAGGCATTAATCCTCACTACCATGTCCCTCGGAGAGGACCTAAAGCCGTCGGCCGTCTGGTTGCTTACTTACAAGCACTTATGCTCTCTTAGCAGTCAGGTAAAATTACCATCACATTGATCACATTGATCACAGAACCATTTGAGGTCGGAGGTTAATTTCTAAAATTACAGGTTTATCCTTGATATCGCGATATCTTAAGAACCATAAGTGACACTTGTATTAGCCTCAAACTTGGTAATAGTAAGTATCACCATAGGAGCACAGTCTCATTAGAATTAAGGTAAGTAGCTCTAAGGTGTGTTATGTCTTTTGGCAATGCATTAAACTACATTTGCCACTTCATACTCAGGAGAGAAATGGGGACCTAGTATGATGACGTAAGCCTTCGTGTTACTAATTGCCAAATGCTCTCACGGTGACCATATGGTAGGAGTACTCTCCAAGGGATGGAGATGGTGCACATTATGCGCGAATGAATCCTATGACCGGGGGTAATAATATCGGTATAGCGCTTAGAGACTGTATTTCGTATTAAGTGCTAAATAAATCCAGATCATAAGGACACATAAATCAATTTCTGAAATTAGAGGTCCTTATCCTTTCTAACGCAATATCTACATTTAAGGGCTATAGTAGGTCCAGATCATAGTCGTCAGTTGACATTTAATTATAGGATTTTTTGTTCATCGTGATTTGTCACAAATAACTCGATGTTCTATACCGAATTTAGGGCGGAGACATATTAGGAGAAGACTCAGCGCATTAGTCTTGTTTGTAATACACATAAGTAGTAAAGCGCGTACTCGAATGTATAAAGCCGTACATGTATAAATACATGCATGCACCCGCCTACGCACTCACAAACACACACACTCTCTCTCTCTCTCTCTCCCTCCCTCTCTCTCTCTCTCTCTCTCTCACACACACGCACACACACCCACACACACGAACACACGAACACACACACATACACCTCCCCCCTCCCCCACCTCCCATGTACGCACATTCGCGCAAGCACACATTCGCTTTTAAATTCATAGGGGGAATGCGCTAATTGGTCAATCCATGGCAATTAACAGCTGCACCATGATTACATGGCGCAAAAAATGCTTGTCTTGGTAAAATTATATACGTGACATTTCAAGATGTGCGCACTCATACTGCCTAAATGAATTCTCCCTCCCACCATCTCTCAGAAACATGAAGATATAAAGATGAGGTTGGAATACGTTTAATTGATGTTGAAGCTATCTTAGAAGCTTCGAGTAACATGGTCTTCCGGAACTTATCTAGAATGTTACATATCATTAGGAATATTTCGATCCTGAAATTATTTTTAATAAATCATTTCCCGACTTTATGGCCAAAAGTTGGCAGAGATCATTTCGCATTAGTCTGTTGGTTTTAGAGGGAATAATTTATCTGAAACATATTCAATTTATACCCCTATAATGAAAAGCACTGAACGTTGAAACTCTTTTTTTCCCCTCAATACTCAACATCAAAACAACTATTCCTGAAGATTGGGGGGGGGGGGGCAGGTTAAAGGCATCGAGTGACATGTTCTCCGGGAAGTTATTGAAAATGTCACATACCGTTAGGAATAGTCGGATTACTGCTGGGTTGATGGTGTACTTTAGATCTATTTGATTTGATCCTTACAATTTGTACAAAACAATGTAAGATAATGAGAGACAAAGTAAAAAGCGACGTGACTTCAAATCAGCAATCAACATTTCAGGAAGTATGTGTCAGCTTTGAAACTAGTGGTTTTACATTTTGAAAAAAGAGCATTAAGCCGGATAAAATAATGAGAGAAATTACGAAACATTTAGTTGAAAGAAGAAAGAATAAAATCTGAAGTCGAGTGAGGTAAAATATCCGTCATATTTGAAGTCATCCATGAGTACCCTCTACCTTGTGTACCTTTGGTTATTATTATTATTATAATTATCATCATCATCATGTTGTTGTTATTGTTGTTGTTATCATCAGTAATATCGTTACTAGGACAATTAAACAGTAGTAGCAACATCAGCTGCTACAGTAATATTTGTCTAAAACGGTCAATAAAACATGATAATTTTGTGACTACAGTTATGTCTATTATCAAACTCATAGTTAGTTGACTGAAAGAAATATGACAAGGAACATAACGGCCATACACATGCATGGAAGCTAGATATGTCTCGGATTGCAATGTTTGTTTAAGTGAAAGTCTAACGCTTTCTTATCCATCAGACACGGATCATAGAGATCGTCTTGTAAATGGGTTTTAGAGCTCCTCGAGCCTTTCTCCTCGGAGAATTGGCTGAACTTTTGTCTTCTTCTTCTTCTCTTTCTAGAATGACAAGAGTTCAGTTCGAGTCACCCTCTAAGGTGGTAGAGCCCATAGTTGATGACAGATCAGGAAACGTGCTGTCACAAAACCCAACATTCTACAAGAAAAATAGGTGGGATAATATGTTCACCTTTCATCTCTTTCAACTGCTCTAACTTCCAGCTGACTGTAGGAGATTTCTGTTTGTCTAACTTTTCTTATGCTGGAGAATTGTTGCTGTTGCTGCTGCTGCTGCTTCTACTACTACTACTACTACTACTACTGCTGCTGCTGCTACTACTACTACTACTACTACTACTACTACTACTGCTGCTGCTGCTGCTGCTACTACTACTACTACTAGTAGTAGTAGTACTATTAATAACCCTACTGCTACTCCTACTACTACTACGTCACATGCTGATTCTGATGCTGCTACTACTACTACTACTACTACTACTACTACTACTATTACTACTACTACAACTACTACATGTACTACTACTACTACTACTTTTACTACTACTACTACTACCATGACTACTAGTACTACTACTACTATTACTTTGTCTCCTGCTGCTGCAACTACTTCTAATACTACTATGACTACCATTACTATACTACTACCATGACTACTAGTACTACTACTATTACTACTACTACTACTACTGCTATTACTTCTACTACTACCTCTACTACTGCGTTTGCTACTACTACTGCATCTACTACTACTATTTCTACTACTTCTACTACTACTACTACTACTACTACTTCTTCTTCTACTACTACTACTACTACTACTCTTGCTACAACCACCACTTCCATTACCACTGATACTGTTACTACTGATACTATTACTACTGCTATTATTATCAAATTTTATATCTTTCTTCCCATTGGACATAGAAACAAAATTCAACTTTTCACTCACTTTCAAAAAGAAAGGGAGATAGTCAGAAATAGAGAGATAGTCAGAGTTATCAGAGAATTAAAAAAAACAAAGAGTTTAGCAATATAATAGAAACTAGAAGGGGATGGAGGAGAGAATGCTACAGGGAGAGAGAAGATAGCGTGTGTTGTTAAGGATGAGAATCATGCAGTTCCTTCAAGCCATCACGACACCAGCCAATTAAACCGATCTCAAGGCATTGATTTACTTTATTAATTCATATCAATAACGCACACCTACGCTAAACTTTACCTTAACTCTATATCGCAGTTGATCAAGACAGTGTCGTATTCGTATCGGGGTTGAAGCCTGTCATACTCCGTGTAATTTATATGGTGGTTATGATGTTTCTCCCTTTTGCGATTTTTTTTCTTCTTCTATTATTTGTTGTTACATCGAAAATATTTTAGGTGATTTAAAAGCCGGCATATCAATTGTGCTCTAATGCTAAAGGAACTGATTTTATCGTTTAGGTTTCTATAGTAACGCCCTTAAAGTTAATCCCCTTCGGTTTCCTGTAAGATGTTATATTGATTACAACATGGTTATGTTTACAGGTATTCATTTTTCCCTTGAATTCCACAACCATAGAGATTATGATTTACCACCCCCTCCCCTACTCTCTCTCTCTCTCTCTATCACACACACACACACACACACACACACACACCCACACGCACGCACACCCACACACACACACACAAACACGAACAAAGTCGAATTTAGATGCTATAGTTGTTGTTGTTGTTGCTGCAGATTAGTTTTTTCCTATTCATCCTGCCAGGTAAACATGACTGTGTAGACCTACAAAGCATGATTACAGGGAGGAGCGTGCAAGAGCTGAAGCTAGAAGGACTCAATTTTGCGTTTTTTATGATTGCTGCTATGATAGTGGGTATTTGAACCCCTGTTACCCAGTATTAATTTACATTACAGGAAATCTGTCTACAAATGTTTTCAAACTGTAATCATCAATATGGCATCCATATGACAAACCATCACCTGCAACCTAGAGCCAAACTGAAATATCATTAACAAAATTCCAGTAAATTAATGTCTTTTTCATCTCATCACCAAGAAAACAAAGATGACTCAGTAATCAATGTTATCTTCATCTCATATCGCAAGCAAAAAACGAAGTTTCTCATAACTATGTTCTTACCGTAATGATCAGACGTTGCTTTCCATGTCAATCAACAGTATTACAAAACACAAGTCTATTGAGAACACAGTGTAATTGTAGGCAAATCAATTGGTGTAGGATGTTATTCATAAATGTGCCACATATGTACGCTCTGCTCTGGGATTAAATCCAATAAAAGAAAGAACTTCAATATTTACAAAAGCTTCTCCACTTGGTAAAAGAAAAGTGCCTGCATTTGCTGCGTAACTCCCATGTCAAGATGAAACAGAAAGGACTATCCTGTTGAAACAAAATAAGGAGGAGCACCTCAATGAGATATGCTGAGGGGATGAAATGCTAAGACATCAAAAAGGAATATTGTCGTATGACCAGAACTAAACTGTTTGTATTTTTGTTTTAATACCTTGATTAAAAGAAAATTATTTTCGAAACGGCCAGTTGTGTAATTCAATTGGATCATAGGATAGTCCACAGATTGACGTATAATTTCCCTTTCCTGTGTCTGACGAGAGAGAACAGCAGATATAAATTATCGGCCCTATACTAAAACTAGAACTTCAGTCATCATTCTGATTCCCATTCTTTTCTCAATTTACAATCCTTTCTACGTATCCCTGCTTTGTTTTCATGTCTTCTAGTCCGAATGCTGGTGTATTTCTTCATCGCTAATCTATATTTATATCTCTCTTTCTTCTTCCTTGTCTTGTTCTTCTCTCTCTCCTCCCCTACCCCTTCTCTCTCTCTCTCTCTCTCCCTCTCTCTCACTCACACTCTCTTTCTCTTTCTCTCTCTCTTTCTCTTTCTCTCTCTCTCTCTCTCTCTCTCTCTCTCTCTCTCTCTCTCTCTATCTACCTATCCTTTTCCCTATCCCCCTACCCTCCTCTTTACTTGTCTCGAAGTGAAAGTTGAAAATGGGCTCATTTTGAAGCTATTTGTTGGAGGCTGCAGCGTTCTTTCTTCGCTCTTTTCAATGTCAATGACACGAAAGAAAATTTGTAACTTTTTTTCTGTCACCCTGACGTATCTGGTTCATAAGTGAACTAGTCATGGACACAGGATATACCACTGCCGTTTGAAGAAGATCTGACCTCGTTCGGTCAGTCTACATACTTCAGACCCTGTCTTGCACAATACATAAATAATAATGATATTTTAATTGTATATTAATAGTTGTAGATGTAGTGTAGTAGTATTATTTAAAGTCCTCGTCAAGTCAATTGTCACTTGCTAAAACTTCACTCTTTATACACCCATTGACATAGATTTATTTAATCTGCACTCGTAGGTTGAAATGCCTTTGTGTGCTAAAAGCTGTTTTTGCAGAGGGGTCCATCTAAAAATGATCACGTTTGAAATAACAGACTACGAAAGATTCGAAAAAGTAGGGTAGTTTACTAAAATAATTAACCTAGTTTTTATTTGTTGTTATAACCTTGTGAGAATGGGATTTCACTGAGCTTGAACTGTTTCTTCAAATCAAAGTGGTCTGGTTCAAGTTCATTGTCATGTCGTACAGTAAAGGTTATCCCTTCACATTTCAAATTGTATAAAAGTAGTCGCTGTTCATTTATTTACTACATATAAACAAATTCTGCCGTGAAAGAAAACACCTTACACGTTAACATTTTTACTTTTTTTAACTTTCTTACTATCTTCGACTTTTGGATTTGTTTTACCGACTTCCTCATCTCAATCAGGTAAGTTGCGTGCTAATATCGTTATTATCATCATCATCATCATCATCAACTTCAGGTGGCGCTGTAAAGCGCTGCTGTGGTCTTCACGAGAGCACGCCATGCAACTCTTTCATCTGCCAACTGTGTTGCACCTTCCATTCCTTGTCCAGACACTTTCTTGATATCATCAGTCCAAGATATGGTGGACTACCTCAACCCCGTTTTCCTTCTACTGCTCCTTGCAGTATTTGCTTCTCAACACCTTCAGATCCCCTAACAATGTGCCCAAAATAGTTTAGTTTTCTTTCCATGATTCCCCTTCTGATGATCAAGTCTGTTCCAATCTTTTTAAGTTCCAGGACCCACACATTTGTCTTTTTATCTTTCCATGACATCTGCAACAGCCTCCTGTAGCACCACATTTCAAAGGCACCAACTCTCTTTCTGTCATTCTTTGTCTTGTTGGTGTTGAGAAGAAGGTCTTTCTCTTCACTTGCCTGTTTGATGCAATTCAACAAATCAACGAGAGTGGTGTCATCAGCATACCTTAGGTTCGTGATCTTTTTACCTCCAAACTTAACTCCCCCATTAAATCCTTCCAGAGCATTTCTCATGATGTCCTCAGAATAAGTGTTAAAAAGGTTAGGAGACAGTATGCAGCCTTGACGTACTCCCCTGCCAATTCAAAACCACTCAGTATTGCCGTTACTGGTTCTCACTGTTGCTTCTTGGTCATGATAGAGGCTTTTGATCAAGTTATTATCATTTTCACCAAAAAAATAATAATAATGATAATCTGGTGTTTATTGATTCTTTCTTAACAAGAATGTTTTGTTTTGCAATATCAGTGTTAGCGATATCATCATATTAATAATACGTAGCTCTATGGAGGTAGAGATGCCAAACATTTATCTTTGTTTTTGTTTACTACTGTATATCTTATACAAGGCGAAATTCAAAGATCGATTTTAAGACAATGTTGGTACCTTTTTCTGTTAAATCTATTTTGCTTGAAGTCGTACATGACTGATATAGAATTCCACATTCATGATCAAAAAATACTCTGGACGGCCATGCATTAGGGCTCAAGGCATGGACACACAGAGGATTTGTTTATGTTGGAAACCGGGGTAAAATGCAATAAATTATTGAAAATTTATTGCATTTTTTTTTTTGTTTTTTTATTTATGGAAACTGCCCCCTACCCTAGCCCCCGCTGCGTAACAGTCATGGTTCAGTGACAAAGCAATGGCCTCGTAACTGTGAGTCCCCAGGATCAAAACCGTGTCGATGTGATATATTAGTGCCCTTTTGTGGGGCATTAATCCTCATTACTGTCATTTATGACTTAAGGGCGTAGGTCCCCTAGTTGATAAGCATAGTAGCATACACGTGCTTTAGCAGTCACGCAAAACACACATTGGCAAATTATTATTCAATAAAGTCTGAGAATGTATACTATTATCTAGATCTATTATTTTTAAATTATTTTTAAATAATTCCATAAATTGGGGTAAAACAAAAATATTCCAACTAAATGAGCGACAGTGTATTAACTAAATATAATGTCAATAAAGGTTAACAAATAGTAGGTAGATCAACACACGTACTCTTAATGTCAATTCACGTTCATTACTAAAGTGTATGGAAATAAGCTGGAGGTGATGGCGGGAACTATACAGTGCGTCCCAGAAAAAAACGAAACCGAGAAGTATCGATGTTCTATCATAACTTAATCACAACTATAATTAATGAATGATACATATTTGGAAAGCTTAGAGTCTCTTCTTTCATGTGATGCTACTCAGATAATTCATATTTCACGCATGAGTGATTAAAAGCAATTTGAAGGAAGGAAACCAAAAAGACATTTGGCGGGCGGTATCTGAATTTCGAAGAAAAATTCACATTTCTAGAAAGTTGAGTTTCTGCCCTTTCATATGACACCTCATTCAGGAAAAATGAGCGAGGAATGACAAAGTTCTGTTTGTTTAAAATAGTGCTTGCATTTCCATAATTTTATTAAACGAATTCGTTTTCACTGGCTGCCTGCCGTATCAATAAACGAAATTAACACAAGACTTAACTCCGTTTCGTTGACAATCAGCCGTAGACGAGAGTCCTCATGCATGGCTGATTGTCAACGAAACGGAGTTAAATTTTTTGTCAAATCTGCTTTTTGCTACCCCAGTGAAAACGAATTCGTTTGTTAAAATTATGAAAATGTAAGGGCTACTTTAAACAAACAGAACTTTGTTATTTCTGGCTCATTTTTCTTGATTGAGGTATCATATGAAAGAGCAGAAAATGAACTTTCTAGAAATATTAATTTTTCTTTGAAATTCAAATATCGCCCGCCAAATTACTTTTTGGTTTCCTTCCTTCAAATTGCTTTTAATCACTCATGCGTGAAATATGCATCACGTGAGTAGCATCAACTGAAAGAGGAGACTCTAAGCTTACCAAATATGTATCATTCATTAATTATGGTTGTGATTAAGTTATGATAAAACATCGATACTTCTCGGTTTCGTTTTTTCTGGGACGCACTGTATAGTAGGTTTCTTTAAATGAATGAGCGCCATCTTTCCAGGAACTTCTTGTTTTATTGGCGCTCAGATTAACTTGGATTTTCAATTAATTAAACACGAATACATAGGCTAATAATCTGATTTATACCATATTGTATTCACCCCCTGAATGATAAAGGCCTATAAATCTAAGCAACAACAACAACAACAACCATGCTCACTGATAATAATTGCCATTTAGCCTATCAAAAACCTCGATGTAATTCTCATCATATCTTACAAAATTTACTATTTGTCTACTTTATACACCACTGATCAATTAGAAATACATAATTAGTCATTTAACACACAATTATTTCCCCCTTGCATGTATGTTCATCACCCCCCCCCCCCCCCACCTCCCTGGAAAATGTTACGAGCAAGAGTAGGACACAGTGATAATGTACTTGTTAATCACTTTCTTGAAAGTTTTCTTGTTACTAAATATTTTCTTGTATGTTTTCTTGTATATCTTCCTTTCTGTT
Source organism: Strongylocentrotus droebachiensis (assembly GCA_035222895.1). Lineage (NCBI taxonomy): Eukaryota > Metazoa > Echinodermata > Echinoidea > Camarodonta > Strongylocentrotidae > Strongylocentrotus > Strongylocentrotus droebachiensis. The sequence goes on along the minus strand of JAVYIG010002060.1, from coordinate 218,453 downwards.
TTAAAAACAAACCTTTCTTATCAACCAATCAGTCAATCGTTGCCTGTTCTCGTCATATTCATATTCATTGTGTTAAATCACTTATGTAATATGTTTTTAAAGCGCTGTGATACAAATATTGTAAAGCGTTATATAAGTGCTAGACAGGTATAGATTGTATTGTATTGTATTGTATTAGTTTTCCAGAAGTAATCATAATGATAATATCTATTTGTAAAGCGTGTTATCTGTTTGGCAGAAATGTTTATGGCGCTAGGAAGATACGTGAAAATGTAAACTATAATTAGATGTAGATTGCAATACAAAGCACGTGAATAAAACAATGAAGAGTACATCGAAAAAAACAAATTGACAAAAATATACACTTTGAAAATATACATGAATGACAAAGATGAAATGTTGACAATTTGAATTAATAAAAACCGGTTTTCAACAGGCGAGTTTTCAAAGAAGACTTGAATGAAATGACGGGTTGCTATTACCTTAAGAGGCTGTGGTAATAGATTCCATAGAACTGATCCAGCAAGTGCAAAATATAGATCCCCCATGATAAGAAGGCTATTCGTTTTAGATAACCGTAGTAAAGAAGCCATATGATAATATACAAATAAATTAAAACACGCCCAGTCATGCTACGCTCTCTAACAACGAAACCATATAAAACATCATACTATTGTACCACCAAAATTTGTACATTGCGATAATTATGTAAAGTCATATATTTATATATTCATATATATATTTATTTATTTTTATTTCTTCTGTTTCTGGGGGCAGGGGGCGAAATATTTCCCTTTTCTAACGTACGATCAAAAGATACTGTGTGAGATTTTATATAATAAGTCCTGAACTAATTCAGCAAAATTCAGAGGTCACAAACTTTGCATGAAGGGTATGTCGAGCTCCTTTTTTTATAGTTTTGTTTAAATAAAAGTGTGAAAACATGTCACGTATTATTTTTACATTTAATAGGCTTCATGTTCGGACGTGATTGAAACAAATTCCACTAAGAAAAACAGTCAAGACTAGAAACGGCCTTGATCTTTATGCCAGATTAACTTTGCTTGATCTACCGGATATATTATAATAATTGGTATTATACTTTATTATGTATAATGGTTACGTAGTAGGTATTTATTTATTTACAAAAAACAAAAAAACAAAAAACAAAACTGGTTGGAGAGAAGACTAATGAGTGGTGTCAGTAGCTTTGGATTCCGTTAAAAACACTGGTCCAGTTATACTTTTTTTGTGTATTAAGTAAAAATAAAGGACTAAGGTAAGTCGAACAACTTTCAGATTTGAAATGGTAGAAAAACTTTGAATCATGTAGGCTTACTGATTACATGCGTTGTTTGGACTCCTTAAATAGACGTTCATTTAGTGAAGGATTCGGTGCCAAAATGATGAAGATCCACACAATCTCTTAATTGCTCATTAGATAATGAATTTTGGATGATTAGGTGTTTAATATGTCTCCCGTGTACCCCTTAATGATCCAAGGTTGATTAGGACACTCATCTACATTTCATACCCTACTCTCTCTTACTTTGCTGTATAGGTGAACTGCACGATATTTTTGAAGTTTCCTTCCTCTTCGTAATCTTGTATGATTGACAGTTTTGAAGTGACCAATGATAATGGAAAATGAAGCCTTTCGATTCATTTCCATTAATGACGTATGCAGGGAAAGGAAGGAGAAGGCGGAGCCATCAATTAAACCGTTCTGTTCTCATGGTAAAGATGATTCGTCGATGTTTATCAACACGCAAGGTGTTATACCTCTCACTCTTTCATCTAAAAGTGAGAAAGGAGACACATCGATATCAAGGGTAATTACCTCACTCCCAACGGAGCCCAAGACGATCACGTCAACAAACAAGACGACGATGGATACGATGGAGACTGCTCTCACTTCACTCATTGAACCACAGAGCCCAGATAATATTCTTCAGTTGGAACAAAGTGAAAGCAAACTCAACATGCCTGGCAAAACTTGGCCCCAATCAGGTAAAGAGACTCATGTTCTTGGTTTTCCACCGCCAGTAGTCAATGTGGAAGCCTCCTCCCAGCGGGCTGAGAATGGGTACCGTGGATTGAATGGGGATAATAGAATCACATACGACACCAATGAACCACGAGATGACATCGATGGACCAACACCAGAACGAGCAGTATGGGGAAAGAAAGCAGACTTTCTTCTCTCCGTCATCGGTTTCACAGTCGACCTCGGAAACATTTGGAGATTTCCTTATATTTGTTACAAAAATGGTGGAGGTAGGTCGATATTCTTTCATTTTTATATTTCAGTCTTAAATGATGAAGTACAGAACGATTACTCAAAGACAAAGGACAAGATTTCCCTTTTTAAAGAGACTTCTAGATGATGCAGGCCAAGTTGCATCCTATAAACATTACATTATTTGCACAATTTTTTGTCTAAGTTGAGATTTCTTCGTTTACACTCTTATCTTGATTTCCTTGATGCTCATACAATTTTGCTACATCTACAACATGTTTTTGTATGAAATACGTCTAAATAAGTACAGTATGTATCACAACCACAAGAGAAAATCACAAACTAAGACATAAAACACATTTTAATACTGAAAATGGTAATAATATCAATAAAAAAGGAGCACTTAATCAAAAAGTAACCTTACAAGGTCTTGATAATATAAGCTTCATTATATCTTGTTTTCTACCACATCAAATTATCATAATGCATTCTACACTAAATAAGAATTTAAACTGTTAGGCTAATATTTCAGCCAAAGATGTGAGGGTGAAAAAAACACAAATAATATATTAGGAAAAGAATCTGTCAAAAATAATATATATGAATAACGATTTGAAGACAAAGTACATAATTGATCATATCCACATGATCATAATATAGCTCCGTCATTTTTGCATGAAATATTCCTGAGTATTTTTAATAGAACCAGTGGTTATGATATAAAGAATTTATATCAAAATCCTACACAGGTAATATAAATCTGTTAAAACAGGAAAGATAATTGCACCATGAAAGGAAAAAACACCCTTTATTTAGAGGAGGTGGTGGAGGTTCGGACATTATTGAAGAAATCACATTTTTAGATTCTTAGATGAATTAGACAAAGAGAGCTAATGGCAGTCCTCTTTACAGTACACCGCGTTTAAACACAATAACTGATTATTTCATAATGTTGCAACGCTAAAACTTTCTTCAATGGAAACCTGCTATCAGTCGCCGCATTTATAAAAGAACGGAGAAGCAATTAGCTGCTATTCCCTAAAGGATAATCATTGGAAATGCTGCAGTAGAGGAACTTTTGTAATACCATTGTGTTTTCAATTGAAACAAAATCATCGTGATGAAACCATGTGATGATTAGTATTTGTCGTTCTTTTATAATTTAAAGAATTGAAATATTGTTTGCACAATTCATAACTATTGTTTTCATATTCCAATTTATTTGTTCGATGTTATGCTAGTTGTCATAGATCACACAGAATGAATGATATACATGACTAATTAGGATTTCATAAAGTAACGTTCAGGGCTATGAAAATATAATGAAATACAATTGAATGTCCTGCATGAGCGATTTCATGTGCAAGATGAAACATTTTGGATACTGCAGAAAAGGTTCTCCTATATCAAATCGAGATGGTATCTTTGTTTGTTTGTTTGTTTGTTTGTTTGAACTTCATTGAACAAATAAACATTGAAAAGCCACAACATTAAGAGTACGTGAACGGGCGTGAACGCTACTTGCTGATTTTCTTTCTTGCATATGATATAAAATGCCATATTAGTGAGTTCTCAATATCCGCGATCAATATGTCTCTATACATTTGACACTGATTGGAGTCTGGAATGGCAGTCGGAAACATGGTTACAATTTGCTTCTGAATTCATAAACCTAGTGAGGATTTTTTTTAAACGTACGTTTTTCAAGAATTAACACTTTTAAATAAGTGTCATGATAAATTGTGATTTTACCGGAGGAATGTTCAAATCTTTAGCCACACTCTGAAATCATCCAAATAAATGAGAGATCCTCACTCAATAATTTATATCACTTGTTCCTTTTTTTCGTTTTTGTTTTGTTTTTATGTTTTACAAACATCATTGGAAATCTAAAAGCACCTCCCCCCCCCCCCCCCCCATCCCTTTATCCATTCAAACAATAAATTATATCATTATAATGAGTTTAACATAATCTGGACACAGTTGATGCCTGTTTGTGGTGGTTGGATCTATTAATAAATAATAATATGCATGCCCTACGTAATCACGTTCACGAACGTAATACAAAGTAATATTCCCATGAGTACAATTAATTCCAATTAAAACTGAACGCTAAAGAATATCTACCAAGGGCCTACTTGACAATGCGGTTGAACCAATTTGTTACCAATAGAGTCATGGGCGCCTTCCACTTCTTATCACATAACTTTTGTGCAATATGCATATCCATTATATTCTAATGTGGAATCCAACTTCTTGAACAGTTGGTAAAAATTGGTTAGAATATAGCTTTATAATGAAAGTATTAATGACTGTAGGACGCATTTACGATGTTTCCAAGCACTACTTTAAGCACAGAATATTGCCGTAAATATGCATTTAAATGTACGTATTTCGTTTAGATTTGGTACAATGGCTACACTATAAAAAAGAATTTGTTCATTGGTAATTTTTACGTATTTTGTCCATGTAGAATTTACTTGAAAACATTAGTTTTGCCACTTACGCACTAAATTTAAGTCTTGCTAACTCGAACTTTCAATTTATTAGAACATACGTGGAATATTTAAGTAAAATCAAATACATAAGAACTTTAAGTAATTTCAGCTTGTATTAATTTAGTAATTTTACCTCAAAATCAGAAATTATACGTATTACTCAAACAATTTATGTTGATTATTCTTATCTTTTTAAAGTAAGGACCGATGCAGTGCGTAATAGAAATATTTACATAATTTATGAATATTCATTAAGACAAACAATTCTTTTTTGTGGTTGAATGAAAATTTAAGGACTTTAAAACATTTACTAATCCATTTAACATGGCTAAGCAAAGACAAGACAATTTTTAATTGTTACCCAGTTCAAAACAAATCAAAAGTTGATATTTCAGGAAATTGTCAACCAATTTTCCTTTTAAGATGCTACGATCAAGTATATATAAAATTTAGAGCCTTTCAATATGTGTCGAATTGAAGCGTATGTAATAGTTTGTGATGGTGGTAGATATATATATACGGTTAAATCTTAAATAGAAGTAGTGTTAGTGATTAGTGATTAATCTTAAATAGAAGTAGTGAATGATTAGTGGATGTTACTTGTTAGATTAGATGGGTACCAAATCGTGCAATATGTAATCCTATCATAGCTTTTTTTTAATTATCTAAAATGATTACAATACTTAAATTATTTACGTTAATGTAACTCGATTTAACTGAGTAAAAATGTATTCAGCAAAATAAGTAAATTCTACTTAAGATGCCGTAGGTAATATTTACTTAATAAAAATAAGGCAATTCTTTTCCTCAATTTTATTGAGTTATTTCGACTATTATTTTTTTACAGTGTATCCGGGAGTTAGATTATGAAGATTCGTTCCATTACCAATGGATCGAGACAAATTAAACATATTTACTTCTAAAAGTATGAAAAGAGGAGATATGAATCTATAGGTTTCAAGCATCTGCATCATCCCACGGAGTATAAGAGATTGAAGAAAACAAATCTACCCTGATAGAGTTTATAAATGAAGAATGTCGTTCATCAATCAAACCCATGTATCTCTTAAAGAGCTTTCGTTTATAGCAAGTCCTCAGAAGGTAGTTTGAAGGTAGATTTCTTTGTCAAGAGCAGAATATGAATATTTATTTTTTGTTAATAAATTGAAGCTCTAGTTATATAGGATTATTTTAACTGTACTTGTTTGACAATATTATAGCAAACCATAATGAACTTTGGTTGTCATGGTTACAGGTGCTTTCTTAGTGCCATACGCGTTGATGGCTATCTTTGGTGGAGTACCATTCCTGTACATGGAGATGGCTCTGGGGCAGTACCAAAGAACAGGATGCATAACAGTCTGGAGGAGAATATGCCCTATCATGGGAGGTAAGAGAAAATGATCAATAATGGCGATGATGGTGATGGTGGTGGTGGTGGTGGTGGTGGTGATGATGCTGATGATGATGATAATGATGATGATGATGATAAATTAATGAATGAATGAAATGAATGATGATGCTGCTAATGTTTTAGTTTTTGATAGTTATAATGATTTTATGTTTTATTATGATGAATGAATAAATGAATAATGACGTTTAGATCTTATTTTTTATGATGATAATAATGATGATGGTGGTGGTGGTGATGGTGATGATTATGATAATGTTGATGATGATGATGATGTGTGACCCCTTTGAAAACCAACTCAAGTTGAAAGGGTAATCCACCCCACATGTGGAAATAAATTAATACAAATAATAGTGATGGTGATGTGATGATGATGATGATGATAGTGATGATGACGATAATAATGATGATAATGATGATAGTGATGAATAAACGTGATGAACGATAATGATTTTGATCATAATGGATGGTATTGTATTAGTAAACGAAGAGGATAGCAGTGTTGGTCACAACAATGCCGATGAATGTGACAATAGGAGTGATCATGATGAAGTCGATGATATATTGATGATAAGAAATATAACGACGTTTATGATGATTGTCGAGAGGGAAAGATAATGATAACGACTTTGAGTACAGTGGAAGTTGTGATGAATGATTCTCATTATAGGGATGACGATGATGATTTTGTTTTGTAAAAGATGATTTTACGATTATCATAAAAGTCGACTGAGATTGTAATTGAGGGTATTTCGAACTTTCAATTTATGTAGGTATTGGATATGCGATCTGCATCATAAACTGCTATGTTGGGTTCTTCTATTCGACCATCACTGCATGGTCTGTGTATTACCTCATAGCATCGTTCGCTACAACACTCCCATGGACGAGCTGTGATAATGATTGGAACACTGAATTTTGTGCCAGTCCGTTTGGAGAGAATTTCAGTAACACAAGTGTGACACCTGCCACTGAGTTCTTTGAGTGAGTTTACTCTTGTCAGTCGTCAAATGTTATTGACTTTGTTTGAAAGTGTGATGTGTCTCATTAAATGTATCGCCTAGTAAGAATGACTTATTGCTGTTACTATTACCAACATTTATTGCATTTAAAATATAAGATCTCACTGGTGGTGATAATTTTACTTATTGCAAACTGAATTGTATTTCGATATTTGTTGTTATGACACTAGACGTAAAGTTATTGGATCTCATCTCTCAACTGGTATCGGTGATCTTGGAGGATTAAAGTGGGAGCTCGCTCTTTGTCTCCTTCTTCTGTTTGTCATTGTTTACTTCAGTATTTGGAAAGGCATCAAGGCTTCAGGAAAGGTAACGTATTTCACGTTTTGTGTCATTCCATATCCTCGAAAATGAGTTCTAATCACAAATTAACTGTTAGCGGAAATAGTCAAATAGTATAAGAAGTCAGATATGATGTACACATTATATAACTCGCTGCTAAAGTATTAGGATTGGGGGGACTACTCGCAGCCCTAATAATAATGAGGTACTGGTATCAGAAAATATTAAAACTTTCAGAGTCCTCGGGGTAGGGGAGCTGGGGCTGAAGCCCAATCCCCCATTCCTCTCACCCCTTGGTATTGAATGGCAATAATAGCAGTAGTAGAAGCAATAAAGACAAAATAGTTGTATGATTACATGATGTGGTATTTAAACTGTCTCCATCCTTCATTTTCTTTCTTGGTATGTTATTTTATTAGGTGGTTTGGGTGACAGCTACTCTACCATATTTCTGTCTCATCGTTCTCCTCATAAGAGGAGTGACACTAGAGGGCGCTTCATCGGGCATCATCTACTATCTTAAACCTAAATGGCATCTTCTACGAAATGCTGGGGTACGTACACCCCTCCCCGTCCCGCCTCCCCCCCCCCCCCCCCACCAATCGCCCACCCTCTCTCGCTCTCTCTCTCTCTCTTCATGTTATTTCTGTCTCAGTTGTACTTGGTTTTTGTATCAAGCTTGCACTTTCAGTTATTTCTCTCGCTTCTCCACCCCTCCCTATATCACACGGTTCGTCCCCATTCTGTCTTGCTCTCTTCTTCTCCTTTAATTCCTCTTCCTTTTCCACAAAGTATTTTTTAGCCATTGCTGTTTTTCCGGTATATTTGTTTTTATTAAATTTTCTGTAATATTCAATCTGTTTAAAATGACATGGCATATTTTATATCAGAATTTTAGTCCGAAATTAAATAGCAAATGACAAAAGTCAGACAGCTGAAAACAATTTGATCGTGAATGACATTATTACTACATTCTATCCCCACTGTTATATTATTCATGTTATATCTGTTTTTCTTTCAGGTATGGGTTGATGCAGCTGTCCAAGTGTTTTTCTCGCTTGGTCCGGGCTTCGGTGTTATACTTGCTTTCTCTAGTTATAATAAACTCCATAACAACTGTTTCAAGTAAGTCTTGATATACATTATTTTCCTTGATTTAATGTCAGCTTCATGAATGTCATACGACTTAACATTATAATGGGAAATCGATTTATTTCATGAGGAGGAGGATTACATGAAAAAACATGATTTTTGCTTGGTTAGAAACACATACAAACATTATACACTAGTACTAGCTGGATGGAGGCAATTGTAGTAAATTGATTAAGCGTAAACATCGATCCCTTCACCACGGTATGATACTATCATTGAATACTTCACTGTAAATGATCGACGGTACACGTGTTTTGTTGAGTAATGATGAATTGGGATAAATAATCTCTATCTCCATATTTTGACATTTCCCTTTCTATTTCCCTCTTGATTATTATGATCTTCTGCTGAAATCGGATTAAATTTGGATTAACCTGAAACCTTACAATGGGACTTGTTCAAAACAATATTTCTAACTTGACTGATCAAACCATGATGTTCACTGTATTTACAGGGATGCATTGATTACGAGTGGTATCAACTTTTTTACCAGCTTCTTAGCTGGCTTCGCCATATTTTCCGTGCTGGGTTTCATGTCTGTCCAACAGGGGCGTGATATCGAAGAAGTAACACCTGATGGTTAGTACATTCTGCATTGTATCAAATTTAAACTTCGTCATGTTTCGTTTTTTACTTGCATTTCCAGAAAAACATGTATATATTTCATGTAGAAGTCGGGGGTTTCGGACCAGCAACAAAACCGATGAAAACATGCTGGATCAAATTCTCGGATAATAATAACTCACATTTGCACAACCGTAGTCTGCACATAATTATGCTCACGACTAACAGATCACTTTCTTAGGCGAGGCGTCAAAAATAAATATACCAGCCGGCGGCAGCTAACTGCACTTATGCGTCTTGGCTGCATTTTTTAATTAGCTGAGCCGGCTACCGCTGGCGGTAGGAAATGGTATCCAAAAGCATGCGCCGGCTGCCGCCTTTCGAATGGAAACCGAGCCTCGGAAAAAGCTAGAAAACATGAGCTCAGCCTGGCTGCCGCCGGCAGGAGGACAGTGATATGCCGCCAAACTCCAGCCTCTCGCATGGAAGCCGAGCCTCTTCTCAATGAGGTCGTCTGGGCCTAATTGAAACAGCCACCCCGCGGCCTGGCTCACCGCCACATCCTGCCAATCGATATCTTCATAAAGCAGAATCTAATTTGTCAGAGCAAAAAAAACAGCGCCATCTGATGATCACTGATAAATAACTCGAAAAAACAGTATAGCCTTGCGAAAATAATCTTTTCAGATTGGACAGCCTTATAAACCCCAAAACAACAATAACAACTTGTCACTAGAGACAAATATGTGGTCATTCTTTTCTGATATGCCTTTTTTAATAAAGAGACCAGTCGTACCGTGGATATATGTGGGCTCACTTTATGTAGATGCATCCTGCCTGTAAACGGATTAGATGCCTTGTATTTTCATATTCAAAAAAAATAATTTTGGTAACAACATAAGATTTGCTATTTTAAAATTTTGGCTCGCCTATTGTTTATAATACCCAAATCATATATTTGTATTTATTTTTGTTATGCTTCAATGATATAAATCCTATTATATACCTTACTTTAAGAATCATTCCTAATCCTGCCACCTGATTGGTTGAAAGTGAAGTCGTGATTTTAACTATGCCCGCCAAAATGATCTGTTTTTAAATATGCCTGCCAAAATGTTATCTTTGTCAAGTCGAGGTGAGGGAGATAATATTATCTTTGTCAAGTCGAGGCGAGACAGATAATATTTATATTATATTATAATATGCCACCGTCATGTTCTGATGAGTTACGTTTGAAAGATAGAGTTCAGTCTAGAAATCAGGGGTACTTTGTTTTTCGAAGAATTTAGAAAATATAAATCTAACGTACATCTCTATCAGTTATTTGGGGACTGAATAGATAATAAAAACAAACATGTCAACGGCAAGCAAGACAATGAAGCATATATTGTCATATAGCTCTTTATTAAATGAATTTTCTGTAGATATATTGAGTAAAAAGGTCGATAATAGAAAAGGGTAGAAGGTATAAACAGTTTTACCGTCCTCTTCCTTTTTCTCCTCTCTTTTTTTTTTTTGGGGGGGGGGGACCTTATTGTGACACTGGCAGGTCACGTATTGGCATGGGGTTCAGGGGCGGAGCCCCCGGGAGCTCAGGGATTTTAGGCGTTTAATTACGGTCAGATAAACATTCGGGGGCCCGCTTTAGGGCCTTTGGTTTGGTCCAGAAGGCAGAGCCGCCGGAAGCTCAGGGGTTTAAGGCGTTTTTATTACGGTCAGGTGAGTATTTTTTGATACCATATTATTTTGTGACACTGGCAGGACACTCTTTGACTTGAGGTCTAGGGGACGGAGCCCCCAAGAATTTCAGGGGTTTTAGGCGTTAAATTACCGTCAAATGACCATCATTTAGCAACATTTGTAAGTCACCGTAAGGTTATGGAATTAGAAATACAATACAATACAATACAATGAACATTTAGGGCGCCATTCCCATAAACCACGTTTGAATTTTGCCTCCCCCGATCCACAACTTGTTGGCTTCTTTTCTTTTCTTCTTTTCCCCTTTCCTTTATCTCCTCTTTTCCTTTTTTCGTTCCCTTTCCTTCTTTCGCTCTTAATTTTTTTTGGATTGGAGTTAGGTTGGGGAAGGTTGAGGAGGCAACAGCCTGAGAGGCAAGGCCCTCGATCTCCTTACCCCCTTTTCTTTGCTTCTTCCTCTTCTTTGACCCATGTATTGTTCGTGAAATCCATGCAATACTGTTTAATGCGCCCAGAGGCTTTGCAGGGTTGGCGCATAGAGTCCCTTTTATATACCAAGAGTTTTGACACGAAGCGTCCGTTTTGTTGCGTTTTGTTGGAAACAGTTATGGCGTTTGAATTATACTTTGGACATGCTTGGAGTCATCAGTTGATTGGGTGAAACAAGCCCCTTGCGTGCGGCAGGGGAAAATAAAGCATGCCATTAATGGGGTGCGGCCCATGCCCCCGACGTGCCGGGCAGCATGCTGAGACATTTTAGTCGTCATGCTTTACTCAATATATTTACAGAGCATTCATCAAACATTGAACATCCGACAACCCCCCCCCCCCCCCCCCCCCCCCCTTCACACACATAGCCTATGCCATGCCGACACTTTGGGTAATTCAAGTTAGGCAGCTAACCCGCGCCACAACAATAGAATCTGGCAAGCCGGACAAAAGCGATCAAACTAGTGTTGAATGAGCGCGCGAATAGTAAAAAGCTACTAGTATAATTATGACAACAAATGCTTAGTTGATGAGCTCGCCATTGACTTGTTTGTTATTATTTGTATATATTAAGTCCCCAAATAACATATAAAGGTGTACGTTAGATATAGTATTTGATCGTGAATCCTAACTTTTCCTTTTATTATGTCTGTTTAACTTTATATTTTATATTTGTTTCCATGACGCGCCGCCCCACGAAAAAGCGTTGAGTCGCCGAGCGCGCGACTACGTAGTAAAAAGCTACTAGTATATGACAACAGATACTTCATTGTTAGGCTCGCCGTTGACATGTCGTGTTTCTCGTCCAAACTTTAACACAAAACGGAGGAGGCATGCAGGGCATTACTTTTTACTATATATTTTTTTTTTTTTCCAAGATGGCTGCCAATTGCTTATTATAGCTGGCCAAGCCCATTTATTCACAGATATTGTGCTAAGTGAGTATAGTGATGTAATGTATGACAAAATAAATGATTTGTATCACTTTAGAAGATATTTAAACAAAATATATATCACAGGCTTTTTTGTTTGGGGGGGGGGGGGCGTTCCGGAATAGTAAAACAAAAAAAGGAAGCGGCGGCCAAAAGGAGGCGAGAAACACTTCGTTTTTGTTATTTGGCCTCATATCTATTTAGTCCCCAAATAACCGATAGAGGCGACCTTAGATTTATATTTTCTTCGAAAGATAAAGTGCCCCTGATTTCTAGACTGAACTTTAAAACGCAACTCATCAGAACTTGAAAACATGACGGCGACATACATTAGGCCAAATAAAATAAAAGTGTTTAGCGTCCTGCCTTTTCAAAAAATAGGAAGGAGGAGGCCTTTTTTCTTCTTTTTTTTTTCTTTTTCAAAATGGCCGCTTGGTACATTTTCCCTGCAGCCAAGATGGCTGAGGGGATTTTTTAATTATAAAATCAGAAATAGATCCATTTTAAACATACTATGTCCCTTTTGCAGCCTACATCAAATTCTGTAGAACTTTGCAGGAATTATGAATATGTTATGTATGTCCTATCTGTGAAATTTAAACTTGAGCAATGTCCTAATATTCAAATTATGCAATGAAACCGGTTTACTTGCTTGACTTCACTGTCAGACACTATTGGGTGACTGACTGGCTGTTAATTTCCTTATGCTGTTGTTGTTACTTGTTCGTGTGGCGGTGCGTCATGGAAACAAATAGAAAAAAATAAGTTAAACAGACATTTGTCTGAATATATACTGTATGAAAAGAAAATGAAAAGTTAGGATTCACGATCAAATACTCTATCTAACGTACACCTTTATCGGTTATTTGGGGACTGTATATAAATATAAATAACAAACAACAAGTCAACGGCGAGCTCAACAACTTTAAGCATCTGTTGTCATATACTAGTAGCTTTTTACTATTACGAAGTCGCGCGCTCGGTGACTCAACACTAGTTTGATCGCTTTTGTCCGGCTTGCCAGATTCTATTGTTCTGGCACGGATTAAGGATGCCTAACTTGAATTACCCAAAGTATCGGCATGGCATAGCCTATGTGTGTGGAGGGAGGGGTGATACTTTTTTAATAATATTATATTTGTCTGATGTTTCGTGTCGCAACTCTTTGTATATTAAAGGGTACTATATATGCCCTATCCCTGCAGGCCTATGGGTGCATTAAACAGTATTGCATGCATTTCACGAACAATACATGGGTCAAAGGTTCCCCTTTGGTCTTCGACACCCCTCCCCCTCTCTCTCTCTCTCTCTCTCTCTCTTCCTCTCCCTTTCAAACGTGCCTTCCATCATATGGCAACGTTGCGTTCACATGTTATTCGCCGTATTAAAGTGATGGTGTTAGATATAGAGCGAAATAATTGAAAGTATATAACGAAAAATATTAAACTTGGAAAAAAGAAGAGAAAAATGACAGTGCTGATTAATTGAGGAGTTGCAAATTGATCTGAAACTTAGGTGGCGGAAAATATATACATTATTGACCGGGGGCGCAAAATTTGTCTTTTACTGAGATGGCGAAAAATTGATCTGAAACTTCGGGGGGGGGGGGTCGCAAAATTGATCTGAAACTAAGGGGGGGCGGCATTTTTATATTCGATTGAGGTAGCGCAAAATTTATCTTAACCTTCGGGGGCGCAACATCTATCTTAGACTAAAGAGGGGGCGCACAATTGATCTGAAACTAAGGTGGGCGCAAAATGGATCTTTCATTGAGGGGGTGCAAAATTGAGTCTGAAACCTTTGGGGCAGGAATTTTTATTTTATTGAGGCAGCGCCAAATTGATCTGAAACTAAGGGGGTAGGACGTTTATATTTTAAGGGGGCGCAAAATTGGTCTGAAACTAAGGGGGCGCAAATTTGATCTGAAACTAAGAGGGGTGGCATTTTTATATTCGATTGAGGTAGCGCAAAATTTATGTTAACCTTCGGGGGCGCAACATCTATCTTAGACTAAAGAGGGGGCGCACAATTGATCTGAAACTAAGGTGGGCGCAAAATGGATCTTTCATTGAGGGGGTGCAAAATTGAGTCTGAAACCTTTGGGGCAGGAATTTATATTTTATTGAGGCGGCGCCAAATTAATCTGAAACTAAGGGGGTAGGACGTTTATATTTTAAGGGGGCGCAAAATTGGTCTGAAACTAAGGGGGCGCAAATTTGATCTAAGATTAGGATGCAGAAATTTATATTTTATTGAGGTGCCGCAACTTGTTCTGAAACTTAGGGGGCGCAAAATGTATATATTACATTGATCGGCCCGCGCCACATTGATCTGAAACTTGGGGGTGGGGGGGGGGGGGGAGGTAGGACGTTAATATGTTATTGAGGGGGCGCAAAAATTGAACTGAAAATAAGGGGGCGCAAATTTGATCTGAAACTTAGGGTGCAGAAATTTATATTTTATTGAGGTGCCGCAAATTGTTCTGAAACTTAGGGGGCGCAAAATGTATAGTTTAGGTTGATCATGTAACATGTACGTATTGGTGTGTACTACAAGGTTTTGGAATTAGCCAAGCCCTGGTTATAAAGTAACAAACACCGTACATAGAAAGATTTAGCCTATATGCAACTACACAAAAAAACTTTGTATAGTCCTAGAAGACATTATGCATTGCAAAGCCAGAATGTGTTGTTATTGTATCTGCTCTATTAAACGTCGCTCTTTTTCCAAATCCCCCATTTTAAGATATGACTTTCATTACGACTAAGTTTGTAATCTTCAGAATGTTGGTAGTGAAGAATCATAAAATCACAGAACGTAGATAAAAACTAAAGCATATACATGTATGTTCTGTTAACCCTCTGAAGGCAGACAATACACCTTTATCGGTTATTTGGGGACTGTATATAAATATAAATAATAAACAACAGGTCAACGGCGAGCTCAACAACTATAAGCATCTGTTGTCATATACTGGTAGCTTTTTACTATACGTAGTCTCGCGCTCGGTGACTCAACGCTAGTTTGATCGCTTTTGTCCGGCTTGCCAGATTCTATTGTTCTGGCGCGGATTAAGGCTGCCTAACTTGAATTACCCAAAGTATCGGCATGGCATAGGCTATGTGTGTGGAGGGAGGGGGTGATTCTTTTTTAATAATGTTAGATTTGTCTAATGTTCAATGTTTGATGAATGTTCTGTAAATATATTGAGTAAAGCATGACGTCGTAAATGTCTTAGCAAGCTGCCCGACACGTCCAAGGCATAGGTCGCACGCCATTAATGGCATGCCTTAATTTTCCATGCCATACGCATCCGGGCTTGTTTCACTCAATCAACTGATTACTTCATGCATGTCCAAATTATAATTCAAACGCCATATCTGTTTCCAACAAAACGCAACAAAACGGACGCTTCGTGTCGCAACTCTTTGTATATTAAAGGGTACTATATATGCCCCATCCCTGCAGGCCTATGGGTGCATTAAACAGTATTGCATGCATTTCACGAACAATACATGGGTCAAACGTTCCCCTTTGGTCTTCGACACCCCCCCCCCCCCTCTCTCTCTCTCTCTCTCTCTCTCTCTTCCTCTCCCTTTCAAACGTGCCTTCCATCATATGGCAACGTTGCGTTCACATGTTATTCGCCGTATTAAAGTGATGGTGTTAGATATAGAGCGAAATAATTGCAAGTATGTAACGAAAAATATTAAACTTGGAAAAAAGAAGAGAAAAATGACAGTGCTGATTAAATTGAGGAGTTGCAAATTGATCTGAAACTTAGGTGGCGGAAAATATATACATTCAGATTCAGATTCAGATTTTATTTCCGTTTCAAAACAAACAAAATATAAACAGACATAATATAATACAGTCAAATATAATATAAACAAAGTAAATTCAGTATTATGTAGAACAAAATTTAGTTGATAAGAAATATTGGGAAAAAACAGTACTGAACAATAGAAAAAAATGACCTTGATGAAGTAATTCAAAACGGAGGGGCTTGCTAAAAAAGCAGAGCTTGTATGAGGCAAGCCCCTGACTTAGTTACATGGATACGCTTAAATAATTATGGTCGAAAGCTAATACCAGTAAAACACACTAAAAGGGAATGCAAAAAAAAAAAGAAAAAGTAAAAGTAAAAATAAAAGTAAGATAAATATAGTAACAGAGAGAGAGAGAGAGAGAAAGGGGAGAGAGCAAGAGAGAAATAGAGAGCGAGAGAAAGGCAGGAAGAAGGAGATGGGGACAGGAGGCAGGTACACCACCAGGTCGTTAGGCTTGTTTAGATTATTCTTAAAAAAGAAACAAAAAAGGAGGAATAACAAAAGGAAAGATTTGTTTTATCTTTCCGTAGGTTTAGATTTTTGAGCTTGGCTTGTTGGTGGGGAGTATTGGCTGATTAATGTTTTCCTAAGTTTACGTTTAAAATTGCTAAGACTAGGGGCTTCTTTTATATCGTTGGGAAGAGAATTCCAATAGGCACATCCAGCGAAGACAAATGAATTCTGTGCAAATAATGTTCGTGTTAAGGGTAAGTGATAACAGTTCCGTTGTCTAGTCGGGTAATTGTGTACAGAGGCATTTTTGTACAGAGGCATTATTGACCGGGGGCGCAAAATTGGTCTTTTACTGAGATGGCGAAGAATTGATCTGAAACTTCGGGGGGGGGGGTCGCAAAATTGATCTGAAACTAAGGGGGCGGCATTTTTATATTCGATTGAGGTAGCGCAAAATTTATCTTAACCTGTGGGGCGCAACATCTATCTTAGACTAAGGAGGGGGCGCAAAATTGATCTGAAACTAAGGTGGGCGCCAAATGGATCTTTCATTGAGGGGGTGCAAAATTGATCTGAAACCTTTGGGGCAGGAATTTATATTTTATTGAGGCGGCGCCAAATTGATCTGAAACTAAGGGGGTAGGACGTTTATATGTTATTAAGGGGGCGCAAAATTGGTCTGAAACTAAGGGGGTGCAAATTTGATCTAAGATTAGGATGCAGAAATTTATATTTTATTGAGGTGCCGCAACTTGTTCTGAAACTTAGGGGGCGCAAAATGTATATATTACATTGATCGGCCCGCGCCACATTGATCTGAAACTTGGGGGGGGGGGGAGGACGTTAATATGTTATTGAGGGGGGCGCACAATTGAACTGAAACTAAGGGGGCGCAAATTTGAACTCGGAAACTTAGGGTGCAGAAATTTATATTTTATTGAGGTGCCGCAAATTGTTCTGAAACTTAGGGGGCGCAAACTTAGTTAAGGTTGATCATGTAACATGTACGTATTGGTGTGTACTACAAGGTTTTGGAATTAGCCAAGCCTTGGTTATAAAGTAACAAACACCGTACATAGAAAGATTTAGCCTAAATGCGACTACACAAACAAACTTTGTATAGTCCTAGAAGACAATATGCATATTGCAAAGCCAGAATGTGTTGTTATTGTATCTGCTCTATTAAACGTCGCTCTTTTTCCAAATCCCCCATTTTAAGATATGACTTTCATTACGACTAAGTTTGTAATCTTCAGAATGTTGGTAGTGAAGAATCATAAAATCACAGAACGTAGATAAAAACTAAAGCATATACATGTATGTTCTGTTAACCCTCTGAAGGCAGACAAATGCGATACACCAGCATCGCATTGCACTTGTTATTATTTTTGTTTTACCGTAATGTTTTTAAAGTTAACTGTAATGTTCTCAAATATGTGTACATTCATTCTCTTCATTATCATTCTCATTTTCTTTTTCTATTGTATTTAGTACCTGTTTACTCCTGACTATGTTGTTGTTATTGCTTTTTCTTGGGGCGGTGCGTCATGGAAACAAATATAAAACATAAAGTTAAACAGACATATACGAAAAGAAAAGGAAAAGTTAGGATCCACGATCAAATACTGTATGTAACGTACACCTTTATCGGTTATTAGGGACTTTTAGTTTTGCACGAAGACAATGTGGATTGCTACGGTCGACGTCCTTTTAATGCACTGCCTTGAAAGGACGTCACACGTATCAGTCCACGCAAATCTAAAAGTCCCTATTTACAAACAAGTCAACGGCGAGCTCTTTAAGCATCTATTGTCATATAGCTTTTACTACGTAGTCGCGCGCTCAGCGACTCAACGTTATTGTTCGATTGCCGTTGTCCAGATTTGCGGTTTGCCAGATTCTATCGTTCGGGTTGGGGATTAAGGATTTGGGAATCGCCCAATTAAATATTTGGTCAGTAGAATAGGTGTTCATTGATGTCTCGGCAAGGCATGTGTGTGTGTGAGGATGGGTGGGGGGGGGGGGGGGTCTCGTGAACGATCGGACCCAAATGGCAAAGGCCCATCAGGATACTTGCAGAGGCGTAGTAAAGTAGCGGATAATAAATAGGCCTTCAATTCCTAGGCATAGTTTGGCTAGGAGTTAATAGACCGCCCAGGGTGCTCACTGACAGATGGCTATCTCATCAACTCAGCTCTCGATTAACATAAGAAGAGAGGATCATGGGGACCAATGGTCACCGATTTATTAAAGGCTTGTCTTCTATATAGAGGGAGCAATTAGTAGCTACAAGTAGTACAATGGGGCATTAGAGGATCTTTATATCGGCAATAGTGGCATGTCGAGACAAAATGAGACAGAGTTATCATGGCTAGACATTGAGAACATTTGAGAGAACGAGAAGGTGTTAAATAAACACATTGTTTTCAGGTGTGTTTTTTCGTCTTTTTCCTCTTCTAAAACGCGTAAAGAATAGAAAGAGACTACATGACTACAGTGCGTGGATAAACAAAAAGAAAGAACAAAAATCAATTATCGGCTGGTAAGCGCACGTCATAATAATTTGTTCATGTCTTTGAAAAGCGGCCAATCTAAATTGGTGTTTTAAAAAGCGATTAGGAAAGAATGAACTGTGTCAAGATTACAAAACGTGTGATAAAGAAAATGAGAACGAAATGTCAATAATAAATAGCCCGGTCCATTTCATTTTCGGAATTAAGAAACTGTTAACATATTATTTCGGACCGTTTCTGGTTTTTGCAATTACAAACGCATTTACATTTACAGAAATATAATTTTGGGTAAACTATAGTAATTAAAAAAATATCTAAATCTCAATGATAATGATACTATAGGTTTTCCGGCCAAACTTCGTAAACTAGCTTAGCATCCCAATTAATGTTACGTTCATTCAAGTTCGTGCGAAATTGAATGACTATGTAGATCAACATTCAAAAAACTAATTGCGTCATTCAATTTGCTAATAATATGCACATCTTACCGTAATTGAATGCCTAAAACCCCTTGACATCCGGTGGCTCTGCCCCCTGGACCCCACCTAGGGCCCTAACACCAATTTATGTCCTGCCAGTGTCACAAATAAGGTATAAAAATATGCTCATCTGACCGTAATTTATTGCCCAAAACCCCTTAGCTTCCGGCGGCTCCGCCCCCGGAACCCCACGCCAATTCGTGACCTGCCAGTGTCACAAATAAGGTATAAAATTATGCTCATCTGACGATGATTTGATGTATAAAAAAACCCTGAGCTTCTGAGGGCTTCACCCCCTGGACACAACACCAATTTGTGTCCTGCCAGTGTCACAAATGAGGTATCAAAATATGCTCATCTGATCGTAATTTATTGCCCAAAACCCCTGAGCTTCCGGGGGCTCCCCCCTGGACCCCACGTCAATTCGTGACCTGCCAGTGTCACAAATAAGGTATAAAATTATGCTCATCTGACGATAATTTAATGTATAAAACCCCTGAGCTTCTGGGGGCTCCGCCCTCTGGACCCAAAACAATTTTATGTCCTGCCAGTGTCACAAATACGGTATCAAAATATGCTCATCTGACAGTAATTAAATGCCTATACCCCCTGAGCTTCTGGGGGCTCCACCCCTTGACCCCCGCTTCGTGAAAAAATTCCAAGAAGTGCTCTGGTGAAAGAGTCTAAGTCGTCAGCGCACTATGTGCAAGCCAAGCAAGTACACCCATGACAGGGAAGGAAATTATAGAAAGGGGAAAACAAGGATAGTGGAGAGGATATGGAGAAGGAAAAACAAGGAAATACATAAGGAAAGAGAAGAGGATAAGTCAAAGGAAGAACATAGAAATGCATGATTGAAGAGCTAAGAGGATTAAAGATCTAGACTAAGGAAAAACCGTAGGGAAATACATATAAAGAAGGAGAGAGGGAATCTATCAGATTAAAACAAAAAAATAGATGACGAAGAAGAAAAGGATAGATTGAAGGAGAAACAAAGAAATACATAAAACAAAAGAGAAAAGGTTAGAATAAAGGAGAACAAAAGAAATACAAAACGAAGGAGAACTGGGGATAGATTGAAGGAAAAACAAAATATAACGAATGAGAAAAAGGATAGATTGAAGAAGAAAAAAATACATGACAAAAGAGAAGAGGATAGATTGAAGAAGAACACAGAAATACATAATGAAAGAGAATAGAGGATAGATTTAACCCGACACAAATAACGAGTATACATGTACACACGTACAGATCCAGCAATCCCAAAAAACTGCTAAGGGTAATACTAGACTCTGTCTCTAGTCGTTTGCACAGTATATTTGACTGAAGTGGCTAAACAGTCGTGTAAAACAAATATGCGCGGGCTGGTGAGCATAATTATGAGTCTGTTGATAACGCCATCTTCGACGGCTTGGATCAAGTGTGGGGAAATTATAAAGGACCGTGCAGATTCTGGACTACAAGCATCACCGCCTGGCTGCCGCCACTAAAACTTTAAGCATCTCCGTACGGCGACCGCCAGCTGGAAACTTTAAAGTTGCAACTTTAACAACCTATTTTTGGCGGCAGCCTGGCTGAGCCAATTATAGACGTGCCGCCAGGCCGGGGGTGGATGGGCCGATTAAAGATTCCGGGGTAAAAGTCAGATCCCAGCCTGGCGCAAGCCGGCTGGGCTAATAAGTGAAAATTAATTGCCCCAGCCAGGCTTCGGGCGGAATTGCAGCCTCGATCCGCCAATACGTGAGGCGGGAGCCAGCTGGTATCGATATTTTTGACGCCTCGCCTTATAATCCTTTGCTCATTTCTACTTTGCATTTTCTATAAGAGTCTTTTGGTATAGGTATTTTTTCTAATGTATATGTTTTCTGTTAATACCTGTAATGAAGCTTGAAAACATAATCCTTCTTGACAAAAGGTCATATTTTTCTTAAGCTTTGTGGATGGACACATGCATTAATGTTCGAACACATGATGATATACCACTTCACGACTAAACATTACCCCTCTGATTATGAACAGGACCTGGGCTCATCTACATCGCTATCCCTGAAGCTATCAGTCAGTTACCAGGCTCAACCTGGTGGGCTGTCATCTTCTTTGTTATGATCATCTCACTAGGCCTAGATAGCACTGTAAGTATGCCATGACACTATGTCACTTTCATCGGAATTAGCTTGGTTTGGCTCTAAACAAATAAAGGGGATACAAAGTTTATCACTATTTTGCCAAGGATAAGGATTTGGACCAAAACAAATATATGTTTGGCTCAAATTATATATATTACCCGGGTCATCGGATGCAGGAGTTCCCGCACAAATCGCATGCACATTCTCCACTCCCTGAGGAGTTGTCCATCGAGGCGCCATGTAACATAATGCCGAGCAAACTTCAATAAAAAGGCTAAAACCCGTCAGAAAACACAGGCCTATCTCAAACCAGGCAGGTCCAACCAATTGTCCGAGTGTCTTAGGAGGCGAGTTTCTCCTAAGGAGTTGTCAAACATGGAAGTCGAGAGGATAGTACTGTTGTATTGGCTTAGAATCGTCTTAAAATATCAGCAAACCATGGGGCTACCGTCAACGTCTATCATGAAAGCACTATAGCATACGAATTCTTGAACCAGAAAACATTACAACTGCTAGCAATTATTTGTTGATGTATTGGAACTGGATTTCAACTGTTTTGTTTCTAATTCTCCTTGCAGTTCGGTGGATTGGAATCTATCATTACAGCTTGGTGTGATCGGAATCCGAAGACGATCGGTAAACATCGGGAAATTTTCGTTGCATGCGTTGTGTGTTTTATCTTCCTCGGCTCACTTACGACAGTCACTTACGTAAGTTCTTATGTTGTTCGTTTCATAAGTACATTGTTTACTTCAAAGTGTTAAAGTAGTAAAGAATCTAGGCATTGGTAGGTAACCATATAGAAATTAACATGATGAAAGGAGGAGATTGAGGTTCTAAAATGCTGTTTTCCTTACTTAAATGTACCCATGACTTATGCGCCACAAAATTACTTCAGTTAGTAATGAGATGTAAATAAGACTTGCGACACACATGCAGGCACACACACCCACGCCCGCATTCACATCGCAGCACCCACCCCCTCCCACACATACACACATATATAATATAATTTTAATTGTTCTATCACGCAGGGCGGTCAGTATGTATTTCAGTTATTAGAGAGCTACGGCGCCTCAACCACTCTCCTTCTCGTCGTCGTTCTCGAAGCTATTTCAATCACGTGGTTCTACGGACTTCAAAACTTTACTAGCGACATTCGTACGATGATAGGCCGAACACCTAGCGTCTACTGGCAACTATGCTGGAGTATTCTTAGTCCAGCCATGCTACTCGTAAGTACATATCAGTTGATCTGTGTCATATCAAAATTGTCCCAATCTCCCTTGAGTTGGTTTCTCGAGAGTCTTTGTGATCCAACTGTCTCTTCATGTTTACTTCCTTACTCAAAGATGAAAGTATAAAAAGACCTTGAAAATGAAAACATATTTGCGGGAAGATGGAAGATTTTGTACAACTTCCCTCCTTGGTGGAATCACTTTTATTTTTCTTGTTTGGGGTTGATGATCCGTTATATAAGATGGAATTGTAGGTTTTCACTAAATAACAGGACTGACACAAAATCACAGTCATCATGGATGATAAGTTTTTCAATTCGATATAAGAAAGATTAATGCAGATTCTTTTAGAACGGCGCACAGTCGGCCAGGGAGGAACCAAAGTGCGCCAAAACTCATGTTTGGGGATTTATTTTTTATAAATCCAGAGGAAATGTTTGGATTTCCAGGGATTTTTGCTTAAATTTTATTACCAACATTTTCTCTGATGTCTAAGCTTTAAGTTGATACCAGATTTGGCTGCC